>OX421495.1:45845955-46445955 GCA_949126835.1 Anisus vortex | reverse complement strand
CTGCTTCATTGGACCTATGGATCAATTCGGTCCGACGGGTACTTTACTTACCATCCCATCTACTACAGATTCTGGCAAGAGGGTACTAATTAGTGAAACCACCTGTATGATGTCATTAGTGTAAAGTAATCTAGATTACTCCTACAGTACTGACAAATGTGAAGAATTTTTTTTAAATGCCAACTATGCTGTAGCAAACAAAATAAAATGTTATTGTCTACTTTCATGCCATGAAATTCTGAAATGTTGATATTAGAAAAAAGTTATAAAAAAATGTTCTGCTTACAGAATCCTATTTCTCTTGCTCTTCATGTAGATAACAACAGCGATGAGGACGATGAGGAAGACTCCAATACATGACACCACCACTGCCACTGTCACTCTGATCTTGTCATCTGGCAGTAAAATAGAAAGTAATTTTTAACTGAATGAGAGGCTGGGAAGGCCATGACCAAATAATGAGCTCTGAGCACATCCCCAAAGACATATGGACTGCTGGTAAAGAATGTAAGAAGAAAGAAGTCGACCATGCCTTCAGTACAAAGATGGGGGGGGGGAGGACATAACCCTGGCACACACATAAGCCCACACCAGGTGGGAGAAGCTCGCAGAAGACCGCACCAACTGGCCCGCAGGTGTGCTGTAAATCACTCAAATGGCAGAGGCAGCCCTAGTCACACACAGGAGTAAAGTAAAGGGCTGAGACTCGAGAAACCATGTTATTGTCTGGATGAAAGTCTTCATTTACATTTAAAATAGTTCTAGTGCTTCTTTAAAAAAAATATGCTAATTAAGTGGTTTCGGTAAAAGTGTGGCCTTAAACATTATTTCTATTTTGTCAATCCTTGAAGAGTACTGATGCTATTCACATGGATCAGAAGAGGCAAAATGGGAGGGAAGGGGGGGGGAGCGGATATGTTAACTACAACAACCTGAACCCCCCCCCCCCCCCCCATTACCCATAAAATAGTTTTTCTTGCTTGAACTGCAACTGCGAGATTCCATGAGAAGATCTAACAGTACAAGTCAAGGCAATAAATACATCTACTTGGATGCCACATAAACCTTGGATGCATTCAAGCTGTGTGGTGGCTCAGTGCCAATTTCCACATCATTGTGATTTGCAGTACAGCAAGGGAAAACCTGCTACTTGGAGGGGGAGCGTGGGAAATTCCGGTCTGATAAGTTTACCGACATTCCTTCTGATAGATGACCCGAAACTTCTACAGAAACTAGAACCGGGGGTTTTCATGAGGACAGTCTCAGTGTAGGCTACTAATTGCATCTTCGGCTCTTTGCGATATAATCACATAGACTACAAGTTTTTCTATTCTAGCCATCTGACTAGAATAGGTGGCATGGTGGCCGAGCGGCAGCGCAATTTGGCTGGCAAACTGAAGGTCATGGGTTTTATTTTACATTTTCAACAAAAGAATGGTGATGTCACTAAAAAAATTCCTTTTGGGATGTGTGGGGGCCCCTGTTCGAATGGAACATGTGGAACATGCCTAAATACGCCACTGCATTTCATATGATATAACAAAAGCCTAAAAGCTTTCAGTTTCCCAGCAAGCATCTCTCTGGTTGCTCCTACCTTCATCATTTTTTGGTGGCTTAATGGAAGGGAAACACTTCTCCGTGCAGTTGGCCATAGTCCAAGTATAGGTGTCATTCAACTCCAGGAATTTGTCAGAGAGAAGACTTTTGTAGCCTTCCAAGACACAATCTTTCTGTTCCTGCAGTGCCGAGGCAACGGTAAAGCTGACCTTGACCTCCATCTCTTTGTCACCTGAACAATCAAAGTTTGACTGGAATTCTGGAAATTGATTACATTTAAATTTCAATTAATTGCTCCGTGGATCTTAGTCTTGTCAATCTAAATTTAGGAGGTAAAGGTAAGAAAATAATCTGTAAATTGTTTAAAAAATTCAGTTGAATCTGAAATTTTTGTGTTAAATCTCACATTTTATGACCTTTCACTGACAGCACAGTATTTTTGTGTTAAATCTCACATTTTATGACCTTTCACTGACAGCACAGTATTTTTGTGTTAAATCTCACATTTTATGACCTTTCACTGACAGCACAGTATTTTTGTGTTAAATCTCACATTTTATGACCTTTCACTGACAGCACAGTATTTTTGTGTTAAATCTCACATTTTATGACCTTTCACTGACAGCACAGTATTTTTGTGTTAAATCTCACATTTTATGACCTTTCACTGACAGCACACTATTTTTGTGTTAAATCTCACATTTTATGACCTTTCACTGACAGCACAGTATTTTTGTGTTAAATCTCACATTTTATCACCTTTCACTGACAGCACAGTATTGGCCTTTTGTCTTTTCTTCTCTTATATATTACAGACACAGTTTCTATACAGAAGATTATTACATCCAACACTTGTCCATGGTTTGAGACTAGTCTTGTTTTTTTCATCAGTGTTTTAAATGCTGTTAAATTATTGCTTTTCCTGGTTTGTTTGGGCAACACATCCCATGCCCGGATGCCACTTGGGAAGAAAGAGAACTTGTATGCAGTTGTTCTTGCATATGGAATAAGAAAAGTGTTTTCATCTGTACATTTATCTAATCATTGTAATAAATTGCTATTATGTTGAATTTTGTAGTTAGAATTAGATGCTTTATGTATTATTACTACTTTACTCTTTGCCCTTCGGCCCTGTATTCGTTCTAAGTTAGTGATTTAACTATTGGTATTATACTTTTCAGTAACAGTAATGAGCCCTGCAGCTCTTTTCTGGATTTGTTCTAGTTTTTAATGTGTTTTCTTAGTTGATGGGTCTCATACAAAAGATGCATATTCTATTATAGGTCTAACTAATGTTAGTAAACATCTCGTATAGGTCTAACTAATGTTAGTAAACATTTCGTATAGGTCTAACTAATGTTAGGTAACATCTCGTATAGGTCTAACTAATGTTAGGTAACATCTAGTATAGGTCTAAATAATGTTAGGTAACATCTAGTATAGGTCTAACTAATGTTAGGTAACATCTAGTATAGGTCTAACTAATGTTAGTAAACATCTCCTATAGGTCTAACTAATGTTAGGTAACATCTAGTATAGGTCTAACTAATGTTAGGTAACATCTAGTATAGGTCTAACTAATGTTAGGTAACATCTAGTATAGGTCTAACTAATGTTAGGTAACATCTAGTATAGGTCTAACTAATGTTAGGTAACATCTAGTATAGGTCTAACTAATGTTAGTAAACATCTTGTATAGGTCTAACTAATGTTAGGTAACATCTAGTATAGGTCTAACTAATGTTAGGTAACATCTAGTATAGGTCTAACTAATGTTAGGTAACATCTAGTATAGGTCTAACTAATGTTAGGTAACATCTCGTATAGGTCTAACTAATGTTAGGTAACATCTAGTATAGGTCTAACTAATGTTAGGTAACATCTCGTATAGGTCTAACTAATGTTAGGTAACCTCTCGTATAGGTCTAACTAATGTTAGGTAACATCTAGTATAGGTCTAACTAATGTTAGGTAACATCTCGTATAGGTCTAACTAATGTTAGGTAACATCTCGTATAGGTCTAACTAATGTTAGGTAACATCTAGTATAGGTCTAACTAATGTTAGGTAACATCTAGTATAGGTCTAACTAATGTTAGGTAACATCTCGTATAGGTCTAACTAATGTTAGGTAACATCTAGTATAGGTCTAACTAATGTTAGGTAACATCTCGTATAGGTCTAACTAATGTTAGGTAACCTCTCGTATAGGTCTAACTAATGTTAGGTAACATCCATTATAGGTCTAACTAATGTTAGGTAACATCTCGTATAGGTCTAACTAATGTTAGGTAACATCTAGTATAGGTCTAACTAATGTTAGGTAACATCTCGTATAGGTCTAACTAATGTTAGGTAACATCTAGTATAGGTCTAACTAATGTTAGGTAACATCTAGTATAGGTCTAACTAATGTTAGGTAACATCTAGTATAGGTCTAACTAATGTTAGGTAACATCTCGTATAGGTCTAACTAATGTTAGGTAACATCTAGTATAGGTCTAACTAATGTTAGGTAACATCTCGTATAGGTCTAACTAATGTTAGGTAACCTCTCGTATAGGTCTAACTAATATTAGGTAACATCTAGTATAGGTCTAACTAATGTTAGGTAACATCTCGTATAGGTCTAACTAATGTTAGGTAACATCTAGTATAGGTCTAACTAATGTTAGGTAACATCTCGTATAGGTCTAACTAATGTTAGGTAACATCTAGTATAGGTCTAACTAATGTTAGGTAACATCTAGTATAGGTCTAACTAATGTTAGGTACCATCTCGTATAGGTCTAACTAATGTTAGGTAACATCTCGTATAGGTCTAACTAATGTTAGGTAACATCTCGTATAGGTCTAACTAATGTTAGGTAACCTCTCGTATAGGTCTAACTAATGTTAGGTAACCTCTCGTATAGGTCTAACTAATGTTAGGTAACCTCTCGTATAGGTCTAACTAATGTTAGGTAACATCTCGTATAGGTCTAACTAATGTTAGGTAACATCTAGTATAGGTCTAACTAATGTTAGGTGACATCTAGTATAGGTCTAACTAATGTTAGGTAACATCTAGTATAGGTCTAACTAATGTTAGGTAACATCTCGTATAGGTCTAACTAATGTTAGGTAACATCTAGTATAGGTCTAACTAATGTTAGGTAACATCTCGTATAGGTCTAACTAATGTTAGGTAACCTCTCGTATAGGTCTAACTAATGTTAGGTAACATCTAGTATAGGTCTAACTAATGTTAGGTAACATCTCGTATAGGTCTAACTAATGTTAGGTAACATCTCGTATAGGTCTAACTAATGTTAGGTAACATCTAGTATAGGTCTAACTAATGTTAGGTAACATCTCGTATAGGTCTAACTAATGTTAGGTAACATCTAGTATAGGTCTAACTAATGTTAGGTAACATCTAGTATAGGTCTAACTAATGTTAGGTAACATCTAGTATAGGTCTAACTAATGTTAGGTAACATCTCGTATAGGTCTAACTAATGTTAGGTAACCTCTCGTATAGGTCTAACTAATGTTAGGTAACCTCTCGTATAGGTCTAACTAATGTTAGGTAACCTCTCATATAGGTCTAACTAATGTTAGGTAACATCTCGTATAGGTCTAACTAATGTTAGGTAACATCTCGTATAGGTCTAACTAATGTTAGGTAACATCTCGTATAGGTCTAACTAATGTTAGGTAACATCTCGTATAGGTCTAACTAATGTTAGGTAACATCTCGTATAGGTCTAACTAATGTTAGGTAACCTCTCGTATAGGTCTAACTAATGTTAGGTAACCTCTCGTATAGGTCTAACTAATGTTTGGTAACCTCTCATATAGGTCTAACTAATGTTAGGTAACATCTCGTATAGGTCTAACTAATGTTAGGTAACATCTCGTATAGGTCTAACTAATGTTAGGTAACATCTCGTATAGGTCTAACTAATGTTAGGTAACATCTCGTATAGGTCTAACTAATGTTAGGTAACCTCTCGTATAGGTCTAACTAATGTTAGTAAACATCTCGTATAGGTCTAACTAATGTTAGGTAACCTCTCATATAGGTCTAACTAATGTTAGGTAACATTTTAGTTTTATTTTCTTGCTACATTTGTAAAAAGTTTCTTTGTATGAAGCCTAATGTTTTATTTAATTTTTTTTTATTACTTCATCAACATGTGGATATTTTATCATTGATTGATTCTCATAAGTACTTTGCATTTTTTTAGTTTGGGTGATATTTTTTACTATAAATTAAGTAGTTTGTAATTATTAGTTTCTTTTTCTTTGATACTCATTGCGGTTGGCAATTTTCTGTGTGGAAAGACTACATCTAGGTACTTTTGTCAATTTTTACTATCTTTTTCTGTCTTTAATGTTCTGTAAATTATGCAATCATCTGCACATAACCTTATTTATGTCTCTGTATTGATGCCAATTGGGTAAGTCATTTATGTAAATTAGAAATAGTAGAGGCCTAAGATAGTTCCTTGTGTAACTCCCTGAGTTTACGTTTTTTATTGGTGCTGATTCAGAGCTATTAATTGTTACAGTTTGTTCTGTTCTCTGTACCTATCAAAAAGGTCTTGAAAAGTAAGTATAAATGAGTATTATATATTATGTTAGTATGCCACTTATTTGTATGAAGGTGTGCATGGATATTGAATGTACGTGTCAACAGTATGGAGTGGAGATTGGTGCATCCCTAGCAATGTTTACCAACAAGAGTAAAAGCAAGTCAGTTATGAATACAGCTCAGGCACGGATAGATATGGAACAAGACAAGACGCTTCTAGGAATAGAAGGTCCTTGATATGTATATAACTGGAATGAATTGAAAGAAGACGAAATAATTGAACCCAAAAGATCGTCTCCATATTATTGAAGTTGGTATTGATGATGCATCTGTTCATACCATGACATTAAGAAAAGTGATTTGGTAGTTTCATTGCTGCTGATGTAGGTCTGTTGATTTGGTTTTAATCAAGAGATAAATTATTCTTTAGTGATAGTGGGTTTTGGCATATTTGTTGTCTTTTTTTTTTCTTCTGTTATTTACGCTGACACTATCATCACCTGAGAGTCCAGATATTATTTTAAAATCTGTTACTAGCCCTAGTCGGTTAATGAAGAATAAATGAAGTATATTATGGTTTCCTGATGCTTTGTTCAAATTTAGACTTTGGATGGTATTGCTAAACAGTTCATTCATTTTCTATAATGTTTTGGTTCTTTAATATTTGTTCTATGATTATCAACTTTATTAAAAATAACATTCATTAAATAGAAAGGGAATTCATTTTAAAAAATTACGTTTCACTCATTTCTTGATTTCTCATTTTTATACAAATATTTCATTTCTTTGATCACACAATAACAATCTAATACAATTACAATGCTCAGATGAACATAAGGATTAAATCACTTTTCTTATGTCATTTGTAAGAACAAAGGCATAAAAATTCTCTTTCTTCTCGAGTGGCATCCGGCCACAGAATGGGTTATTTAAACAGACCAGGAAAAACAGTAGCTTATCATCATTTAAAACACTAATCAAAATGCAAACTAGACTCAGACCCAAACAATCTTCTGTATAGAAGGAGCGTCTGTAACCGTTAAGATAAGAAGAAGATTGAAAAAAATGTTTATATTTGAGAAGAAGGAATTAGACCAGTGTAAGAAAGTGGCTGCAGCTCATCATAAAAAGTTTGTATAAATTAAAACCAACTTACTTGTAATCATGCCCCATGAAAATCCACATGACTTCTTTCCATTCACACCAGAAATAATTGCCCTAGCTAAAGTGTTGTTGAAGTTCCCCGACAGCTTACACACAGCCACTCTGGACGTCATTTTCAGCTCAAGGTACTTGACAAATGTTAGATCGCAAATGTTTTTTCTGTTCTTGGATTGTTTTGTGAGGACAAACTCCTCAGATGAACCAGACAACGGGCATCTGGAAAATGTTATGTTGACCTTTGCAAAATACCTGATTGGATAAAAAGGACAATTTTAAATTTATATTTTAAAATGTTAAACTTTAAAAAAAAATTTCCATAAAAGTCCAACATAAGCATAGTTTCCATAAGCTATGAGTAAACAGATATAAAATTTCAAGTTTCCATTCAACCAAGCATGTTCTTGTGTTTTTTCTTTCTCTCTCTACATTAAGCTTTTTATTCTAAAAGAAAGAAAACACAACACTGACTTCTGGACTACTTTAGAAACACTTACAGTGGATCGACGATCAAATTATATTTGATTGAAAACCTTTCACTGTTGCCGCCATTAACCTTTCCCACAGCGGTCGAGTACACCAGACCATCCAGGTTTGAATTGTTTCTGCTGTCCAAGAGAACTACTAACACAGATTTCCACATCTTAAAAGATGACTGTGGCAAAAAAAAAAAAAACATGACTGGTCGGTACAATCATAGTAATTAATCATCAAAATATATAATTACAGTGAGTTTGTTTATATATAAGTTTGTCCTCTATAGACCCTTAGGCCATTTAACGGATTGGGACAAAAGCTAAATACATATATATTGGAAATGTTTACCAAAGGACATTTTTTATTACATCAACTATATTGCTTCATTCGTTAATTTATTTTTTTAAGTAAACGCCTTACTAATTATGTTAAGTTTAAAAACTGGCAGCTATTTAAAAAATATGTTATTTCCCTTTAAAAATATTTTCAAATTATGTGTTGCTTGGTCTTTCCATCACTGTGATAGCTTTTAGTTTGTATAGTTTCTTTTCTTTACTTTTTGATTGTTTTTACTCTTTTAACAAAAACATATTTACTGTAGTCTTTTGTTTCTCTATCATTTTGGCGGGCATAAATACTAGTTATAGAAGAATTGAGAAGAAATTTATAAAAAATACATATAAAAGCTAGTTTAAGGTTTGGGAAGATCACGACTTTAATTCCCATGAGCTCTACTGGTGACTGATGTATAAATATATTTATTCATTCTGCCGAGCTACACAATCTGCTGAATCTGTTAGCTCACTACAATGCTCTGAAGTGAGTAGCAAAAAAAAAAACTTACTTGTTTTAATGCATTAGAGAGATTTTTGGCTAGCAGATAGCCCTCCCCATTGAACGTTCCCTCCAAAGGCACAATTGTAGCGTTCTCTATGACATAGGGTTGTGAGGCGTCTTGAACGGCCAGACTGAGGTTGTGGGCCTGTGCATTATCGGGACCTAACAAAGAAAAAGGTATTCAATTATTGACAAGTTTGGGTTCTTCTACAGATTGTGGATTTACGAAAAATAATTTTTATAATTTTATCTACGAAATGAAACTATAGCACCTAAAGCCCATGTGAAATTAAATAGGGAATAAATCAAACATTTCAAATATAGACACAATTTAAGATAAGATAAGATTACTTTATTGAGCCAAATAAATGGAAATTTGACTTGGTTACATAAAATGCGTCTTTCAGCATACCGGTACTTAAAACAATATTAAAGAACCATTTGTACTCAATCACAATGGACATTTGCGCATACTAACATACCGTTTATCATACAAGAAAAAGTATCATTTAGGAGTCAGCTATTGTATTTCCTGGCTGAAAGATGATTCGTTTGAAAGATTCTAACTGATAGTGGAATAAAAGCGTTCCTAAATTTCTCTGTTCTTGCCTTTATTGAAAGAAGCCGACCACTTTGACTAGATATGATGTAACAACCCTGAAGCGAATGTTCATGATCTTGGATTTTATCAATCATAGACAGGCACTTTGAATTGAATTGATCTGCAAGAGATGGTAATTCTGTCTGTGTAGTACGAGAAGCTTTGTTTATTAGGCGGTCTATCCAGTGTTTGTTCAATATGGTGGCATTACCATACCAGCAGGTGATTTGCGAAGGTTATGATGCTACCAACTTGATCTATTATTTGGTTGTTTATTTGTAAATCAGTCAGCTTGAGTTTTCCTTCCGGAAGTCTACAATCATTTCTTTCGTTTTTGTGATATTCAATATCAGGTAGTTCTCTCCGCACCATTTGTAGAAATCCAAAGTATTCCTGTGATAGAGACTGTCGTCACTGGAAACAAGGCCGACAATGGCTGTATCATCGGCGTATTTGATTAACGATACTGTATCGATTGCTGAACTTCGAATGTCATTGGTGCAAATTGTGTATAGAACTTGAGAGAGGACACACCCTTGAGGCGCTCCAGTGGTTATTTCTCTTATTTGTGAGGTACATCCCTCTACTCTGACAAAATGTTTGTTTTGTAAAAAATGAGTGAACATCAGTTTTACTAGAGGAAATTTTACGTAAAAAGTAAAAGACTAAGATTTGTTTTATAGGTGAGGGGAAACAATAATAAAGCGGGAGACATCCAGGAAAAAAACAGCAGAGTTGCAGATCTTTGCTGAGAAAAGAGAATATTAGCCAAAATTCAGAAGACGAAGAAAAAAAAAAGGGAGGAGGGGGGGGGGTGCGCTTGCAAATAAAATCAGAAGCAAACAGTCCCTATGATGGAAATCCAAGAAACCATTTCAAACAGAAAGAGCTAAAGAGGGTGACAGTAAAATAACAATAAAATAGTAAAATCAACTACTGACTTTAAAAAAAAAAAAAGACATAGCTTGAAGAACAAAACAATAAAATCAATTTAAAAAAAAAAAAAAAAACTTTTGCAACACTAAAATAAAATAAATTTTTGAATAATTTTTTTTACGGAAAAGTAAAGCAAAACAGTTTGTAAATGTTTTTATATTTAATTCTTGACTAAACTTTTTAAAGTACGTAGCAAAAAAAATAATTTCAACACCAAAAACAAAAAGTTATAAAAAGAATGAAGTAAGTGTCACATACGAGACAGTAGCATTTTGAACAAAGAAATTTACCTTGGACTTCCAAAAAGACATCATCGTTCAACAGTATATTTGTTTCACTGATCTTAATGGGCTTCTGAGGCACAGGTGAGGTGGCAGGTGAGGTGGCAGGTGAGGTGACCTTATTAGAAAATCATCAAAAGTCAAAAGGTCATTCATGGGAAGTTAGTTGGTTTTTTTTTTGTGTGCTTAGTTTCCTTATTAAATTCTAAAGACCTAGGGGTTGTTGTTTGTTTTTTAAAACTTGAGAGGGAATAAGCATAGAATGAAATCTAGATTAGAATTAGATGGAAATTAATAGTGTGGTACATACATTGATCTCAACTTAGCCAGCTATCCTGGTCCAATAGCTTTAAGTCTATATAAATTAAGTAACCCTTTCAGACCAACTCGATACACAGGGCATGTGAAGCGGAAATAAAGATTTTCTGTCATGGCATGCAAGGGAATGTGTGGCCAGCACAATGCCCAGCCAACTTATCACCAACTACTGTCAGGTATCCATCAGAGCTGGGTAGACTCAGGGACACTCTCCAGACCAGGAACAAATTTTATTATTCAAACCCTGGACTTTCTGAACAAAAGCTCAGACAATTTCCGACAATTTCTATAAAGTCTATATAATATAACATAAGAAAAATTCATCAAAGACTTTTCTACCTTAGGAAATAAAAAAAAAATACAACTAATATCAACAACAACATCATTAATCTTTCGCAATCACCTATTGGTTTGGTAATACCACTACAATACACACCCTATAGACCAGGGATTGGCAACCTACAGCACACGTGCCAGACTTGGCATTTTCAATGGAAGACCCCCCCCAAAAATGCAATGCAAGTCTCTTCTGTAATAAATTGATTGGTGGCACAGGTTGACTTTTAGGCTGTTGGCACGCTGAATGAACTAGAAGTCCTACTTTGGCACACTATTATCAAAATGTTGCCGACCCCTGCTATAGACCACCTAATAAAATTGCCCTCTACACAACTACCATCTATTGGAGAGTGGTTTCACTATCAGGACAATTTTGACCCACTACACCTCGGCAACACTAAACAGTGGTAGGCTCATCTTGATCACATCTAGAGCTCTAAGAGCTCTTCTTTGTTCCATTTTGTGTGTTCCGTTTTGTGTGCGAGTTTCTATTCATTAAAATAGTTTTAATAATGCTTCATTTACATTTGTTACGAAAAATAAAAAACATTCGGAGCTTCTCCTGAATATTAGTCAGGCTGGTCATTATGCACATTCAGATCTACAATTTCCAAAAAGGAAACAAAAGGGAAATAAATCTTGTTTGGACTTAAAATACATGAACAAGTTAAACAGCCCATTTAAGTAAAATTATTTTGATTAGATAGACCTATGCTTAAAAAGTGAAGTCATTTAATTTTTAAATGACTGAACTTCTTATTTAGAGAGTTTCTGAATGAGGTAGACTAAGGAAGTTTTTAAAATTTGTTCAAATTGAAAAGAAAATGAAATATTAACAAAATTTCAATGCAGCATTCACAGTAAAATGTTTAATTAGGGGCATAAAACAACAGGATGGGGAGATAATTCATTATGCTGCTTACCTTTGTAGTGCTTGGTACTGTTGTTGGTTTGGTGAAACTGGTGCTCTGCCCAGATGGAGTAGGTGCAGTAGGGGCAGGTGAAGCAGAAGCTGTTGTGATGAAAGCTGAGGAGCTGGATGGGTTTATCCCAGCTGTGGACGATTCTGGTGCCGTGGACACAGTTGGTGGAGTGGGCACCACTGATGAAGTAGACGCCAATGGCGGAGGAGTGAACACCGCTGTCGCTGTGGACGCTGGAGTAGCCAATGAGGTCAAATCGTGTAAGCTGTCTGTGCTCAATAGCTCAGAGGTCACCACAGTGTTTGTGGAAGGTAGCAGGGCCGTGCTCTGGACAGAGTCCGTCATGGCATCGCTGTGCGTAGAGAGACTTGTGTGTGTGGTAAAACTGGTGGTCAGCGTATTGTCAGTTGAGCTAGTCAACAGTGATGAGCTTGGTGCACTAGGCGATGAAGTTGGTAATGGCGAGGTTGATGGGTTTTTAGTGCTGACTGACAAGGGTGTACTAATTGGTGATGCAGTAGTATCTTTAAACATAAAAATCAAAACTGTTAGACACCATATACAAGCATTTTGAAACGTAAGGTGAATGTGGACTAGCATTCTAAAATGGGGTGGTTAAGCAGTTTTTCCCCTGGCCTCATGATGCAGCTGTTTGCTATATTCCAGATGGCTAAATGCATGGAATGGGCCTAGGAAAAAGTTATCATTTCTTTGAACTTTAGGGTGGATGGGAATAAGGTAAAACACAAAAATCACTGCCCCTAAAACCACTACGTCAGATTCCGGATGAGCCTGCTGGCCTTAGTAGAAAAAACCAACAAAGTTTGAGATACTGTTTGCTTTCCTATGAATATTGTTTTTATCACACTGCTAGTGACTTGCATTGGTCAGAAGTCCAGCCTCAAGCCTGGTCAACAGAGTGATTGGTTTAAAAAGAAGAGAGAGAAATCTCAAGTCTCTCTCTGGCAGGTAGCAAAGAGCAGGACTTGAGTATAAATCCCATTTGTTATGGGTCAGATCAGTTGCAAGAAAGTAAACTGTTACAGGGGTATTATGCTGGCCATAATAACTACTGATGAGCTTATTGCCTTAAAGTGAAAATTGTAATTTTATTAAATATGCTTGTTTTATTTTACTTTTTTTTTGTTTTTTTTTTACATAAAATTTTTTTTACTATACAGCAAATTACATAACCATACCTTTATCTTCAACTGTTGCAACTGTCTGTCCAATGAAGAGAAGAATAGCTAATGTCACAAGATACATTTTGTTCCTTAGAATAATACAACCACTTTTTCAACCCTGGAAAGGAAAGAAAAGAAGCTACAAATGCAGAATGAATGTCCATAAAAATTGTATCAAGCTTAGTATAGTTGACAACAATTAAAAAATGACATCAGTTTTAGATCTATATCTACCGGTAAATGTTTCAACACGATTGATCAAATATCTAATAAAGGAGGATAATGTTACACTTATGTGCTTTCTCCCTAAATTCCTCCTCTGGTGTATAAGTTTGACCATTGCTTGAATCATCACAGTCCAATGAGCGCTAGAGTTATTACCCATCATAGGGGGTGCCTTTATATGGTTTTGAACCCAGTTACTTGTATTTATCAGTGGAAAAGTGTCTCATAGATAGAGATCTTATTACATTTCTCCATTATTTCTGCAACTGTGTTTAATCTTTACTGTACAAGATTGTTTCTCTACATTAGAATTACTTAATTTTCTTAGTTATTTACAGCCAGATGTTTCTTCAAGTCTATTTCAATAAATGTCTGTGGAAATTTAACTTAGAATAGATCTTAGTTTTAGATTCAAGGTAACTTTTGACGTAGTATAGACAACAAGCCATGCCAAACAACAAGTGAAGAATATTATAACAAAAATACACAATGAAATGATCAAGATTTTATTAATAGTACACATAACAGTAGCAGTAACCAAAATTGAAAATTGAGTTAAAGCAGTGGAAAAAAAAGATACTCCTGTCTGACCGAATTGATAAGCGGAGCAGCGCTCACCAGTTTCCATGGCCGCTGCAAGCTAGGGGAATATGTGACCAGAACAATGCCCAGCTGCTTTACACCAATCTAAGGTCAGTAACCATCAGAGCTGGCTAGACTCAAGAGCATCCTATAGACACGGGTGAAAAAAAATCTTAGCCTTCAACAGGATTTGAACCCAGGTACTGCAATTGAAGCCGCTGCCGCTCGGCACTGTGCCCCATGAGTTACAGCATTGTAGAAATGGATTATGAAAAAAAACATGGAATAGACTTCACACTCTCTACATTGCTGATTTGTTTCCTAGACTTGAGGGTGAACTTTAGCCTACCCAGCTCTGATGGGCACCCGACTTTAGTTGGGGTAAAGTAAAGGAGGCTGGCCGTTGTGATGGACACACAATCCCTTAGTATGCGGTGGCCACAGGAACTGGTAAACGCTGCTACACTGGCCTTAATGTCCTATGGGTCAATCTGGTCAGATGGGCACTTTACTATTCACATAAAAAACTACCTTGGCGATGTCAATTAAAATCTCAATAAGCTGGTGAATATTATAACAGTTTCTTGATCTTTTAGACATTTTCATTGAGGTGTTTGGAATTCTATTAAAGACTATTCCAACATTTTATTTTGTTTTAAAAAATAACGTATAAATTTACATATATTAATTAAATCTGCAGATTTTAGTCATACTTATTTCACTTCAAAAACAGTTAGAGGGCTTGATGCAGGTAAATAGGGACTATGTCCTTATTAATGAAACAACTTATAAGTTTACAGACGTTCCTTCTAGATAGAAGATTATTACGTCCACTAGGCATAAAACTCCTGCAGGGCGACAGGGATCCGTCGGTGGCAGGGACAGAACCCGCGACCTGTCAGTTGGTCTTTTGGTTGACAGTCCGGTGATCAAACAGCTGGACCATCCGGCTTCACTTAACTTGAAACTAAGTTCAAAACCAAGCTCTTAATCAAGAATATATGTTACTAAAAATCTATTATAAAAAAGAAAACACCTCAAAAACAATTAAAGGACTTGGTGCAAGGTATAAAGATTAATGAAATATCAGTTAATTAAACTTAAAACTCAAAATAAAGCTATAAATCAAGAATGTTTGTTACTAAAAATCTATTATATAAACTAGAGCTTATTTATGTTAGAAATATGTACATAAATATATTTATATATATACAACACTATATTTTATTTCTTATAATCACTATAAATAAATACCTATATATAACTTATATAAAGATATATGTTGATATACACAGATACATGTTCATAGAAATAACTCTAGTTAGTTAACAAATACTTGAAAAGATTACAGCATTTTCACATGAAATAAAGTGAATTAACAATTCAACTGGGTTATCAAGTTATTTTACACATGAACCACTCTCCATGAAAATGTACACAAACTTGTTCATAACAAACTTGGATTAGATAACCTCACTACACAAGCAACATATATGTGTTATCTTTCTCACGTAATGATCAATTAAGATAAGCTGGTCACACGATAGGCTTTCTGATCAGACCTTTTGTTTTTTGTTATTCAATCTAACAAGTTGGACCAAAGGATTTTCTTTGTGTTGAAATTTAACAGGGCGAATAAAAAAGAAATTCAGACCCTTTTTTGCATTGCCATTTAAAACAACCCTTTGAATGAATTTTTAATATTAAATAGGCCCTACCCCTATGATTAGCAAACCAATTTGGCCCAATTTTCTAACTACGTTATATCTAAGTCTTGGTTAAATCCTGGACTAATATAGTTTGTTGGTAGAGTAGTCCATTCAAGACAAATATTTAAGCCTATATAATGATATATCTAATACAAACATGCCAACTAATAAGTTAGCAGGACAAACAATATTGTGACATTTATTTCTAGTATCCACCAGTAGGTAAATTTCTGTCAACTTGTATACTTTTTTTTTATAGAGTGATGACGTAAGATAACACAGCTGCCAACTTTTCAGGATTTAAAAAGCAGGACATTTTTCCTGCTCAAAGATGCTTATTGGTGTCACAGTGTCTATTTAACATTTATGCCAACATAAAATCAAAAGATTTTGAATTAAACACATTGAACATAAAAATAATAAACAGCTCTTATGCAATGAAAATGACCGACCAGACCACATTGGTATTCACATCCCCAAAAGTTGTGCGTGTGTGTTTTTTTAAACTGTTTTTATTTTCAGATGTAATTGTAAGCTCAAAGCTTTTTCATTAGTGACAAAGAGTCCTTTGAGATGAGTTTGAATACCTTGCTAGTAATCTTGTGTCTTTGAGGCTCCCCTACCCTAACATAGGCAGCTGAATTGTCAAAGATATTAAGTTTTGTAAGCACAATGAGCATGGTAAATGCAATAGCAGAGAAACATGGGCTATAGAAATAATCATTATTATTTGTTCATAAAGTACAGATCAGTATGTGCATAACAAAGCAAAGAAATGATAGGTTTATACTGGTATTATTATAGTTAGCCAAAGAATTTAATATTGTGACAGTAATAGTGATTGTGTAACTGTGAGTGTTTAAGGGACGGCGTAAATATAAACTGACTGAGACTCAGTGACACAGCATGAAGCCGGCTGGTCCAGCGGCTAGTTCACCGGACTGTAAACCAAAAACCAACTGACCCTTCGCAGGTTCTATCCCTGCCACCGACGGATCCCTGTCGCCATGCAGGAGTTTTGGGCCTAGTGGACATAAAAATCTTCTATCTAGAAGGAACGGTCTGTAAACTTATAAGATATATAATGTGTTGACTGGGCTTAGTGACCTGATAGCTCTGTGTTATTGTTTATGTGACTGGCTGGATATAGTGAGTTGTGTTCATGAATGTCTAGTTTGAGTGTGTGAAAATTGAGTGAATGGCTAGAGTAATGGGCTATAAAAGGATTGTAGAATGAGAATAAAAGTTAGTTCTTACACCGACTAGTGGGTTGTCAAGCCATGTTTTCACAAATATTAAATAGATTTTAAAATGTACCGTATTTCATCACAGTCCCCATGGCATTACTTTTAAACATTTTTTCTATTAGGCCTACTTATCAACTTCATTTAAATAGTTATTGATAAGTTAATGAGGTCTGAACTTTTGTCTTCAATGCATACATAAACTTCCGGTTTATTTCCGGCAATAAACTTTATATAATGTTTTCGGAATTTTTCAAGTATAGTGTTACACTCTGGTTGGTAGGCACTGCTCTCTCAGCCTTTCATCTGGTGAACGGTGGGAGCACTGGATCTACCGACTGTATTAGCTTGTTGTCCAGAGGGAAGCCTTTACTCAACACAATATTTATTTTTAACCGGAACTCCACAAAAGAACAAGGAAAACAATGTGGTTATAATAGAAGTCTTTATTTCTGTACAAAAGATCAGCCACACAGTTTCCTCTGCACTCAGGCGCTTGCCCGAGTGCAGTATTTCTGGCGCTACTCAAAACGCATTCTCCTCACACACCTTTCTCTCGCCGTATTAATAGCTCTCCCTGAACATATCGGAGCGCATTACGTCACGCACACTTACATCCCTAGAACAGGTAAGCTAAACGCCAAGTAAAATGGTACAATTGTAAGTGTGCCCGATTTTCAAACACAGATAAAAAATATATAACATATTTTTAAAATTATAAAATTAACATACATAATGAGCACACGTACTGATTGTATTATTTCAATAATAATAGGAATGCAAATACTTTAAATGAATTAAATATTTGAAATTTACCATATTGAACAGTATCAAAATGCATCAGTAAAGTAAGGAATATAAGAATATATAACAAAATAATATGCCTTGTAAAATTATTTAACAACGGCATAATTAACTCTGAAAAAGGCCCTCAAATTGTGTCTATTTGTTTTACCAAAAAATTCACTATTTATATTTAAAAAAAAATAAAACACAGTATAACCAAAGCACACTTTCAGGTTACAACTGAACAGCGTCATTAACATTAACTTATTTATTAAACAGAATACCAGCTACTGAAACCCCGACATCTCTCATAATGAGGGGAAGACACTGGGCCAACAAATATTTTATTGAACTGAATACAGTTCTGATAAGAATAGTACCAAATAACATTTAATTAACAACTACAAAGGTAGTTAATATATGGAACAGCCCCCCCATTGTATTTGAATTTCCCTCGCTACATGCGAAAACATTCCGCGACGCGACAGAAGGCCTACCTACCCACAGAATAGGCTGTGTCTAAAAATAGACCCTAACTGGGTCAGCGCTAGTTGTTGTGTTTAGAGCTTTTCGGCTCATTATAATTGTAACAATACCCCCCAACTTTAGCCGAAACGCTCCACTTTACCGAATCTAATAACCCAATCAAACAGTGGTTATAATTAGATCTTTACAGCAAAAATCAACTATACAAGTTAAAGCATAAGAGTTACTTACTCAAGGGGAAAAACAAACTAAAAGTCTACTAGAAAACCATTTTAAACCCAACCACAGTGGGTAATTACAAATATACATCATATCAAAAGTCAATCAAATGCAGATACATAATTAAAACCAAAAACATAATTATTCAAGAAAGCAAAATTATTTGTTAAAGAATACAACACTGACTAAGCTGACCCATCTTTCAGACTAGACAGTGCACCTTATCCCATCTAATCCTTTATTTAACAAAGCGATATAGTTGCAGAGAAAGAGACCAGTGCATCACTCTCTCATACTACATGACATTAATGAGTTTAGTGAGTCAAGTCAAAGTATTTAGTCATTTGTCAGCGTGTCCTTATAATCTCCATTACCTTCTTGTCCGCTGGGGCTTATTACTCCCCTTTATTTTCACTTCTAGTGATTGATTTGGCCCCGAGATGGCCCCCTAGATGAGATACATGCCCCATCTTCATCACAACCCCCTTAAGGGCTCCTGAACAACTAGTTGCGTAGAAGTTCGCCCAACTTCGTCGCATATCTTCCTGTAAAGTAAACCTCTCTTCCCTATCTGCCTTATCTATAACTTCTATAGCCTTTTTACCTTGCTCTGACATTGCCGTTGCCTACTCCAGACTTTCCTTTCCTGTAAGGCCTATAGAGCTGGCATAGTCAACGAGCTCTTTAATAGCCTTATTGCTAACAGGTGCCATTGTCTAATCAAAAAGAAAAACAAATGGGCCAACTTACCAATGTGTCTGTATCCTCCGTTTAGAAAAAAAACTACACACAAGAAAATATCCCAATAGAAATAAAACCACAATCAAAAACACTAAGGCTACGTAAAAAAATATAAAAGTTTCCAACGAATTGAAAAAGTAAATAATGTTCAGCTAGTTTAGTGACTGTAATAATAGTCCATTAGAATTGACAGGCACAATGCAATACAGGGGTCGTCTAGCAGGCAGGATATGGAACCGGATGACTGACTGGCAGGTGCAGCACGAATGTCGTCTGACTGGCAGGATGCAGCACGAATGTCGTCTGACTGGCAGGATGCAGCACGAATGTCGCCTGACTGGCAGGTTGAGCACGAATGTCGCCTGACTGGCAGGTTGAGCACGAATGTCGCCTGACTGGCAGGATGCAGCACGAATGTCGTCTGACTGGCAGGATGCAGCACGAATGTCGTCTGACTGGCAGGATGCAGCACGAATGTCGTCTGACTGGCAGGATGCAGCACGAATCTCGTCTGACTGGCAGGATGCAGCACGAATGTTGTCTGACTGGCAGGTTGCAGCACGAATAACGTCTGACTGGCAGGATGCAGCACGAATAACGTCTGACTGGCAGGATACGGCACGAATGTCGTCTGACTGGCAGGTTGAGCACGAATGTCGTCTGACTGGCAGAATGCAGCACGAATGTCGTCTGACTGGCAGAATGCAGCACGAATGTCGTCTGACTGGCAGAATGCAGCACGAATAACGTCTGACTGGCAGGATGCAGCACGAATAACGTCTGACTGGCAGGATGAAGCACGAATGTCGTCTGACTGGCAGGATGAAGCACGAATGTCGTCTGACTGGCAGGATGCAGCACGAATAACGTCTGACTGGCAGGATGCAGCACGAATAACGTCTGACTGGCAGGATGAAGCACGAATGTCGTCTGACTGGCAGGATGAAGCACGAATGTCGTCTGACTGGCAGGATGCAGCACGAATGTCGTCTGACTGGCAGGATGCAGCACGAATGTCGTCTGACTGGCAGGTTCAGCACGAATGTCGTCTGACTGGCAGGTTAAGCACGAATGTCGTCTGACTGGCAGGTTCAGCACGAATGTCGTCTGACTGGCAGAATGCAGCACGAATAATGTCTGACTGGCAGGATGCAGCACGAATAATGTCTGACTGGCAGGATGCAGCACGAATGCCGTCTGACTGGCGGGATGCAGCACGAATATCGTCTGACTGGCAGGATGCAGCACGAATGTCGTCTGAATGGCAGGTTCAGCACGAATGTCGTCTGACTGGCAGGTTCAGCACGAATGTCGTCTGACTGGCAGGATGCAGCACGAATGTCGTCTGAATGGCAGGTTCAGCACGAATGTCGTCTGACTGGCAGGTTCAGCACGAATGTCGTCTGACTGGCAGGATGAAGCACGAATGTCGTCTGACTGGCAGGATGCAGCACGAATGTCGTCTGACTGGCAGGATGCAGCACGAATGTCGTCTGACTGGCAGGTTCAGCACGAATGTCGTCTGACTGGCAGGTTCAGCACGAATGTCGTCTGACTGGCAGGTTCAGCACGAATGTCGTCTGACTGGCAGAATGCAGCACGAATAACGTCTGACTGGCAGGATGCAGCACGAATAATGTCTGACTGGCAGGATGCAGCACGAATGCCGTCTGACTGGCGGGATGCAGCACGAATATCGTCTGACTGGCAGGATGCAGCACGAATGTCGTCTGAATGGCAGGTTCAGCACGAATGTCGTCTGACTGGCAGGTTCAGCACGAATGTCGTCTGACTGGCAGGTTCAGCACGAATGTCGTCTGACTGGCAGAATGCAGCACGAATAACGTCTGACTGGCAGGATGCAGCACGAATAATGTCTGACTGGCAGGATGCAGCACGAATGCCGTCTGACTGGCGGGATGCAGCACGAATATCGTCTGACTGGCAGGATGCAGCACGAATGTCGTCTGAATGGCAGGTTCAGCACGAATGTCGTCTGACTGGCAGGTTCAGCACGAATGTCGTCTGACTGGCAGGATGCAGCACGAATGTCGTCTGAATGGCAGGTTCAGCACGAATGTCGTCTGACTGGCAGGTTCAGCACGAATGTCGTCTGACTGGCAGGATGCAGAACGAATGTCGTCTGACTGGCAGGATGCAGAACGAATGTCGTCTGACTGGCAGGATGCAGAACGAATGTCGTCTGACTGGCAGGATGTAGAACGACTGTCGTCTGACTGGCAGGATGTAGAACGACTGTCGTCTGATTGGCAGGTTCAGCACGAATGTCGTCTGACTGGCAGGTTCAGCACGAATGTCGTCTGACTGGCAGGTTCAGCACGAATCTCGTCTGACTGGCAGGATGCAAAACGAATCTCGTCTGACTGGCAGGATGCAGAACGAATCTCGTCTGACTGGCAGGATGCAGAACGAATCTCGTCTGACTGGCAGGATGCAGAACGAATGTCGTCTGACTGGCAGGATGTAGAACGAATGTCGTCTGATTGGCAGGTTCAGCACGAATGTCGTCTGACTGGCAGGTTCAGCACGAATGTCGTCTGACTGGCAGAATGCAGCACGAATGTCGTCTGACTGGCAGGTTCAGCACGAGTGTCGTCTGACTGGCAGGTTCAGCACGAATGTCGTCTGACTGGCAGGTTCAGCACGAATGTCATCTGACTGGCAGGTTCAGCACGAATGTCGTCTGACTGGCAGGTTCAGCACGAATGTCGTCTGACTGGCAGGTTCAGCACGAATGTCGTCTGACTGGCAGGTTCAGGACGGGTGTCGTCTGACTGGCAGGTTCAGGACCGGTGTCGTCTGACTGGCAGGTTCAGGATCGGTGTCGTCTGACTGGCAGGTGCAGGATCGTTGTCGTCTGACTGGCAGGTGCAGGAACGTTGTCGTCTGTGGAGTTGAGATGAGCCCCCTTGTCTTTGAGTAATTAGCTTCTTCCCGTAAAGCAATGATTCTTCCCGAACGAGCCACTCACTTGTTACACTCTGGTTGGTAGGCACTGCTCTCTCAGCCTTTCATCTGGTGAACGGTGGGAGCACTGGATCTACCGACTGTATTAGCTTGTTGTCCAGAGGGAAGCCTTTACTCAACACAATATTTATTTTTAACCGGAACTCCACAAAAGAACAAGGAAAACAATGTGGTTATAATAGAAGTCTTTATTTCTGTACAAAAGATCAGCCACACAGTTTCCTCTGCACTCAGGCGCTTGCCCGAGTGCAGTATTTCTGGCGCTACTCAAAACGCATTCTCCTCACACACCTTTCTCTCGCCGTATTAATAGCTCTCCCTGAACATATCGGAGCGCATTACGTCACGCACACTTACATCCCTAGAACAGGTAAGCTAAACGCCAAGTAAAATGGTACAATTGTAAGTGTGCCCGATTTTCAAACACAGATAAAAAATATATAACATATTTTTAAAATTATAAAATTAACATACATAATGAGCACACGTACTGATTGTATTATTTCAATAATAATAGGAATGCAAATACTTTAAATGAATTAAATATTTGAAATTTACCATATTGAACAGTATCAAAATGCATCAGTAAAGTAAGGAATATAAGAATATATAACAAAATAATATGCCTTGTAAAATTATTTAACAACGGCATAATTAACTCTGAAAAAGGCCCTCAAATTGTGTCTATTTGTTTTACCAAAAAATTCACTATTTATATTTTTAAAAAAATAAAACACAGTATAACCAAAGCACACTTTCAGGTTACAACTGAACAGCGTCATTAACATTAACTTATTTATTAAACAGAATACCAGCTACTGAAACCCCGACATCTCTTATAATGAGGGGAAGACACTGGGCCAACAAATATTTTATTGAACTGAATACAGTTCTGATAAGAATAGTACCAAATAACATTTAATTAACAACTACAAAGGTAGTTAATATATGGAACAGCCCCCCCATTGTATTTGAATTTCCCTCGCTACATGCGAAAACATTCCGCGACGCGACAGAAGGCCTACCTACCCACAGAATAGGCTGTGTCTAAAAATAGACCCTAACTGGGTCAGCGCTAGTTGTTGTGTTTAGAGCTTTTCGGCTCATTATAATTGTAACATATAGCTTTTAGAAATATACAACGGCTACAAGTATAGTTATGAGAAATCTGTTTTTATCGTCAAAACTGAGTATGCAATAATTAATAGCTGATGTGTTAGTGGCATTAAGTTTGATAAACTAAACTATACAAGTCCGGTGTCAATGCATACATGTAGGCTACTTCAGGTTTACTTTCGGCAACTCATAGAACAACCAGGAACGCAGCATATAGCCTAGGCATTTTTTGTTAGTAAATTAACTAATAGGACCGGAAGTGTTGGAATGTAAAACCTTTCAGGTTCACCATGCTTGCATAATCGTTTTATACTTGTCAATAGAATATACTATTATAGTTAAGTAGGCCTATGAACGCTTAACAAAAACGCGCCCACTATCAACATTGGTCACCGAATGGCGCCTCAAATTTGCCGGCCACACAATCCGCCAGCTTGACCATCTGCTACCCTACACAAAAACCAGATGACGATCCGCCCACTGGACGACGCGGCAGGGGCAGTCTAAAAAAACATGGCGTACAACAATCGCTCTGCTCTGTTGACATAAACTGGGACGACATCAATGGCGTTACAGCAGTGGTTACAGACAGAGCTCACTGGAGACTCTCATTGCCTGATGTGACGAATGGCGCGGGAGGATCTAAGTCTAAGATAGTAAGTAAGGACTATTATATTATCTAATCAAGTATAATCTAAGACTTTTAGTAAGAGACTATGACCATCTTTACCGTCCATTAAATCTATTAGGACCTTATAGTTATAGGCCTACTAACTTATAGTACTAATATAGTATTATATCTATTATTTACTCGTCTTAGACTTTCACACTTTCCGACTCTTGAAGTAGGCCTAGTCATAGTCATATTGTAGTATTGTTTATGCCAAGCTATGTGGACTAGTACTACTAGTTGTGAAATAAAGGCTACTATGACTAAAGTATAGTAGTATAGACAGTATGGTAGTATTAATTAATTATTAGGCTAAGTATAGGCCCATAGACCATAGTAAGTAGGCTATAGTCACACTATAGTAGTGTATTTTAATATAAGTAGTAAGTAGTATATATATTATATAGTTACTAAATAGTCTTCTATAGTGACAGTGTACTCGTCCTATAGAATAGAACTAGGCCCTAGGCCTACTGCCTTTAGGCCTTAGGATAAATCCTATAATTAGGCCCTATTATTATTATGACAAGTCTATTACCAAAAATATTTTTTTTCTAAGTCTAAATATCGTTTGCGAGGCATATAATGACTTGATTCGTGCGAATTGGGCATGAATCTTTAAAAATGTTTCATACAGAACCAAAAAACTCGTGGGCTAACGCAGGTAAACAATTACCCTATCCATTTCTTTTGTAACTTTTGTATTACTCACTTATTGAAAACTTGTTCAAAACTTTTTGAAGTTCTTGGTGACTTGGTGTAGACAGTGTAGTTGAACTAGTTGTAGGAATGTTACTGAATCAGTGAATGTTACAATGTGTAGGTAGGCAATGTTGAATGTAGGCGCTGTGTTAAGTTAGCGTTGTCAAAATCCCCAAAAGTAGGTTGTCTCGATTACTAAAATTACGATATAAATATCAACGACAACAAAATATTTAAAAGAATGAAAAGAACAAGAACTACAAAATACTCCTAGACTATGCTCCGTTTGTATGACATTTGCTCTCCTTTTTTTTTAAAGAAAATCTTTTAACGAGGAGTTATAGCCCTTGTCCTTCCTTACGCAGATACTAAATTTAGTTGTTTTAAAATTAGAATATATTTTTAGCATTAGATGACTCTTGTAAGCTGGAGTTGAAAACAAAGGACAAAATTATAAAGAGCATGGCCAACGCCTTACTTGTTCTACACGCAGGACTTTCTTTAAGTTTACAATTATTTATGTTTCACTCTTTGAGTCAGGAATCGGCAGAAAATCGTAGGCCTACCCAGTAAGCCTACTAAGAGAGGCTTTTATACAAGCTTGTGACTTAGCGCCACAGGGCAAAAGTTTCAGCGCCGCCCCTTGCATACTGTAACTGATTGTTTAGTGCTATATTTGCTATGTTTAGACTACATTTGCCCCCCCCCCCCCGGAAGTGTCGCCCCCGAGCATATGCCTCGAATCCTCTGCCCCCCCCCCATGTGAGGGCACTGCCTACAAGTGCGTTGCATTTCCACGTTCAGTTAGTCTACAGGGGTGGGCGGGACACTTTGAAGAGGAATAATATATAGCCTAGGTCGCCTATAGGTCCTTAAACCATACTTAAAGGGCAAAATGTTCCACAATTCAGGCACCACAGATTAAAAAGAGCGCACTGCAAAGGACTTCATTTTGAGTCTAGGTCTATATATCTATCCACATTGGGAACTTCTTATCTTAGCCTATAGGCACTAAGCTTATTTTACAGAATTCACATCAGTGTTACGTGTCTAGTCTTAGGCATACGTTTTGATGAAGAAAACGCGGTGAATAGCGAAGTCGTTTTGATGACACTTTGGAATAATCTCTCAGAGATAGGAGACGGAAGGTGTTGTGCCATCCGCAAATGGCTATAAGCTTAGGCCTACCACGTAAGCCGATGTGTAGTCTGAATTTTAGTTATGAACGAATGTAATGGAGCGTGGGAAAGGGGATGTGAGATGTTTTCTTGTATGAATATTATATTTTCTATTGACAAAACTTAATTTTCCTACTGCTGTTTGTTCAATGTGGGTAAATGTTTTCATTGTTTGAAGAAAATCTTTGTTAATTTATGAATACGATAAAAAGTAATTATTTTCAATATCTTCTTTTCTGATATGTTACAGACGCTCCTTCTATACATAAGGTTATTGCATCCTACTCGAGTCTAGTCTTGCATTTTGATCAGTGTTTAAATGATATGTGTTAAGTTACTGGACTTCCTAGTTTGCCATTCTGGAAAAAAGAGTACTTAGCCTCTGTGCATTTATTTGTTCTTGCATTTGGGATAAGAAAAGTGTTTATGTCCTTATATTTATCTGAGCATTGTGTAATAGATTATTATATTATTGTGTTATATTTCTAAGTTAGAGTTTAATGCTTTAAGTATTATTACTACTTTTAGTTGTACTTTTCCATCAATCAAGAATGATGACACTTGATAAATCATAACAGTGCTAAATTATAACAAATAACCTAAATGGTCTTCTGTACATTGGGAGTTTATACAAAGATAATGAAACTGAAACTTTGAATTTCGGTAGTATTTTAAACTTAATTAAATGGCAATCTAATTAGAATGATTCTATATAGGAAGCCATCTAAATACAAATATCATTACATTTTGAATGTAATCCTGATTAGAATATCATCCACTTTATCAACTTTAAAAAATTGTTTTTCAACTCTTAAGATCAGCATAAAGAGTAAAAAGAAGTTGTCCGTCAATATTCAATATAAAAAAAACTTTCAGCACTTATGGAAGTACATGCCCTTATGTCAACCCAGCTGTGAGGGGTACCTGACCCCAATCTCCCTATATGTGAAAGCAAAGTAGACACAGAGCTTAGCCCACAATCCCTTTGGAACAAAACTGTCTGCATTTAGTTGCAATGTACATTTTTCTAAACTTCTTTTACTTTACATGTAAAACGAGTTAAAAAACAAACCAACAACATAAAATATGACATAAATCAACATATTTTAATATAGTCCAAGTTAACCCTTCAATGAAGAACTGAAACAACGTGTTATGTTGAAGATAATGTTGCCAGCCTTGGGAAAAGTTTAATGGCGTTCTGCGTTGTCATGTGCTGGACTTGCTGAATGTCAACATTTTTAATTTTGGCAATGTGCTCACACGATATGACAGCATTTGATGGCTCGTTCACAGTCTGTTGATAAACATAAAGAAAATATAAATAGAATGCAATTTGTTTTGTGTTTAACAGTTAGCCATATGTAAAATATCTATAATTACACAGTGATAAACAAGTATTTCAAGAAGTAAAATCCAACAATACATAACATTTTTGTTCTTCAATACAAGTAGGTTCATAGTGGAAGATTCAAGGTATACAAGGGGATAGGATTTCCAGTACGATGGTACAATGCCAGTGCACCTACATCATCACTAATTTGGGGAGTTAAGAGATGAGTAGACTCAGTAATTAACTCAGAAAATATGCACAGACTGCCAGGGTTTGTATGGTTGCATGTCCAGTTCTGATTCTTCCACACTGCTCTACAGTTGGAACAGTCGACATATCTCCAACTTCGTTGAACCTGCTCCTCTCTGACAGGGAATGTGAACTATGCCTTGACCACAATTGCAGTCATCTACTACTGGGGTTTACACCCAACCTTTGCCTGGGTTACTGGGGTAGAACAGGGTTCACAAGAGATCAGGTGAAATTGGCTTGGACAGGAGAGGCTAAATGCCATAATGTAATGTTTTTGCATCACTGTCTCATTTGAATCCCACTGTCAATGTTGATACTTGTCACATTCAGAATACAAATCCCGTGCTAAATGACTGAACCACCTCAAGATCTTACTGGGATTTTTAAAACATATCTCTGCCCTGAAAAATTTGTTGCTGTGGTCATTTATTTACTCTTTTGGGCATACTAAGATTGGCTGATGGAGTAACACAAACTTAATCAGGGTTACTCATTAAATGTTATGCTTATTTTAAGTGCATATGAACTGATGTCAACTACTATATGACATGACACCAAAAGACCTTTTAAATGTAAACACTTACACCTTTCACTGGGGAGATTGCAGGAGAATCAGTCTCAATCATTAAATGCTCCAGCGGCAACATTTTCACCAACTTCTGAAGCTGCAAATAACATCAATGTTTCATGGCACAGTAAGAAACAAAAATTAGGTAATTAGTTTTTAAGTTCTAACATTTAACAAATAAATACTGAAGTTAAACTAAATTTTATTGTTCTAAACACAATAATTTCTTGAAAAAAAAAAATTCATTTTTTTAGATAAGGAGACAAAGTGCTAAATTTACAGTAAAATTGTAAAAGTGTATCTATATATATATAACCAAACTGTACAAAAAAAATCCTAGGTTGACCTCATTGATATAGAAATAGCTAGATGGGGCTTGAAGATGAATGAGCTGTAATGCACTGACATGTATACTTAAGTTCACACTTTGATACAATGAGAGAAGGTAATGGTTGAGTTTAAGATAAGGTTTAAGATCAGAATACCATTTCATACTTGCTCATCTCTGCAAACTGATGCTGGGACAGAGAAATAGAAGCCACAGCGGACGCCTTCAAGGGCAGTGGACACTCTTCCATCAAAGGCATGTAGCAAGGCATTCCGTACACCTGCATGGAATAGGTTACACAAGGATTCAACAATTTATTTATTGAATACAACAATGCTAAAAATAAAAGAGAAACAACAACACTATATCTTTGGTTAAATTTTTAGTCAGTTCAAAATGGCAATAATTAATCATCCTACTCATTGTTTGAAAACCATTGCCCAACAATACTAACAGTTACAAAATGATTCACCTTTGTGTTTAGGCAGAGACAATAATAATTATTATAATAATAATGGTTATTAATATATCGCTTCTATCCATGCTATTAAATTTAGCATGCTCAGCGCGCTCTTGGAATAAATTGCAGTGGCAGTTTTCTTGGTATGTGAGGCACACAGCCACTAGCCAAAGAGAAAGGTCTTTAAGCTGTTGTTTTAAAAAGACTCTTTTGAGTCAGATTCTCTCAGTGTGTGAGGCAAGCTGTTCCATATAGAAGGCGCCACAGATTCAAAAGAGCACACTCCAAGGCACCATACTTCCAGCCACACTGGGAATTTTAAGGAGTCACTGTGATGAGGAGCGCAGTTTCCTATATGGGGCATGCTTTAATATCATCTTTTTGAAGGTAGGAAGGAGCAGTGCCATTTATACATCCGTATGTCAAAATGAACCATCTCCAAAAAATGAGCAAATCTGTGAGAGGCTTCACTGTTGCCCGAAAAGCGACTCATGATAACAACTTAGTATTATTTCTGTTGGTTCGGAGAGAAGGACATTCTTCTATCATATTTTCTCAATGAAACATGTTGTGAGCTTTTCTTCGCATTGATAGTACTATGAAATACACTTAAGTGAAGATAATTGAAATATTTCATCTAAACACCGTGTGCATGTATATCAATGCAGTACTGTCATAGCAAACATCACAACAGTTCAACACAAGGAAAATAAGATATGAGCTAAGAGAAGTCCAAATATTTCTTCTTCTGTGTTCCATGCTAATTGTCTGTTTTACTCATTGCTGTATGTTACTTATGTTACTGATATAAAAATAAACATCAATTAATTTATAAAAGTCATAATTTTATTTTTATAATGGCACGCAAATGTATTACCCATGTCTTTCAGGAGCTGTATTATTTGTTTACTTGCAGATCTGGAGTGGACATTACTGTCAAACAGAGAAAAATACATTTAAGTATTTTAGTGTGACTTCACTGTAATTCATTTATCATACAAATGCTGAGATAACAAAAAATAGCCTTACATTGGTAAACCAAGTCTTTCTGCCAACTTGACCTGATTGAAAAAAAAAAAAAATTAGAATTCAGCTAATAATTTGATGGACTAATTTTAATTTGGCAAACTTAGCTTTTTTTCATAATGAAAAGCAAATAATGGTTGGCAATAAAGTGCTAAAATATAAAAGGAGTAAATTATAATATGATAAAATGCACATGCAGCTAGAAATGTATTAACTAACCTGTTTTGAGAAGATGAGGATTTGATTCTCTTTATCTTCTTTCAATTTACAAAACCTTGGAGTAAAATCTAAACCAATCTGAGAATAAATTTTTTTTTAAATAATCCAATGAACACTGTGTTTGATACTAATGATAAAAATGTTTGAAAAAAGGTTCAATTGACATTTTATTTTAAAACAATGGAAAGAATATTTGTAAGTTAAAAAAACAAACTTTTTATGTGTTATTGGGTAGAAAGAATCTGTCATCTGAATAATTTTTTTATAGTTCATCACTTTATGTTCAATAACTATTGATGTCACAATGTATTAGCAGTTGTTTTTTTTCTTTAGGACAGTCACACCCACGCTTTGGCACTAATAAATATTTCATTGGAAAAAATACCTCTCCGACAGCTCCAATTATTCCTAGATAGTTTTCTATCACGTCTTCCACACCTTCATAATCCTTTTGTTAAGAATAGATGAAAGACAAAATTAGATAATGTAAGAGATAATATTATTGACACGTAAGTAAGTTCTGCCCCCTTTCCTATCCTTAAAAAAGGAATGAAAAATCCCTTTCATTCTTTGAGCTAAAATAGCAAAATTTACAAGTTTCCACAGTGGCATTTGGGAATGGAATGGGTTGCCTGAACAAACCAGGAAAACCAGTAACTTAGCATCATTCAAAACCACTAATAGAAAAGCAGGACTAGACTCTAATAACTACAAATGTGTGTCGGACGCAATATTCTTCTTTATAGAATGAGGGTCTGTAATGTGCAAGATTAGATAATTGTTAAGGCAGCATAATGCCACCTTTATTTTCCCACACCATTGTCAGGAAACCACCAGAGCTGGATAGATTCAGGTTAAAATACTGTAGTTTGTTCAGGATTCAAATCAGAAATCTTCAGAATGACAAACCAGACAAGCTCTTGCTTGACCACAAGTTTCCTAACCCAAAATTGTGGGTAGTTCAAAACTCTTCCAATAAACAACGCAAGCACAAAAAACAAAAACTGTGTAGCAGAATAAATATCTTACAAACCTACCACCAGAGATACACTTCTCTTGATGTCAAGCCCCTTTTCATCTTTGCTTCCCGAGCTCTGTTAAGGATGCAGAAGTAATTTTCTATGAGCAGGCAATTTATTGAACAGTGTGATGCACAAAGCACTAATGAGTAATTACTGTTGCCCCTCTGTTTTATCTAGTAAGTAAAGTATCCCGTTGGACCAAATTGATCCATGGGGCCAGTGAAGCAGCGTTCACCAGTTTCTGTGGACATGGCATACTAGGGGATTGTGTGGCCAGCATAAAGCCCAGCCACCTTTACTTTACCCCATCAGAGCTGGGTAGACTCAGGGGCACCCTGCAGACCCGGGAACAAATCCTAGCCTGCACGCAGAATTCAAACGCAAGACCTTCAGTACACTAGCAGAGTGCGCTGCCACCTTGTCCCTATTTTATCAAGTACAGTAGTGTAATTAAAGGTAATTAGTAATTAGTAATTACCTGGATAGGATGTATACCAAGACATGGGAGCACAAAATTTGGAAATCTGACAGGAAAATGAAAGAAGCATCAATATTAGAATTTCAGTGTAAAAATTAATTAGTTTAAAAACAAACAGGGAAATCAGATGATGAAGTATTTAACTATCATTATAAAAAATAATATCTACATGAGGAGCTTATGTTTGAAAGAAATAGTGTCATAAATGAAATAAATCAAATTCTCTGTAGCAATGTTACACAAAAAATGTAAAAAAAATGAGATGTGTAGCATATTAAGAAGTTAAATGGACCAAAAACATCAGGTTAAAAGAGACGAGAGATATCAGATGATGAAGTATTTAACTATCATTATAAAAAACAACAACTACATCAGGAGCTTATGTTTGAAAGAAATAGTGTCATAAATGAAATAAATCAAATTCTCTGTAGCAATGTTACACAAAAAATGTAAAAAAAATGAGATGTGTAGCATATTAAGAAGTTAAATGGACCAAAAACATCAGGTTGAAAGAGACGAGAGCATACATCTTATGAAAATAATCTCACAACACAATAATTTTTCATTACTTTAAAATTGAAGCATAGTATCAATCAATTACCAGGTATTATCTATAAAAGTAGAGTCATTAGCAAAAAAAAGAAAAATGCATTAAAACCATCATTAGGTCTTAGGTTTAAATCCTGAGTTAATTGAACATTTATAAGGTAGTTGAAACAAACTCAGTACTAAAGCCCTTTGTAGTGCATGCTGCACCCACTCAAAATTAAAAAGTATAGAAGTTAAAATAATAAAAAAAGGTTTAAAAAAACTTTACTGATGATAAAGGTCTATCACAGGCTGGAACTCTGTTTTATTCTCTGTAACCACCAATGCTGCTTGAACATTGTGCTGAAAAAACAACACAATTTCAGCTAATTATTGCAATACATTAGCAATGAATATATTGTTTGTTATTAAAATAATCTGTACAGTTGTTGTGCTACCTACTCTGTAATAATAGTAATACTGATTGTTTACATAGCTTTTGTATCCGTGCTATTACATTTAGCATGCTCAGTGTACTCTTGATATAAATTGCAGTGGCAGATGTTGGGGTAGGCAAGGCACACAGCCACTACCGGTAGTTATTAAAAGAGAAATGTCTGTCGACAAGTGTTTCCAAAGAAATAAGCCATTTACCTGAATTGCCTTTCCTATAATGTTGCTAATATCCTGGAAATGACAAATTTAAAAACAAAACAAAAAATTATTTTACAGACAACAAGAATGCCAATGTTTATAATACCGATATTTGGATTTGGGCTTTAAAAAAAGTTAAGTATCCCATTATCCCATCTGACCATTGTGATCCATGAGGCCGGTGATGCAGTGTTCACAAGTTTATGTGGTCACGGCATACTAGGAGATTGTATGTCCAGTACAATGCCCAGCTGCCTTTACTTTACCCCAACTAAAGTCAGGTACCCATCAGAGCTGAGTAGACTCAGAGACACCCTCCAGACCCGGGAATAAATTCTTAGCTTCAATAGGATTTGAACCCAGGACCTTCGGTATGCCAGTCAAACGTGCAGCTGCTCGGTCTCCGTACCCCCAGGTTTTGGGCTTTGGGTGAACTTAAATTAGTCTTTCTTAGTTACTCTAGAGAAAGGACTCAAAATTAACTCAAACTAAACATAGAGGCCTATCCTGCTGGTGACTAAACCAAATCAAACCCAAACTTAAAAATCAATAAATATGAAACAAAACTATTGCAAACTTATAAGAATCAAACACATTTTAAGGATTGTGTGTATCCCTAGCCTACTCATACCTAACATAAATGCATAGGTTATTTTTTAAAATTATATCCAATGTATCACTACCCTTTCCCAACACCTATTTTGGGCTCATTCCCATTGCTATATAGGTCATACAGACTATCATTGTATCATAAAATATGGATGCCATGTTAACTTTGATTTAATAGTGCATTTCTCTTTACAAAATATAATCAGTAGGCCATTTTCAGTGATATTTTCTTTTATAAGCACAATAAGCCTAGTAATGTGCCTTTATTATTTATACTTTCATAATAAATTATATCAAATGCTGCTTTTGTATTTTTTTAAATTTATGAGTGACCTTTCCTTGGGCAAAATCTTCAGAAGGCTATCTAAAAGTGGTAATAATAAATAATATAAAGGCATCAAACATATAATTAAAAGCATACGTTCTCAACGGGGGCGTTATCGCCCCCCAGGGGGGCGGTGCAAAGGTCTTGGGGGAGGGGGCTGACGATCCCGGGGGCACTTAATAATTATAACAGTAATATTTAGTTTGGTGGGTCAATAGCAGAACTGTCAATTAATTTTAATTGACTGATCCGCTAATGACCTATTTGCCACTGTGTAATTGCGACGTAGATAGCTCAGAACAGAAGTAGTTAGAGAAGATCCCTACACTACACACCAGCATAAATGCTGCCAGAGGGCAAAATTCACATTATCGTGGAGACAAAAAGAGCAGCGAAGAAAAAAAAATACATAGTCTGCCCCTGATCAACTCCAATGGTCCTGCATTCAAGTGCCAGAGATGCGACAGTATGTCTCTCAAGGTTAGGTCTCCACAGACCCAGCCAATACTGCAAAACTGTTGACATCACAAGGGCACAAATCAAATTGTCTTCTGATACTAAGGAGCCAATGAATTGTGAAGTAATAGTCTTTCAAAGTCGTATAATATGGGCCTAACCTAGATTTATTACTATATTTAGACTATTTTTCGAGAAAGGCAAAAGGGATGGGGCATTAGATTGTGGATGAAATGTGACGTAGAACACAAGTGCTGTAAATAACCAACATACTAATTAGAAAAAAGAATCGCGCTGATAGTGGCTCGATTCAGTAAAACTATAATTATCTGGATTCGGTTCGGCAGTAGCCAAAATTCTGTGTGTATCGCACGTTGAATGACTACGTCGGCTTTGATTGCTCCACACTGTGACCACACTACCAGACAATCAGTCTTTATTGTTAGCTTATGTTCAATGTATTAGAGAAGAGAAAATTTGCCAAGAAATGTTCTTCGCCAAAAAGTTAATAACTCACACAAAAAGCGAATCTGTCTTTCTTGTACTAGAAGACTTATTTAAAAAAAGAAATTCCACTGAAAAATATTATATTTGTTGCTATTGATGGTGCACCAGCTATTGTAGGGCGTGGTCGTGGATTTATTTCCTATTTAAAGAAGGCTGTGCCAGATGTAATTGCTGTCAATTGTGTAATTCACAGACAACATTTAATTAGCAAAAATCTTAGTAATCGTCTGCATCTCTTCAATATGTAATAACTGCAGAAAACAAAATCAGAAGCAATGCATTCAATGATAGAGTGTTTAGACAACATTGTATTGAGAATGGCGAAGACTGATTATCAAAAGGTAACATGTTTACATAGATTTCATGAGGTCTTTGGTTCAGTGTTGGAGTTTCTAGAAAGCAAAAACATTTGTTTGAGAGAAAATCTTTATAAAAAAAAAAATTATATCGCATATTTAACTAATTTATTTAATAAGTTCAATGAAGTGAACATTCAATTGCAGGGAGATGACCTCAATTTGATCAAAACAAAATGTGTTATTTCTGCATTTATGTCAAAACTTCAATTGTAAGCCTACAACTACAAACAAAACTTTGGAAATGGAGAATTTTATCAGTTTCCAAATCTTGTAGAAAAAAACTTGCAAAAAGGGAGCGGTGAGCTAAAAAAGGTTGAGAACCTATGATTTAAAATTTAATATGAAAATCTTTTTTTTTTGGTATTACTCATAATTAATTACCAACAGAAATATAGAAGCCTTTATTTATATAGCCTATATACTATATTTATATAGTATTATATTATAATTATAGTATCATAGAATCATAGGCCTAAACTAGTAGGCCTATACTGTCCTATATATAGGAATATATAATATAGGCATAATTGGCATACTATTATTAATATAGGCCTACTATATAAATATGACTGAGTAGGCCTATAAGGCTATAACTAGGCTATTTATGCGTACTCTGTGTAGTTCTATATCAATATATATCATCCTATCTATATGCCATTTCAATATGATATGCCTGTGTGTTTGTGTGTGGCTATATTTATATGAATATGTATGTCGTGATATATTATAATAGCCTAATTATATGAAATCTGAAATCAATTTTGGCTTTTCTTTACAACTTTTTTTAAAGTTTTAAGTTTAACTTATCAACTTTACTTTAGTAGTTTAGTAGTTTAGTAACTTTACACTAAATTACACTTTACTCAGTTTACTGTCACTACAGGACCTTTAATAACAAATCGTCTGTTAAGTGGGTGTGAACATCAACAATGTGTTTAAATTCTGTTGCCATTGTTTAGTTCTACAAATGCCTACTACAAAGTAAGTCCTCTTAAATTCATAGTTTTTCTAAATGATTTTTTTTTCCTTCTAAAGGTGTGTTGTGTAAACAGCTCAGCGATGTAAACAAAGTAACGAATATATCTCTCAGAAGGAAGAGCATTTTATCTATCTGTACTCAGTTTCTATTTGAGATAGCCTTCTGATTTTACGAATAAGAAATAGGCTACAAATTAAATTTTACAAAATCTGCATTGATTATTGCATATTATTTATATTTTTAAAACAAAAATATTAGCTATCTGCTTTTAAAGCAAAAATTTAATGGAAAAAAAATTCAGAAAAAAATAAAACAAGATAGACTAGTGGGATGATAAATGATAAGTATGTTTCCATCCAGATAGCGAAATGGTTGTTCAATATCATATCATATCATATCATATCATATCATATATATATATAAATCTCAAAAGGAATATGTATGTATGTGGCTGGCTGGCTGGCTGGCTGGGTATGTACATACCGCATAATCTTTTTAAATACTGGACATAAAAACGTGAAATTTGCTACAAATATTCTTTGCGTTACGGCGGTGAACACTGTCAAGGTTTTAAAAAAATTTAAATGACCGCAGTGGTCAGTTTGGTCAAAAAACGCGAAAAAAAACACAACGTTTGATTCACATTGTCTTTGCCAGTACAACTTTTTATAGTTTTTCGTCACAAAGTTACAAAAAAAAGGATGCGCTGAGATTATTTTTATGACGTCATCAATCTTTGCGCATGGATTTTATAGCGATGAAGGGACATTTTTCATTCATGTTTAAATTGACGTCATCAAACTATGTGCATGGATTTTATTATCTCAACTCAATGACGGGAACAAATTTTTTTCATGTTTAAATTGTCTACGTGCCGTAAACAACATAAATTCTTTACACTACCAATACTGTAGTTGATTTTCTTAATCTATCACTACTTTAATACTTTACACTGTGAATACATGACATAAAGCTAATTAATAATTTAAAACTTTACCAACATAGGACAAAGCAAATAGATTTAGCATTTTTTTTCTGTTTCGGGAAGTAATACCGACGCATTACTAAGCTTATTTAAACGCAGTGGTCCTGGTTACACTCTATATTTAAGCTTATAATTATATGGCGTCATCAAATTTTGCGTATTTATGCGTTTAAGAAGGGAACAAAATTTGTTTTAATTAGCGTCGTAATTTGTAGAATGCAATATTTAAATGGTTAAAGTTACCGGAAAATACTTTATCCCCGCTTAAGACTATTGTTTATAACTCCATGGGTTATTTTATCCAGTTCCGAGAACTGGGCACCTTTAGGCTTATCGCCTTGGTAACGGCCATTGTTTAAATTACCGGGTAATGTTTAAATTACCGGGCAATGTTTATAATACCGGGCAATGTTTAAATTACCGGGCAATGTTTAAATTACCGGGCAATGTTTAAATTACCGGGCAATGTTTAAGTTACCGGGCAATGTTTAAATTACCGGGCAATGTTTAAATTACTGGGCAATGTTTAAATTACTGGGCAATGTTTATATTACCGGGCAATGTTTAATTTGCCGGGCAATGTTCAAATTGCCGGAACTAACTTTTTAAAGTTTTAATTCGTGTCGTATACGTTTTATAAACATTATTTCATATGGGTTTCATTTGTTATTGTTTTACATGTTGAATAGAAAATTTAATTCTAAGTTTGCTTCCAAAGCAACAAAAAAAAAATAAATAGCAAATAAACAAAAAGAACACAACATAGGTCTGCGACTTAATGTTTGTCGTAAAAAAATATATCAAACAATCATTAAAAAAAAATAAAAGTACTGTCGAATGTTCTTTATCTATGAATAGAACAAAATATATTCACGTTTTAATTTGCGTCGTAATTTATAGCGGGCAATTTTTTAACGGGAAATTTATGTTGTAGCGGGCAAATAAAAAATTACCTCACGTTTGAATACGTGTCGTAGGTCATGCGGTCGATCTCATTATAACTGCCTGAGTAGTTAGAGTGTATGTAAACATAACTTTTAGCCGGTTCGGAGGACCGGGCACATAACGGCTTGTATATATATAAATCTCAAAAGGAATATGTATGTATGTGGCTGGCTGGCTGGCTGGCTGGGTATGTACATACCGCATAATCTTTTTAAATACTGGACATAAAAACGTGAAATTTGCTACAAATATTCTTTGCGTTACGGCGGTGAACACTGTCAAGGTTTTAAAAAAATTAAAATGACCGCAGTGGTCAGTTTGGTCAAAAAACGCGAATAAAACGACATATTTTGGGTTCATGTTAAAATTGCCGTTCCAACTTTTTATAGTTTTTCGATCGATCGCGCTAAAAAAATAAAAAAAAGGATGGCGTTGAGATTTTTTTCAGGATGACGTCATCAAAGTTTGCGCAGAGATAGCTAGCCGGCTTTTCGTTATGACGTCATCAAATTTTGCGTATTCATTTAAAATTAACTTTGCTTCAACCTTTGCTAATGTACTTTATGAATGAATAGAACAAAATATATTCACGTTTTAATTTGCGTCGTAATTTATAGCGGGATATTTTTAAATTGTTATAATGGGTAATGATTAATGGTTTTAATGGTTATCTTACGTTGTATCTGGCAAATAAAAAATTCCTTCACGTTTTTATTCGTGTTGTATATGTTCACAGAATAGGTATAAAACAGAATGCGCAATCGCATTTTATTTCTGTTTCGGGAAGTAATACCGACGCCTTACTAAGCTTATTTAAACGCAGTGGTCCTGGTTACACTCTATATTTAAGCTTATAATTATATGGCGTCATCAAATTTTGCGTATTTATGCGTTTAAGAAGGGAACAAAATTTTGTTTTAATTTGCGTCGTTATTTGTGGAATGCAATATTTAAATGGTATAAGTTACCGGAAAATACTTTATCCCCGCTTAAGACTATTGTTTATAACTCCATGGGTTATTTTATCCAGTTCCGAGAACTGGGCACCTTTAGGCTTATCGCCTAGGTAACGGCCATTGTTTAAATTACCGGGCAATGTTTAAATTACCGGGCAATGTTTATAATACCGGGCAATGTTTATAATACCGGGCAATGTTTATAATACCGGGCAATGTTTAAATTACCGGGCAATGTTTAAATTACCGGGCAATGTTTATAATACCGGGCAATGTTTATAATACCGGGCAATGTTTAAATTACCGGGCAATGTTTAAATTACCGGGCAATGTTTATAATACCGGGCAATGTTTATAATACCGGGCAATGTTTAAATTACCGGGCAATGTTTAAATTACCGGGCAATGTTTAAATTACCGAGCAATGTTTATAATACCGGGCAATGTTTATAATACCGGGCAATGTTTAAATTACCGGGCAATGTTTAAATTACCGGGCAATGTTTAATTTGCCGGGCAATGTTCAAAATGCCGGAACTAAATTTTTAAAGTTTTAATTCGTGTCGTATACGTTTTATAAACATTATTTCATAAGGGTTTCATTTGTTATTGTTTTACATGTTGAATAGAAAATTTAATTCTAAGTTTGCTTCCAAAGCAACAATAAATAAATAAATAGCAAATAAACAAAAACAACACAACATAGGTCTGCGACTTAATGTTTGTCGTAAAAAAAATATATCAAACAATCATTAAAAAAAAAAAAACTGTCGAATGTTCTTAATCAATGAATAGAACAAAATATATTCATGTTTTAATTTGCGTCGTAATTTATAGCGGGCAATTTTGTAATTGTTATAATGGGTGATGAGTAATGATTTTAACGGGTAATTCATGTTGTAGCGGGCAAATAAAAAATTACCTCACGTTTAAATTCGTGTCGTAGGTCATGCGGGCAATCTCATTATAACTGCCTGAGTAGTTAGAGTGTGTGTAAACATAACTTTTAGCCGGTTCGGAGGACCGGGCACATAACGGCTTGTATATATATAAATCTCAAAAGGAATATGTGGCTGGCTGGGTATGTACATACCGCATAATCTTTTTAAATACTGGACATAAAAACGTGAAATTTGCTACAAATATTCTTTGCGTTACGGCGGTGAACACTGTCAAGGTTTTAAAAAAATTAAAATGACCGCAGTGGTCAGTTTGGTCAAAAAACGCGAATAAAACGACATATTTTGGGTTCATGTTAAAATTGCCGTTCCAACTTTTTATAGTTTTTCGATCGATCGCGCTAAAAAAATAAAAAAAAGGATGGCGTTGAGATTTTTTTCAGGATGACGTCATCAAAGTTTGCGCAGAGATAGCTAGCCGGCTTTTCGTTATGACGTCATCAAATTTTGCGTATTCATTTAAAATTAACTTTGCTTCAACCTTTGCTAATGTACTTTATGAATGAATAGAACAAAATATATTCACGTTTTAATTTGCGTCGTAATTTATAGCGGGATATTTTTAAATTGTTATAATGGGTAATGATTAATGGTTTGAATGGGTATCTTACGTTGTATCTGGGAAATACAAAATTCCTTCACGTTTTTATTCGTGTTGTATGTGTCCACAGAATAGGTATAAAACAGAATGCGCAATCGCATTTTATTTCTGTTTTGGGCAGTAATACCGACGCCATACTAAGCCTATTTAAACGCAGTGGTCCTGGTTACACTCTATATTTATGCTTATTTAGCCTACAACGTCCTTTTCTTCAAATCTACAAGTTTGAACACCCAAAGCTAATAGTTCAGGCAAAATGTGCATAAACGGTTGTGTAATAAACTACAACAATGATGCGAAAACGACTGATTATCGTAAAAAAAAACATGTCAAACTGCATGGCTTTCCTGACTCCATAAAGGATAAACAACGGCATAAACAACCTCATATTAACTCATTATGAATTATATGCCTATTTCCCTTCATAATTTTAAAAGTTTATTTTGGTTTAAAAAGTATATATTTATGTACCGGTAGCCGTAGCAATTTAGTTACCGGTACCGAGCTACGTCTAAGCCATTTTTTTTCAAATCAGTACCGGGTAATAAATATTTTTACATCATATTGGCCTAATCCTATAATGTTGAAAACAAAATGGGTAATTAAGTCAAATTTATATAAAAGTAAGCCTATAATGAAAGATAATGTAGGCCCTATATATATTGTATATATTTATGGCAGACGTAGATATCCTTTCTCATTTTATTATAGTAGCGTCTCTATCGACCGCTGCATTGCGGAAAATGGTAACTTTCAGTGACTGCGTATATAGAGATTGTGCATTCTGTTCTATACCTATTCTGTGTATACGTCTTATAAACTTTGTAGCGGGAAATTTTTCAATTGCCAGGCAATGTTTAAATTGTCGAGCTCAACGTTTTAAAGTTTTAATTTGTATCGTATACGTCTTATAAACTATGTAGCGGGAAATTTTTATATTGCCGGGCAATGTTTGAATTTGCCAGACCAACTTTTTAAAGTTTTAATTCATGTCGTATACGTTGTATAAACTATGATTCATATCGGTTTCAGTTGTTATTGTTTTTCCTGTTGAATTTAAAATTTAATTTTAAGTTTGCTTCCAAAGCAACAATAAATAAATAGCAAATATCACCAACAAAAAAACACACAAAAAAAAAATATTGATCTACGACTAATGTTGTAGAAAAAAAAAATCAAACAATCATTTTTGAATTAACAGTACTTTTTAAAAGACATGTGAGTTCTATTTTACAGAAAGAGTTTAATTACCCAATAAACTCACAAAATTCGATCATAGTGGTCATACTTTGAGCAAGAAATAAAAAAAAATTATTATTATTTGTTTTTCCTTTTTAGTTGTATATTGAATTGGTGTATAATAAAGTGTGCAAAACAAAAATAAATTTAAAAAATACTGACCACAAAAAAAAAAACATACTACTTTATGTATGTTGCGAAAACAAAACTAAAAAACTATAATGTGTCAAGCATATTCTAAAAAAAAGCCCGTTTGAAGAATCGGGCACATAACGGCTTGTATATATATAAATCTCAAAAGGAATATGTATGTATGTATGTGGCTGGCTGGCTGGCTGGCTGGCTGGGTATGTACATACCGCATAATCTTTTTAAATACTGGACATAAAAACGTGAAATTTGCTACAAATATTCTTTGCGTTACGGCGGTGAACACTGTCAAGGTTTTAACAAAATTAAAATGACCGCAGTGGTCAGTTTGGTCAAAAAACGTGAAAAAAACACAACTTTTGATTCACATTGTCTTTGCCAGTACAACTTTTTATAGTTTTTCGTCACAAAGTTAGAAAAAAAAAGGATGCGCTGAGATTATTTTTATGACGTCATCACATTTTGCACAGAGCTTACTAGCCGTCTTTTTTTTAATGACGTCATCAAATTTTGCGTATTCATCTTAAATTAACTTTGAATGTTTGCTATTGTACTTTATGAATGAATAGAACAAAATATATTCACGTTTTAATTCGTGTCGTATACGAAATATAAACTTTGAAGTATTTGCGTGCAATCTCATTATAACTGCTTGAGTAGTTAGAGTGTATGTAAACATAACTTTTAGCTTTTTCAATTCGTTTGTAGCGGGCGTATACGCATTAAAAGCTTTCTAGAGGGCAATATTTCACGTTACAATTCGTTTCTAGCGGGAAATATTTCACGTTGCAGTTTAATGCGTTTGCACCGGGCTTACAAAATGTCATTCACATTTAAATTTGTGACATATACATCGATAAACTTTGTATCGGGCAAGGTTTTTTTTATTGCCTTATATATTAACTGTGTAGCGGGCAATCTCATTATAACTCCATGGATATGTAAAGTGTATGTAAACGATCATTATGCGATTACATTGAACACAATGTAACAAAAAAAAAATTTCTTCTTTGTTTCGTATGGGTTTCATTTGTTATTGTTTTACATGTTAAATAGAAAATTTAATTCTAAGTTTGTTTCCAAAGCTACAATAAATAAATAAATAGCAAATAACAAAAACAATACAACATAGGTCTGCGACTTAATGTTTGTCGTAAAAATATATATCAAACAATCATTTTTTTTTAAATAAAAGTACTGTCGAATGTTCTTTATCAATGAATAGAACAAAATATATTAACGTTTTAATTTGCGTCGTAATTTATAGCGGGCACTTTTTAAATTGTTATAATGGGTAATGGGTAATGATTTTAACGGGTTATTTATGTTGTAGCGGGCAAATAAAAAATTACCTCACGTTTAAATTCGTGTCGTAGGTCATGCGGGCAATCTCATTATAAATGCTTGAGTAGTTAGAGTGTATGTAAACATAACTTTTAGCCGGTTCGGAGGACCGGGTATATACCGGCTTGTATATATATAAATCTCAAAAGGAATATGTATGTATGTGGCTGGCTGGCTGGCTGGCTGGCTGGGTATGTACATACCGCATAATCTTTTTAAATACTGGACATAAAAACGTGAAATTTGCTACAAAAATTCTTTGCGTTACGGCGGTGAACACTGTCAAGGTTTTAAAAAAAATAAAATGACCGCAGTGGTCAGTTTGGTCAAAAAACGCGAATAAAACGACACATTTTGGGTTCATGTTGAATTTGCCGTTCCAACTTTTTATAGTTTTTCGTCACAAAGTTAGAAAAAAAAAGGATGCGCTGAGATTATTTTTATGACGTCATCAATCTTTGCGCATGGATTTTATAGCAATGAAGGGACATTTTTCATTCATGTTTAAATTGACGTCATCAAACTATGTGCATGGATTTTATTATCTCAACTCAATGACGGGAACAAATTTTCTTCATGTTTAAATTGTCTACGTGCCGTAAACAACATAAATTCTTTACACTACCAATACTGTAGTTGATTTTCCTAATCTATCACTACTTTAATACTTTACACTGTGAATACATGACTTAAAGCTAATTAATAATTTAAAACTTTACAAACATAGGACAAAGCAAATAGATTTAGCATTTTTTTTTCTGTTTCTGGAAGTAATACCGACGCCTTACTAAGCTTATTTAAACGCAATGGTCCTGGTTACACTCTATATTTAAGCTTATAATTATATGGCGTCATCAAATTTTGCGTATTTATGCGTTTAAGAAGGGAACAAAATTTTGTTTTAATTTGCGTCGTAATTTGTAAAATGCAATATTTAAATGGTATAAGTTACCGGAAAATACTTTATGCCCGCTTAAGACTATTGTTTATAACTCCATGGGTTATTTTATCCAGTTCCGAGAACTGGGCACCTTTAGGCTTATCGCCTAGGTAACGGCCATTGTTTAAAATACCGGGCAATGTTTAAATTACCGGGTAATGTTTATAATACCGGGCAATGTTTATAATACCGGGCAATGTTTAAATTACCGGGCAATGTTTAAATTACCGGGCAATTTTTCTAATACCGGGCAATGTTTATAATACCGGGCAATGTTTAAAATACCGGGCAATGTTTAAATTACCGGGCAATGTTTAATTTGCCGGGCAATGTTCAAATTGCCGGAACTAAATTTTTAAATTTGTTATTCGTGTCGCATACGTTTTATAAACATTATTTCATAAGGGTTTCATTTGTTATTGTTTTACATGTTGAATAGAAAATTTAATTCTAAGTTTGCTTCCAAAGCAACAATAAATAAATAAATAGCAAATAAACAAAAACAACACAACATAGGTCTGCGACTTAATGTTTGTCGTAAAAAAAATATATCAAACAATCATTAAAAAAAAAAAAAAGTACTGTCGAATGTTCTTAATCAATGAATAGAACAAAATATATTCATGTTTTAATTTGCGTCGTAATTTATAGCGGGCAATTTTGTAATTGTTATAATGGGTGATGAGTAATGATTTTAACGGGTAATTCATGTTGTAGCGGGCAAATAAAAAATTACCTCACGTTTAAATTCGTGTCGTAGGTCATCTCATTATAACTGACTGAGTAGTTAGAGTGTATGTAAACATAACTTTTAGCCGGTTCGGAGGACCGGGCACATAACGGCTTGTATATATATAAATCTCAAAAGGAATATGTATGTGGCTGGCTGGCTGGCTGGGTATGTACATACCGCATAATCTTTTTAAATACTGGACATAAAAACGTGAAATTTGCTACAAATATTCTTTGCGTTACGGCGGTGAACACTGTCAAGGTTTTAAAAAAATTAAAATGACCGCAGTGGTCAGTTTGGTCAAAAAACGCAAAAAAAACGACATATTTTGCGTTCATGTTGAATTTGCCGTTCCAACTTTTTATAGTTTTTCGATCGATCGCGCTAAAAAAATTAAAAAAAGGATGGCGTTGAGATTTTTTTTAGGATGACGTCATCAAAGTTTGCGCAGAGATAGTATGCCGGCTTTTCGTTATGACGTCATCAAATTTTGCGTATTCATTTAAAATTAACTTTGCTGCAATGTTTGCTAATGTATTTTATGAATGAATAGAACAAAATATATTCACGTTTTAATTTGCGTCGTAATTTATAGCGGGATATTTTTAAATTGTTATAATGGGTAATGATTAATGGTTTTAATGGGTATCTTACGTTGTATCTGGCAAATAAAAAATTCCTTCACGTTTTTATTCATGTTGTATATGTCCAAATAATAGGTATAAAACAGAATGCGCAATCGAATTATATTTCTGTTTTGAGCAATAATACCGACGCCATACTAAGCTTATTTAAACGCAGCGGTCCTGGTTACACTCTATATTTATGCTTATTTAGCCTACAACGTCCTTTTCTTCAAATCTACAAGTTCGAACACCCAAAGCTAATATTTCAGGAAAATGTGCATAAACGGTTGTGTAAAAAACTATCGTAAAAAAGAGCATGTCAAACTGCATGGCTTTCCTGACTCCATAAAGGATAAACAACAACATAAACAACCTCATATTAACTCATTATGAATTATATGCCTATTTCCCTTCATAATTTTAAAAGTTTATTTTGGTTTAAAAAGTATATATATTTATGTACCGGTAGCCGCAGCAATTTAGTTACCGGTACCGAGCTACGTCAAAGCCATTTTTTTTCAAATCAGTACCGGATAATAAATATTTTTACATCATATTGGCCTAATCATATAATGTTCAAAACAAAATGGGTAATTAAGTCAAATTTATATAAAAGTAAGCCTATAAGGAGAGATAATGTAGGCCCTATATATATTGTATATATTTATGGCAGACGTAGATATCATTTCTCATTTTACTATAGTAGGGTCTCTAGCGACCGCTGCATTGCGGAAAATGGTAACTTTAAGTGAGTGCGTATATAGGGATTGTGCATTCTGTTCTATAACTATTCTGTGTATACGTCTTATAAACTTTGTAGCGGGAAATTGTTTAATTGCCAGGCAATGTTTAAATTGCCGAGCTCAACGTTTAAAAGTTTTAATTTGTATCGTATACGTCTTATAAACTATGTAGCGGGAAATTTTTATATTGCCGGGCAATGTTTAAATTTGCCGGACCAACTTTTTAAAGTTTTAATTCATGTCGAATACGTTGTATAAACTATGATTCATATCGGTTTCAGTTGTTATTGTTTTTCCTGTTGAATTTAAAATTTAATTCTAAGTTTGCTTCCAAAGCAACAATAAATAAATAGCAAATAACACCAACGAAAACAAAAAAAAAATTAAAAAAAATGAAATATTGATCTACGACTAATGTTGTAGCAAAAAAATATATCAAACAATCATTTTCGAATTAACAGTACTTTTTAAAAGACATGTGAGTTCTGTTTTACAGAAAGAGTTTAATTACCCAATAAACTCACAAAATTCGATCATAGTGGTCATACTTTGAGCAAGAAATAATAAAACATTATTATTATTTGTTTTTCCTTTTTAGTTGTATATTGAATTGGTGTATAATAAAGTGTTCAAAACAAAAATAAATTTAAAAAATACTGACCACAAAAAAAAAAATACTACTTTATGTATGTTGCAAAAACAAAACTAAAAAACTATAATGTGTCAAGCATATTCTAAAAAAAAGCCCGTTCGAAGAATCGGGCACATAACGGCTTGTTTTTAATATAACCACGGAAGTATATTACGAAAGTTGTAGTTAGTTATTTCAGTGCGTACATTACCCTTTATAAACTAATTTAAACAAAATAGAAATGAGTAGACTGTATGACAACAAACCCTTAGAAAATCTGCCCGTTCAAAATGTCCAGTGGGCTGGAACTTGGAGTCATTCAGAGTTTCCTAAATCAAACAAGTAAGTTAAAAGTAAAAGTTTAGTAAGTTTTTAAGTTGTAGTTGTAGGAATGTAGGCTAATAACTAATTTATATAATCAATTATAATCATAATAATTAATAATCTACTAAAATCTAGTAAATAGTAGGCTAATAATAGTAATATTATACAGTAGGCTAAAAAACTTTTGGGGTCTCTAGGCGTACGCCTAGATACCCCAAATTTTTGGGGTAGGAAGACACTTCGATTAACTATTATAGTTTTAAATTATAGTTTTATACTAGTACTAGTACTAGTACTAGTAATAGTACTAATAGTAATACTACTATATTACTATAGTACTATAGTCCAGTATAGTAATTGATAATTGGGCTTATTACTACTGTTACTATATGTAGGCCTTGCTGCAGTTTGTAGGCTACCCCGGACTGTCAACTAAACTAAGAGGTTTGGGTTCTAGCCCAGCCACCAACAAAACCCTGCCTTTGGGCCTAGAGAGTCTAGGATGTACCGATACTAATCTCTTATCTAGAAGAATCATCTGTAAACTTTAATTTAAGTCATATATATATAATAAAAAAAAAAAGTAAAGTAGGCATATCTTTTTTCCTATAATGCCATGCGAGTAGCATACTATACTCTTAACAGTATATAGGCCTACAGTAATACAGTCATACAGTAATACAGTGTTTGGATATTCTGTTCTTAACTTGATTCAACCATTCATCCCACAGCCATTCTGAAGTTCACGAGCTTCAAGCATCTCAGACAATTTAAATTATGTGCTTGAATTTCACAAAGCATATGTATATATCTCTTCTCTTGCAAGATGCACTTGTAACTTGTAATGTTAAAGATGTTTTGAACATCCAGAAAGAACAGGCAGAGTAAATTATTATTCTCTTTGAAACTTTAAATGACAAGGTTTAGCTTGAGGACCCAGCTGTGCAATATCAGGCTAAGGAATTATTTGCTTTAACTAGAGTTTGGCCATTGAATTGTTTACCTATTAGATGTTGATGTGCCATCACAACCTGACCCCGGATCATTTGGGGTGAAACTTGTGCTTCAATTCAAAAGAAGTTTCTTAAGGGTGTCATATAAGGTTTGAGAAGCTGTATCTTTAACACGCATCATATCCAGGAAGCATTCCTGAGTTGTTCATTCGGCATTAACCCATTGAATAATTAAAGCCATCCAAACGTTCTTGTCTGCACAGCGAGCTTTACCAATTAAAATGGTGCAACAAGTTTTAATTTTAACCCCAATTGCTGAACCAAGGAGGCCATTGCTTTGCAAAAAACTTTTCAAATGCCACTGGACTTTAGATTTTGTAGCTACATGTATATATTCAAGTGGCAATTCTAGTGATATTTTTTTTTTCTCTCAGAACAAATTGAAACATTTCAGCAGCAAAAGAAACTATTTTTCCAAAATGTCGGGGGGGGGGGCTAAGACCTCTTCAGCCCCTGGTGGCTTTTTCCTTGCCCATGACCGCAACCCTTTCCATTATCTTTCATATGTCAAGAAGAATCCTTTATTTAAAGCTTTAAGTTAACACAATTTTGCGGTTTACCGGTAAATTTACTTTAAAAATATTTTACACCCCTTACCTCAGGAATTGTTGAATTTAAATGTATAAAATTTATATGTATAAACGTTTATTGATGCATAAAAGAATCAAATAAATTTATTACAGTCTAATATAGAAATAGGAAATATAGGTATTTACCATACTAATGTCTTATGAAGATTGTTATCTTGTAATATCCCATCTGAGCCTATTTCTCTACAGTGGGTCATCACTAGAAATCTAATGCTGACTTTTATGACTCTTTCATTTCCTATTATTTAAAAGACCTTTGCGCTATTAGAAAATTATAGGCTGATGGATCATAATTCATAAGTCAGGCTAATAGTTGTGCCGTCCTAATCTTAGTAGATTGTTAATTAATGTCATATGTTTTTTGTTAATTAATGTCATATGTTTTTTGTTAATGTCATATGTTTTTTGTTAATTAATGTCATATGTTTTTTGTTAATTAATGTCATATGTTTTTTGTTAATTAATGTCATATGTTTTTTGTTAAATAATGTCATATGTTTTTTGTTAATTAATGTCATATGTTTTTTGTTAATTAATGTCGTATGTTTTTTGTTAATTAATGTTGTATGTTTTTTGTTAATTAATGTCATATGTTTTTTGTTAATTAATGTCATATGTTTTTTGTTAATTAATGTCATATGTTTTTTGTTAATTAATGTCATGTTTTTTGTTCATTAATGTCATATGTTTTTTGTTAATTAATGTCATATGTTTTTTGTTAATTAATGTCATATGTTTTTTGTTAATTAATGTCATATGTTTTTTGTTAATTAATGTCATATGTTTTTTGTTAATTAATGTCATATGTTTTTTGTTAATTAATGTCATATGTTTTTTGTTAATTAATGTCATATGTTTTTTGTTAATTAATGTCATATGTTTTTTTGTTAATTAATGTCATATGTTTTTTGTTAATTAATGTCATATGTTTTTTGTTAATTAATGTCATATGTTTTTCCTTTATGCTCTATCTAAAGAGAAAATCCAGGAGTTCTTTTAGAGGGCAAAGTAATAAGCCAAGCAAGAATTAGCATTACTAGCTCTGACAGCAGCACTGGTATCAAGGTAAACTGTCTTCTAGTCATCTGGAAACTGGAGGTTTCTTAAGAGAAATATCATAACCATAATTGTTCAGTGTCTTTATATATATTTCAGAAGTGGAATAATTTATCTCTCAGCCTTCTGGGTGAAAATATATAATAATACTTTCAATTAAACAATGACATTTTTTAAAAAGCAAAGCTAAAATAAAAATACTTATGAAATGTTCACTGTAAAGAATATTTCTTTGCCCTATGTTATTTTGGAACTTTGAATCCTTTTAAATTCAAAAATAATAATTTCAATATATTTCTCAGACTGTAACCTAGATGATGTTAATTTGCATTTAGTTTGGAGCCTTAAATTATTGCGCTTTAGGCTACCCTCATTAAAGAAATGACTTGGGCAAAGAAAGATTTATTTATGTGACTGCTGTTTGCTGTTATGAAAGAAACATTTAGACATTTACATGGATGGTGTTCATATGATCATAATATTATAACATTCTTTTCATGATAGGGAAGATACTTTGTGCTTTTCTTGGAAATTGAAAGAGCCCACAGAAGAAAGTATGATGATGAAGGCAAAGAGATCGAGCCCAATTTCAGTGAAACCACAAAAGTGAATACTGGATACCTAAACTCTTCATATGGTTTGTTTCCCTTGCTTGTTATTCATTTGACAAAGTGTTATGATATATTTTTGTCGTAAATATCACCCAGGTCGTATTTTAATAGGCTAACAAATATGGGAGTTAACTTTAGTAAGCAAATAATTTCATTTCTAGTTGTTTTTTTTATACACACTGTTTTAAAATTTTAAGTATCCTGTTCTTTTAGTTGTTTTTAGAACTAAGTTTTAAAGGTTATACTTTACAGATGAGAGATCAAAAGGCCAGACAGATAAACTCTCAATTGGTCAGGTGAAATCTTTCATTCACAGCTCCAAAATTGAAGACATGTTGAAAGATATCATCACAAAGTCTTACGGAGACACATTTCTGCTCCTTAGAGAAGAAGATCATGAGAAAATAGAGTTTGGTAATGGGGCGTTGATCAGGGTGAAGACCTTAGGAGACAGTCCACTTGTGGGTGAGTTCTCTTTCTGTGCCAATGGTTTTTGCTGGTCAAAGAACCTTTTTCCAACAACATCCCTAAATGATTTTGTGTGTATAATAAGTAAAGTATACTTCTGAGACCACCACATGGTCAATTGGGGTGAGTGAAGTAACGATCACAAGTTTCCTTGGCCATGGCATACAAGGGGATTGTATGGACAGAACTGTTAACTTTTTCCCAACTAATGCTTGGTAAACCCAGGAACACCCTTACCCCTAGAAATCAGATGCTAGGAATAGTGAAACTTTTGACCCACCTTCCAACTTAAACGCTATCAATGAATCATTGTAATGATAATTAATACTAATATTAAACAGCAGTTCCCGATCTGTGGGTTGCGATCCCATTAGGAGTTGATCCACCGTTTCACGGCAGTCGCCTGACTATCGTAAAACATATTTTTGTTGGTCTTATGAACCGAGACAACGGTCATCTATCCGTCTCCAATCAGGCCTGCCCACATGCAGATACATCCACATACGAGTGCCCAGCGTGATGACATCATCGTGCCAACCCCACACATACTCCCGATACAAATACAGGTGTAAGTAAGTAATAATAATAATAATAATGATGACATTTGTATAGCGCTGCCAACAAACATAATGTAAGCTCAGAGCGCACTTAACATAACAACTAAGAACATGGATACAATCTATAGGCCAAGAGATAAAAAACTAAATGATGATTCAAAACTTTACAAACAGAACAAATCAAACAACTAAAACAAAATAACCGACCTAACATATAAGTAAGACAGTAGGGCTCTAAAGCATGTTAACTAAGATAAATATTGAAATAATGAGTTTTTAAGTTCTTCTTGAAGGAATCAATGGAGCTTGTTTGCCTGAGTTGAATGGGAAGTAGATTCCACACCTTCGGACCGGATACTGAGAAGGCTCTAAGGCCAACGGTCGTCAGAGAGAAAAGGGGCTCTTCCAGAAGCGATGAGTTGGCAGAACGAAGTGTTCTTTGAGGGACATATGGTGTTATTAGTTCCTTGAGATAGGACGGAAACTCGTTATTAAAAATGCACTGATGGCAAAGTAGCGCCACTTTATACTCGATTCTGGCTTTCACGGGGAGCCAATGGAGCGAGCGTAGAAGGGCGGTTCGCGAGTCTCGTATTGACTTGCGCATAACCAAGCGTGCAGTACTGTTCATGTTCTCTGTAGCATGGCGATTTTGTCTTCGGGCAGGCTGGCTAGCAGGACGTTACAATAGTCGATACGCGAAAGTATCAGGGCAACTGCCAGTGTCTTTGCAGAATCAGTGGACAAATAGGGTCGTATTTGGCAGAGTCTACGAAACTGTAGATATAGACCTCTGCACAGATGAGATATATGATGGTCGAAAGACAGCGTAGGATCCAATATAACACCAAGATTCTTCACTTTGTTAACAAATGGCACCTGGCAGTTTATCACGGTGATAGATTCTGAACCAGTGAATTTGTCCAAATTTCTCTTGAGTCCCATTCGGATTATCTCTGTTTCTTCCTCATTCATTTTAAGCCCGTTTCTCCCCGACAACGAATAGACGTTGGCGATTGCACAACTGACCTTTGCAGCGAGTCGAGGGGCATCAAGAGGGACCGCATGATCGTACAGTTGCGTGTCATCAGCGTAGAAGTGATACGAAATTTTAAACGGTTTGATGACCTGGCCGAGTGGATACACGTACATTGCAAACATCACTGGTCCTAGAACAGATCCTTGGGGCACTCCATATTTCAGCGTTGAATGTGCCGAGACGAACTCATCTATAGCAACACTTTGAGTGCGCTTATACAGGTATGACCTAAACCAATGAAGAACACAGCCCGAGCAGCCAAATGTGGTTGCAAACCTGTCAATCAGGATCTCATGGTCAAGTGTGTCAAAAGCGGCAGACAAATCGAGCATTGCCAGAATAGACACATGACCCGAGTCCGATGTGCATAGTAGATCGTTGACAACCCTGACCAGTGCCGTCTCCGTGCTATGACTCTTTGGATAGGCGGACTGAAACTGCTCCAAGAGGCTATGCTGCTCCAAGTGAGACAATAACTGATTTAGCACAATGCGCTCCAAGACCTTCGAAAGGAATGAAAGGTTGGATACAGGCAGATAGTTTTTTAAGCACTCAGGATCGAGGCTAGGCTTCTTTAAGAGGGGCTTAACCAATGCATGTTTCATTGGATTATTATAACCTTGGATTATTATAACCTTTGCAAGCTCTTGAATAATCAGATAAAATTTGCAAAATGGCTGAATTCAAAACAAGACTTTTATGTCAATAATATATTAGATTCTGTAGAAAAGGTTTACAACTAGATCGTATTTACTTCAGCAATTACTTCAAGTGACAGGGCTGGTGCCATAAAGTATGTATGCAAACCAGTCACACATGTTAGAGAGTTGCTGTGTGAAAAGCAGCTACTGTGTTGAAAGCAGCAGTATTGGCGGTGAAACAACACTTAATGTGTGCATATGAACTTAATGTAGACGCTGTTCATTTGGTATTGAATGAGTCATCAAAAGTAATCAGAACTCACTGCATGTGTCATCAGGAAATATTAGCAACAAAAACGTTGCCACAGAAACTACAATAAGTAATTTTGTGTTAATTTTGTAAAGCGAGCACTATACTATAAACCTTTTACTGCTTTCTCACCTGTGCAACCAGTTGGATGCGCCGAACAATGCTCTTTTATTTAAAATGTATTTTTAGCTTCGTGGTGAACTCAAAACTTCAAAAAATCAGAAAGCATGAAAGCAGTGAACCTAAGAAAATAACTTACTTGGTTGAACATCTTTACCATCCTAAATGAGTTAAATTTATCACTGCAAAGACCAAATGTAACATGCCTTAATTTTGTTTGAAAAGATCTGATCATTCCAAATGCAAAAAATTGGATGAAAATAAAATGTACAATGAACCCTGCAGTTCACTCTATTCTATTTTTTTAAATGTTTTCTTTAGTTGATGGGTCACATACAGAAGATGACCAAGCAGATGGGTCACATACAGAAGATGACCAAGCAGATGGGTCACATACAGAAGATGACCAAGCAGATGGGTCACATACAGAAGATGACCAAGCAGATGGGTCACATACAGAAGATGACCAAGCAGATGGGTCACATACAGAAGATGACCAAGCAGATGGGTCACATACAGAAGATGACCAAGCAGATGGGTCACATACAGAAGATGACCAAGCAGATGGGTCACATACAGAAGATGACCAAGCAGATGGGTCACATACAGAAGATGACCAAGCAGATGGGTCACATACAGAAGATGACCAAGCAGATGGGTCACATACAGAAGATGACCAAGCAGATGGGTCACATACAGAAGATGACCAAGCAGAAGGGTCACATACAGAAGATGACCAAGCAGATGGGTCACATACAGAAGATGACCAAGCAGATGGGTCACATACAGAAGATGACCAAGCAGAAGGGTCACATACAGAAGATGACCAAGCAGAAGATGTCTACTTTATCTGCTTTCTTTGAAAAACATGACATTGAACCAGACAAAAGGATTTTGAGGATAATTTCTGTGAAAGAACACTTGCACATGCTAGCAGACAAGATTTCATCATGCTTTTCAAATCTACCGAACACCCCATTTGCACTTGTCCAAATCACATTTACATTCAAAGTTGAAGATGTTTCAGGGACAGCACAAAAGGAGTTCATTGAACTTAAAATATTAATAATGCAAAAATTGATTTATCTACAATGCCAATTACAAAAATCTGGATCAAGTGTTTGCAGTCATATACCTGTACTATTTTGAGTGATGCTGTGCTGCGCCTTCTTATTTCATTCCCAACAAAATATCTTGGTGAAACGGGATTTTCCAGCTTGGTGGTTATCAAGTCTAAATACAGAAGTAGTAGACTTGTGGAAGATAATCTTTCTTAGAGCGCTTGCAAAGATTGTCCCAAGAATTTCTGATAAACGAGAAAGACGCAAACCCACCCTTAGCACTGACATTTGTGTTGTAATTAGAGCTATACACTAAGACATCCCACAATACATAACTACAAATCATTTTTTTTGTGTGATTAATCACTTTGCTCTAATTATGTTCAATTTGTAACAATGATAATACCAACTGCATATCAGATATTTACATTGTAACATTTCATAACAGTAGTAAATTACAGTTATACGGTAGTTAGGAACATAGTTTTTTGGTTGGGAGTCACCACAATGTAAAAAGCTGTATTAAAAGGGTCGCTGCATTAACCCTCCCCACCGGTTGCCTAATTTACCCTACCGCCTGGGCTCCTGCGCATTTTATGCCTATTTCGCAATATATCATGGTTGAGCGACCACTGAGTAGAAACCGTCAAAGATAACAACATGAAATTGAACATGCAAGTAAAAGAATAGGTCTACCTAAACTGTAGCGCCAAAATTCAACTTTAGTATGACAAATCTTCAAAAAAATCAATAATTTCTTGTGTTGAGAACAAGGAAGTGCGTTATCCTTTTGTCCCATGGACCAGGTTGAGGCTCGTCACGATTTATGATAAAAAAAATGAAAATTTTCGTCACAAACTCAATGTAAACACACAATCAACAAGGAAGCAACAAGGTAGCTGACATCTTTGATAAACACCTAACCTACGCACGCTACAACGAAACATCTGATTGGCTGTTATAGGCAAGACTAACCAATCCACGTAGCTGTACTATCGCGATCCCTTTTTAGCGGTGGCTAGGTCTATGAAGCGATTACTGCTACACCCGCTTTAGCGGGGGCAAGGGCTCAAAGGGTTAATCAGTTTGGGAACCACTGATATAAAAAGTACTATAAAATACTAATTAGTGATAACTCGATATTTTCTTTAAACAAAAGTATATTAAATTATACAGTTAAAGAAAGCTCAATTTTTATCTATTTTATGCATGTTTTGTACAAATTTGGCGATATTTAGTTATTTAATACAATTATTTGGTAATATAATAATAAATTCCTTTAGAGCTATCTCCCTTTAGTTAGCACTTGAAATTTAAGGGGTATTTTGGGACTCTTAAGTAAGTAGTAGTAAGAATGAGTATATGGTAAAATTAGGGACTTTACTGTTTCATGGTTATTTTCCCCAACTTTCTTTGATGTTAAGTTCAAAATTGATATGCATATACTAAACTTTTCCCCATGATTACTGAAGGTTTTAAAATCCTTCAAAATTCTGGTAAATTCATAAAGATTTTCCCCAAGTACTAAACTAATCTAAAATTACTTTCATGACATATTATATATGAAATTTGTTCTATTCTTAGAAAGCTTAGTCATTCACGACGAAGTGAACTTGACAGCTAAAAACTTTGTCGGCGATGAGAAAATCGGGAGCAACTGGACTGATAAAATCATGAAAATGAAATCATCATCTTCAGGAGCAAGCAAAGATAACCCAGATAACCCAGAAGTGGCTGAAGATGAATGGGTAAAGTTTTCACAATTCTCTCCCTTTTAATTTTGTATTGTTATCTGACTTGAAAAGAACACTTTTTAAAATCAAATTATGAGAATATCATTGTAATGTATTTTGGTTACAAAATAGTTTTTTTATGACTGGATTATTATAACCTTTGCAAGCTCTTGAATAATCAGATAAAATTTGCAAATGGCTGTTATTCATTTTATCATTATTTATTTATCATTACTATTCATCATTATTTATTCATTTATAGAGCATTATTTATTCATTTTTATCATTATTTATTCATTTATTGAGCATTATTTATTCATTTTTATTATTATTTATTCATTTTTATTATTATTTATTCATTTTTATTATTATTTATTCAAATTTATCAATATTTATCATTTTTTATTCCTCATTACTTACCCATATATTCATTATTATTTATTCCTTTATTGAGCATTATTTATTCATTTTTATTATTACTTATTTATCATTATTTATTCATTTATTGAGCATTATTTATTCACTTTTATCATTATTTATTTATCATTCTTCATTCACCTATATTTAGTTATTCCTTTTTTCATTATTATTAATTTATTTTAATTTATTCTTTTTTTTTAAATTATAATTATTATTGTTTATTTATCATTATTTTTCATCATAAATACTATGTTAAAGAAAAATGACTGATCAAACACTGTCACTTTTCCTTTTTTTTACAGGATGATTGATTGAACTGGATGCAATGATTCTGAATTTTTCCCCAGCCATATCAGTTCTCAAATTATAAAGCATTTGTCTTGCCTGCGCATTAGTGCTATTAGTCAGACTTGAAAATATGTTTTATTATATTGACTCATTTTTGCTGTTTCTGTGATGTAGAAATGTAAACTGCCATCAATTGTATAGCTTTCTCATCAATATATATATATATATTAGATATATATAAAATATATATAGATATATATATATAAGTTTCCACTTTTTTATTCACTTTTCTCAACATGAGCAGCTTTTCAGCTCTGGGTGCCTACCTTAATTTTAAAATAATTTATATAACAAAAAACATTTAATTTTCAGCATTAAAGGGCAGCAATCAATTGTATTATATACTAGCCTAACTTCAGATAGCACAAACTATTGGGTTAGAAGTGGTTTATAAGTTTACAGACATTCCTTCGAGATAGAAGATAATTATGTCCTAGGCCCAAAACTCCTGCAGGGCAGCAGGGATTGTTCTGCGACAGAACTAGAACCCAGTCTGTTTTTTTTACAGTCATGTGCACTAACCGCAGGACTTGCCAGCCTCTCTTTATCTTAGATCTTGGTTAGAACCTATTTGCATTCACTTCTTAACAAAAAAAATTCTTCTGACATTCAACAGCAAGGTTATACATGTCTGTTTAAACATGATTTAGTTTTTTTTTCATTCCATTGAGTGTTTATGAAGTCCAGGGTGCCCTGGTATACAATATATTGATGCATGAAAGTTTAAATGTAGATTAGTATGTTGATGTATTTGTCAATTTGATTAACGTTAAAATAAAAATGAATTGCATATATATTATATATTTATCATTAGAAGCATTTATTTTTATAATTGTATTTCTTGTATGTTTTTTTTTTAAAAAAATACTTTTTTAAAAATATTTTATGCTGTACCTGACTGTAAATAATGTGCCATATCTCTTTGTTGCTACTTTCTGGCATCAATCCTCATCATCTTTTTGTTTATAATACTTTTAGAAGTATCTGCACATTTTCTATCTTTTGCAAGCAAAGAATTTTTTTGTCTTATAAATAAATACTGACATTTATATAATTTGTATATGCCTTTATAATTTATACAAGTGTTTTAAATTGGTGTGTAAACAGGAAAAGGTTTGTAGTGTTGTGTATTTATTGGCAATAGTGTGGCAGTAGAATGGATTGTAGCTTGCTTTACTTTTTACACAATAGAGATATTGAAATTAATTTAGCTGTTCAACAATCTTCTGATTATAATTATAAGTAAAATAATGTACCCTTCGGACCAAACTGATCATCAAGCCAGTGAAGCAGCGTTCACCAGTTTCTGTGGCCACGGCATACGAGGGGATGTGTGGTCAGCACAATGCCCAGCCGCCTTTACATTTACTTTACCCCAACTAAAGTCAGGTACCCATCAGAGCTGGCAAAAACTCCTAGCCTCCACCAGGATTCAAACACAGGACCTTCGGATTGGCAGTCGAACTCACTGCCGCTCAGCTAACTTGCCCCCGATTATAATTATAGAAAGGTTTAAATTACTTTAACTAATTCACAGGGACAGATGAAACAGGCTTCCTAAGGTATTTAGGCTCTAAGCTACATTTTCTATTAACATCTCACATACTAATGGCATTACCAGTTCTGGCATTAATATTCCCCCCACCCCTACATTCTAAGAAAATACATTGATTTATTAACAATACCATAGATCAGGAATTGGCAATCTTTTGCTAATAGTGTGCCAAATTCTGATTTCTAAATCATTCAGCGTGCCAACAGACTGAAAGTAAACCTGCTCTACTATATTGTTAAAATTTATTTTTATAACACAATTTATTAATTAAGCGCCGTAGCAAGACTGGGGTCAAAATCAAAATAACTTTATAGAGAAAATCATTAAGGAGTTTTATATTTAATTTTAAAAAAATTAACATGGTTGTGATTATCATCTTTTTTGTTTTTCTATTTGCATTTAGAGCAAATGCAAACATTCATTATCAAATCGACTTTTAACAATATATTCAATCACTGTCTAATGATGAGATCTTAACACAAACTTTCCTGAAATTTAACACTCGACGTACAGCGTGATTTTCATGTTATAGTTAATTTGCATTGAAAAATCTCCTTCTGGGAGGTCTCGTTGGCGCGCCACTGAAAATCGCTCTGCGTGCCAAGTCTGGCACGCGTGCCTTAGTTAGTCACCCCTAACCATAGATAGTTCCATGAACTAACAGCAGCCATGCATGGCACAAAGTCTGATTCATACTGTAAACGCTTTCATTTGTAATTAACATTTAGGGTCTTGTATAATCTTCCCTTAAACTTTAACAAGACAAAAGAGAAGGAATGTTTCAGGTTTTCTTAGGCTGGTATACTTTTTTCTAGCAATTTGGGCTTAATGATTTTAAGTCATAATTATTAAAAGAAATGTTATTAAGAATAAACATTGTTAGTATTAAAACACTAAATAATCCCTTTTAGTTTAAGATAACCTTAGTCCATATGACTACAGCGCTCATCAGTGTCCCAAGGCCAGCGGCATACTAGGGGATTGTATGGCGAGCACAATGCCAGACCAGTTTTACTATCCCCAACTAAGGTCAGGTACCATCCAGAACTGGGTAAACTTATGGGATATATTCCTGGCCAGCCAGGTTAGAAATTCAGCTGCTTTTACCTGGATTCATGCCCTGAGAAATATAATCTATACTCCTCTGGCACTAATCCATCATGTTAGTATTATACCTGTATTAAATTATCTATAAAGGCTCTTCTGGGATAGGGCATCGTGTAGGTCTTGAAAATATGAGTACATATAGTAATTTTGACAAGAAGAAGATAAGAAGGTAGAACTGGTAAATCAGAGTTGGTAAGTGTATGGACAATTGTGTAGGCCTAATTTTGCACTTGAAAGTATTAAATTAATAAAGTTTATAGTTTCAATCAAAAATAGTTCGGTAGAATATTAGCTTCAAAAAAGTTTTGATGATATAGTGCCCATATTTAAAATTTGCCCTCAAATCCACCCAGTGGCGAAGCTAGAGTAAACGTCACCCGGGGCGGTCCGTTCAAATGTCACCCCAGTGACCCCACACGACCCTATGCTGAATGGTTAGGTGTAGCTAAATTTTCATACATACTCTACCTCTAGGCTCTACTTTACTCTACTGACCGGTACGATACTGCTTACATGTATGATCCAAGACAAAATCCGAATCCAATACCACAAAACAAATAATAGTTAAAATCCAAAGATTTTTAAAATGCAACTGTTCACTTTCAGAGCATCTAAATGCAAAACACGGCAATGAACAGACCAAAAGATTCGACACTATAGTCCTAGAAGGAATGTCTTTTTGTTTTCATTGTGGCAAACAGATCAATGACATCGTCAAAATCTATTTGTCTTGTAAGCTCGTGTTCAATGGACAGAACAGCCAGATCCGACAATCTCGACTGGCTCATGGTTGACCGGAGTTATAATTTTTTATAATTTTCATTTTGTAGAAACTTCTTTCACACGATGCCACCGAAACACATATTGTCACATCTTAGCGTCAGCGTAAGATTTGGGAATGATTCAACAAAGTCCCACTTGATGATAAACCGTAGGAATTGCAGTACAGTCCGGTGCTTTTTTATTGGCTTCCTCCAAGTTTATTTCGGCTGCTTGTAGGTGTCGCCTTAAACGTGGTATTTCTAGACAAAGGTCTTCTTCAGACAGCTCATCATTCACGGCTGTGAGCTTGGTAACAGACAACTGTATTTCTTCGTCGTTGGCACAAATAATATGATCTGGCTGAACGGCAGAAAAAGTCATCAAAATGTCATTCACTGGCTTTCCTCTCGTATCTAACTCCATATGAAAACGGTCCAGACACTCTAACATTGCTCTCTTGGTCTCCTGCTGCAATGACAATCCAGCATCTCTTGCCCCCTCTCCTGGTAATCTCCTCTTTCTTATGATTCTCTTCTCTGTAGGGATATCAAGTTCTTCACATTTTGCAAGTACCTGCTGGACGGCATTGTCAACAACCTTCGTACGCTGCTTTTCCAAAAAGACCTTGAGAGCCCTTAGTTTGGTTGCAACCATGTTCACAGTAATACCTGGCATTTGCATGTTCTTCTGTGCTAAGTTGACTTCTTATAAAACGTCACCCCAGAAAAACAAGAACGAAATAAAAGAAAAAGTCGAAAAAAAAATATAGCTGGCAACAGATTGTGCGCAGCGCCTCTAGTCTCGACGCTTTCTTCGACATCACACAGAGCTTCAATGGCTTCCACAAACTGTATCACTGGCTTCACTGCATCAGCATGTGCACTTTAGCGAGTTGTGGACAGTCTCTTCACCTGTGTATTTCACTAGTAAAGTACATCCCAGCGATGGGTCTAAAGAGCAAAAAAAGTGTACAGCGCCTCAAGACTTCCGAAATATGTGAAGTCATAATGGTCACATTTCCAGTGTGTTGGTTGGGTTTTTATCACAATTCTATTTTCAGACTATTTTCGCACCTTAGCCTGGCTGAAAATTTTGTTGGAGGTGACATAGTGTCACCCTCCATATGCTGTCACCCGGGGCGGTCCGCCCCCTCGCCCCCCCCCCCTTTAGCTACGCCACTGAATCCACCACCTCTCCCAACTTGAGATCTTGCAATCGTATTTTTTGTGCAAAACAGCCAGCAAAAGCGTGTACTTTGGAACACACTATATTTGGGAAATGCTTTAGTTGGAAAATGGTTTATTATTATTATGAAAAGGCTTCAGTTGGAAAACGCTTTATTAAAAGGTTTCCTTTGGAGCAAGCTTGATTTTGAAAAGGCATCAGGTGGAACTCCAGGGATGTGGAGTCGGAGTTGGGGGAAATTTTTGGTACCTGGAGTCGGAGTCGGCACACAATGCACCGACTCCGACTACTACCGCTACTAAATTTAGATTGGAAAAAGAAAGTTTAAATGTCCCAATTCACAAAAGGTAGTAATTAATGACTTCTCTACTGTAAGAATAAAGACCAATGCATGCAGTGCCTCAAGTAACCGCAGAACGAACACATTAACCCTTCCTGTACCGACCTACTTCTATCTATGCTGCCTTCAGTTCCGCTATATACGCGCCCGGGTCTGTAAGGGTTAAGTGAACGTGAAGAACCATGCTTTTCATGTGCCTCACTATATGCGAGAACAAATGCATATAAGTACTCGGGCATGGAACGGGTTGCTGAACAAACCAGGAAAGCCAGTAACTTAACACCATTTAAAACATTAATAAAAATGCAAGACTAGACTCGGACCACGGATGAGCGTAGGACGCAATAATCTTCTCTAAGAAGGAACGTCTGTAATGTATAAGATAAGATAAAGAGTTGTATTGAACGTTATCAAGCTAGATGGGGAATCTAATGACATGTTGTTTTTTCCAAAAATTGGGGGTCAAGCAGAGGTTTATGAGAAATGAGATTGATCTAAAACACATTTTCTCACCAGAATACATCAATGGGACAGTTTACGCGAAAGCTGACACAAACAAACAAAAAAATATACCCACAATTTTTTTCTCTTTTAATATTATTAGACTAGGAGTTATGCCCGTCCAAATGACGGAGAAACGAATGATTACAATGTGTTTTGTTAAAAGAGGAAGAAATATATATATATCATTGGCTCCATAGTCTCGAAAGACGATTAGATTTGCGCTCCTGTGATTTGGCCAGCCTTGCAAAATTGACTGTGTCTGTGGAGACCTATCCTTGAGAGACAGGCTCTGTCGCATCTCTGGCACTTGAAAGATGGACCGTTGGAGATTGTTAGGGGCAGCCTACTTTTCTTCGCTGCTTGTTTAGCCTCCGCCATAAGGCGAAGTTTGCCCTCTGCCGCATTTATACCGGTGTGTAAGGTGCCTCTCCAACTATTTCTGTGCTGAGCAAGGTTCTCCCAGTTTCCGACCTCTACATCTATAGCCTTTAGGTCACGTTTGCAGACGTCCTTGAACCTGAGTTGGGTGCGGCCAGTAGCTCTCTTGCCCTCCCAAAAAGACCTGCTATATATATATATATAAATAAAAAAACATATATAAATAAACTCACGGTAATTATATATATTGATATTGATTATGTTAAGTACTTCAATAAAAAATTCAAATTAATAATACAAACATAAAACTTATACTGTTAGATAGATCTTAATGAGACCTTTCCAATGATACCTCATTATTATCTTTATAGGTGAATTAGGAGAGAAGTTATGAATTTTTGAACGCTCTAAAATGGTATGTAACATTATTAAAACTACATGTTTATTATGTCTTTTGAGTTATTTGAATGTTTTTTTTAAATAATGAATACGAATTTAACGAAAAAGGGTTCAAAATCATGACGCTGCTGACTTCTAAAAGTTAGATTGCTCAAAATCAAAAACTAGTTAAGGAATAGCTTAGGGTTAATTCTTTTCAGGTACACCGCTGATGGTATATACTTAAAAATTAATTCATAGATTTGATGTCTGGGACAAACATGTCTACATTTTTAATAGAAAATATATTAAAACAAGGTTTAAATAAAAACGACACTACAGTAATTGAAAAAAATAATAATTTGATAACTATCTTACAGGTAGGCCTATGTATAAAATGTCTTTATTATAGTTTTATAATATATTGTAAACTCAAAATCAAACTAATACTATCGGAGAAACAGTTCACATTAAAAAATTGAAATGGTGAAGAAAATAATAGGCACGTAAAATTAATACAAAATATTTACAAATTAATTCATAATTTTTAAACTATCAAAGCTATATACATAAGACTTTGTACTACATTATAATTATAAAATAACTTGGCACTCTAATTATTTAAAGAAAAGTTTTAATTTACTTTTTTAATAATGGTAAGATAGTCAATATAGTGCCGCAAATTTAAGGCAATTTTATTTTTAAAAATTATAACTTTAAAAGTATTTAACATAATTTCCTAAAACTTTTTCCAGAAATGTAAACTAATATGTAGCCTACTGCAATATGTATCAAAAGCTTTGATCAATCTAACATACTTTAAAAAAAAAAATGTAAAATTCAGTGCCGCAAATTTAAGGCAATTTTATTTAAAAAAATTATAACTTTAAAAGTATTCAACATAACTTCCTAAAACTTTTTCCAGAAATGTAAACTAATAAGTACTACAATATGTATCAAAAGCTTTGATCAATCTAACAAACATACTTTGAAAAAATACTTTATGTGTTTAATAGTTATTACACGAAAAAAAACAACAACTTTGTGTCGTTTATTTATTTTTTATATCTAAAAAGAAAAAGTCAAAATATCAATAGGCCAACTAATCTTTTAAAGGAATATTTAGGAATAATAATAATAAAAAAATTAGGATTAGATTTAGACTCTGTCTAGATCTACTCTATGAAGTATGAAGTCTATGTAAGCTTCGTTAATACGGAGTGTCTGCGCGTCCGGCGACCGGACGTATAGCGCGGGAGATATACGTCCGGCGACCGGATTAATAGTGGACGAGATATGCGTCCGGCGATCTAAGTCACGTGACCGACCAAATAAAAAAAAAAGCACACGGCTACTAGCGCATTCGCATAATCGTTTATTCTTAGCCGAGTTGCTTAATTACTATGTGTTGTATGTTATAATCAAGGAATCGTGGCCTAGTGGTCAGTACCGTGTTCTGGTAACCGGTGTGTCGCAGGTTTGACACCAGCTAACACCATCTTTCTTTTATTTATTTTTTAAATTCAAATACAGTAAAACGAGATATTTTTTTTAGTTCAATACGAGAATAGACCTACCCGTCATTTATTCATGTGGGTGGACACAATTTCATTCAATACGAGAATACCCTTCATATATTCATGTGGGTGAACATAATTTCATTCAAAGTATCAAAGAAATAAAAATTCGACTGTTAGGCCTAATGCCTATTACTTTAGAAAACGTGTGTCATTACCAAACAATTTATAAAGTAGTTTAATTAAGTCATTAGTAAACATCTTGACTTGCGCTACAATTTCAATTAAGCTTACGATAAACCATTCATGTATGCATGTGAGTGGACACAACAATCTCATTCAATGTATTCATTCAAAGTATTAAACTAATAATAAGACCTTCAGGCCTAATGCTCATTTCTTTATAAATATGTTAATAATCAAAACGCTCTACATCTCTCGTACTCGTTTGTACTTGAAGTTGAAGTTTGGTGGTCAAATAACAAGCCCGCGGTGCTCGCCGGAAGAAAATCTCCCGCAATATTTTGTCCGGTCGCCGGACGTAAATCTCCCGCGTTATATGTCCGGCGACCTGTCAGGTCCGGTCGCCGGACGTATATCTCCCGCGCTATACCTCCGGTTAGGGTGCCGGACGTATATCTCCCGCGCTATACGTCCGGTTAGGGTGCCGGACGTATATCTCCCGCGCTATATGTCCGGCGCGCCGGACGTATAGACACTGCCTCGTTAATATGTAGGCCTACAAACAAATTAATGTTAATGGTCATAGTTTTAATATATTTTATTTATGGCTATGGGCTATGGCCATTAAAAAATATGGACCGTATCTTCCACTGAGCTATGGAGTGCTCAAACCAAAAAGATTTTAAAGTTTTTTAGTTTCAAATTTTATGGAAACATTGTATAAGATAAAAATGTATCATTAGGCATATCGGCATATCAGTAGCGTCGCCACGCCAGGATTGCAAGGTTTGTCACAGTTTGTGTGGCAAATAGTGCAAGATTGCAAGATAGAACAGGTAGGGGACAGAGAAGGCAACTAGGCCTACCGTGCTTTTATAATGATATAATGTGTGTGTGTGTGGGGGGCAATAATAATGCTAGAAGGAAAAGTGAACAGATGGTTTAATAGTAGGCTAATTTATAACTGGTGCACAATTTCCCCCTAAATTATTTAACAATTAACACTGTACCAAAAGCTCATTAGTGAAACGTAAACTTTAAAAGAAAAGATTAAATATATTATTTTTCTATGAAAAGAACAATAGTACAATAGTAAACAAAAAGAAATATTGTTCATTGTTAAAATCCTCGGATTGGAAACAATATGGGAGGGGCGAGTGAGGGGGGGCATGGGAACCATGTTACACCTCTTTGTGGCTACGCCTATGACTGCCTATGGGAGTTAAGTTATAGTAAATTTGATATCTTTTAAGGTTAAACAAGTTTTAAAATGTATTACAATTAGTAATTAGCCTAATTTTTTATTAATTTTCTTACATAGAATCGTCTTTACATACCAAAAACCTTAGCACTAAATCAAAGACTTATAAAATCTATTTAAACAGCACATTTTGATAACCAGCATACCAATGTGTGCAGTTACAAACACTTTTGGTCTTTTGGTCCTCTTGTCACTCCCAATGATGTCTAAAATCTATCATTGCATGCATTGCTTCATTATTTGTTAACTGCGGTAATTACGCATTGCAAGAGGATTGAAATTTTTAGCAACTAAATGTCTAAAAACCACACAATGGACCGCCAATACATCTGGCAGTCTTATTTAAATACGGGGCGGGGTATAAAATCAATCCACAATAGCGCCACGTTATCGCCAGTGGAGGAATTTATTTTTCCCCAAAGGTTTTCTAGTACAAATAATGTGGATTCACTGTTAGTTTTATTTATTGATTATTGTGATATCGAAAAATGTTCTCTTCTATAATAAAATAAACCTATGCTAAAAGTAACGCTTCATTGTCTGGTAGGCTTGTGTAAACACATCAAGATGTAAAGAAAATTATAATGTCTTAAGTTAATCACACAATGTAGGCCTACTCTAAATCATCTGCCATCAATTCGTCTCTGAACAGTGAAATTAGGCTACTCAACTTATATTTCTTGTTATACATAAGTTCCGGTTATTAATAAAAAAGCATATTAACTAAATGTGGGTATTTTAATATAAGTTTGTACCGCCCACTGGCCCTTCACCGCCCCCTATCGCCCCCTGGGAACGTGAGCGCCCCCTAGACCTTCTCACCGCCCTCAGGCGGGCAATAACGTCATTGAGAATCTATGGTATACACTCAGTATAGAGTATAGACTATAGACCTTTCCGTTTCAAATCTATTATATGGGTGGGGGGTCTCTGAAAGTTTGACAGTTGTTGACAAAGGGGGAGAGAGGGAGGTAAAAATCGCCTAAAAATTGCTGATGTAATTAATGTACGTCCTCTTAGCTTTCTATGGACACTTTTTTAGATGCTGTCTTATTGTTTAAACTAGCTGTCTACTTTGTAGAAGTGACAGACAAGCATGCTGCCATTATGTTACCAGGCTACAGTGACAATTTATTAACTTCTATGAGAAAGACAAACAAATGATATTTTAGGCATAAAGAATAAGTAATTTAATTTATAATAATTTGTGGAATAGCTGCACATATTTTTTATATTTGAATTTAATAGTGCTTAAATTGTGTAGTAACTTAGAGTTTGGGTTAAAAAAAAAGGTCTATTAATTAACATTTTTATCTAGTAAAAATATCATATTAGAAAATTCCTTATTTGTCAAAATTTATTAGATCTACAATTTTTTTTTTTGCATTTTTAAAAATTCTGATGAAAATCTCATTTGTCTTGATTATAGGGAATCTCACCACATAAATGAGGAAAACAAGGATGTATCATGAGCTAATTAGAAAACCACTTACCAGACTAATCAGCTAAGACTCTTTTTTTTATATTCACTTAGTAATACCAAATGTGAAAAGAACCAGATAAAAAAAGCCTCACAAGTGGGACACACATGGATAGAAAGAATTCTCAAAAGCTGAAGTTCAAGGCAGAATAGCATTTAGCTTTGTATATATATTACAGTGGTCAAACACAACAAAATAAAAGTCATGTTAGAGTCTGGTACATAAAGCAAGAAACTATTTTCTCCAACTTCTTGTTTGAAGATCTTTATTTAATAATTTCAAATAAGACATTTTCTCAAATTGTCTTTTACAATTACGCCTGATGGATTTATAGAGTATAAGCCACAGTAAACAACTTTTATCCTGCCTATGAATAACCTCCCTGGTACATAGTTATTGAATGAAAATGGCAGGAATACATTTTTTTAATACAATTTCTTAATTTAATATGACTCTAAAAAGTCAGAAATGAATCATCGAGGGGATCATCGCAACACATAATATAGACTTCCAAACAAACACCTGTTGGATGATGGATGTGACAAATTATGTAGAGTATATTCAAAGAAAGCATTCACAAGAACAGACCTTCAAATGTTTAATTTGTAATGAGAACTTTTTCGCCTTAAATTTTTTAAAATACCACTTGTGGAATCATACAGGTGAAAAACTATTTAAATGTGACATATGTTGTGAGAAATTTTTTTGGAGCGTTTACTTAAAAGAACATCAAAGATGTCATTTAGTTGGACTCCCCTTTCAATGTTTGATTTGTAATAAGAAATTCAATGCCTTACGATTTTTAAAATACCACTTGTGGAATCATACGGATAAAAAACCATTTAAATGTGACTTTTGTAGTAAACAATTTTCTCATAGTGGGAATTTAAAAATACACCAAAGAAAGCATTCTGGAGAAAAGCCTTTTAAATGTGACATTTGTAGTAAACAGTTTTCTCGAAGTGAAAATTTTAAAATACACAAAAGAATTCATTCTGGAGAAAAGCCTTTTAAATGTGACCTTTGTAGTAAACAGTTTTCTCGAAATGGAACTTTAAAAATACACCAAATAATTCATTCTGTAGAAAAACCTTTCAAATGTGTCATTTGTAGTAAACAGTTTTCTCGAAGTGAAAATTTTAAAATACACAAAAGAATTCATTCTGGAGAAAAGCCTTTTAAATGTGACCTTTGTAGTAAACAGTTTTCTCGAAATGGAACTTTAAAAATACACCAAATAATTCATTCTGTAGAAAAACCTTTCAAATGTGTCATTTGTAGTAAACAGTTTTCTCAAAGTGGAGATTTGAAAATACACCTAAGAATGCATTCTGGAGAAAAGCCTTTTAAATGTGACCTTTGTAGTAAACAGTTTTCTCAAATAGGACATTTAAAAATACACCTAAGAATGCATTCTGGAGAAAAGCCCTTTAAATGTGACCTTTGTAGTAAACAGTTTTCTCACAGTGGTCATTTAAAAATACACCAAAGAATTCATTCTGTAGAAAAGCCTTTCAAATGTGTCATTTGTAGTAAACAATTTTCTCAAAGTGGAAATTTGAAAATACACCTAAGAATGCATTCTGGAGAAAAGCCTTTTAAATGTGACATTTGTAGTAAAAAATTTTCTCAAAGAGGAGCTTTAAAAAGACACCAAAGAATACATTCTGGAGAAAAGCCTTTCAAATGTGACATTTGTAGTAAACAATTTTCTCAAAGTGGAGATTTGAAAAAACACCAAAGAATGCATTCTGGAGAAAAGCCTTTTAAATGTGACCTTTGTAGTAAACAGTTTTCTCAAATAGGACATTTAAAAATACACCTAAGAATGCATTCTGGAGAAAAGCCCTTTAAATGTGACCTTTGTAGTAAACAGTTTTCTCAAATTGGACATTTAAAAATACACCAAAGAATTCATTCTGTAGAAAAGCCTTTCAAATGTGTCATTTGTAGTAAACAATTTTCTCAAAGTGGAAATTTGAAAATACACCTAAGAATGCATTCTGGAGAAAAGCCTTTTAAATGTGACATTTGTAATTGTAGTAAACAATTTTATCGAAGTGGAGATTTAAAAAAACACCAAAGAATGCATAATGGAGAATAGCCTTACTTTTAAATGTGACATTTGTAGTAAGCAATTTTCTCAAAGTGGAAGTTTAAAAGAACACCAAAGAATGCATTCTGGAGAAAAGTCTTTTAAATGTAACATTTGTGGTAAACAATTTTCTCAAAGCGGACATTTCAGAAAGACACCAAAAAGTACATAGATTTAATAATAATGATCAACATGTTTAAGTTTAATTACTATGACTCTGTTTATATATATTTATATTTAAATAGATCTATGTATATGTTTATAGCTATATATATATATAAAAATTAGGCTGTGTGTGTAAAAACTGCTTCTCATTTATCAATTTTAAGACGTGTATAAAAATATATAATATTATAATATTAAACGTATGTACTCTTGCTTTCTCACTCTCTGGGTCATTCTTACCAAAGTGGTTTGCATTTGCTGACTGGCAGTGCTGCACATGTTTTTTTTTTTTCTTTGTTAAGAATTAAAAAATATATTTACAACAATAGGTAGGCCTACCTTTTATTTTTGAAGTTTTACTTTTTTAAGACTAAATTATATTTTTTGAAACAATTAGCTTTCTTAAATATTTTCAAAAAGTGAAAACTAATAATTATATTTTACACACTCTTGAGCCAAGAAAAAGACTGGAGCTTATTTTTATCCTGATTGGAATGTTTATTTAAAAATGTTCTCTTTTACTTTTAGCTTTCCTAAATGTTTTCAGAAAATAAAAATTGATAAATGTATTTTACCCTTAAATTTTAAAATTGTGGATGCCAAAGTTTATATGTTAACTTAATTATGTTTAAGTTTGTTGAGGTTGATTTTTTACTTTTATTTAAATTATAGCTTTCACTTATAGCTAGACAATTTGTTGTAAATGAGTCCGATTTTCGTATGTGAAGATTTTTTTTATCACCAAATTATAATGTCTCTTAAAAACCGGATGAGCCCAAAGGGCTCTATACTCCAGGGCGTAACGTATTAGGAGTGAGTTCTGGGGAGGCACACCAAAGCTCTGTCTGGGCTCCAGCCACCCCATGACACTCCATAGCCGTGGCGTGCCGTATAACGGGGAAAGTTTCAGCATTCCAGCAATTGTTCACTGTGTGTTGCAGGATAGTTTATTCACTGCAACATGATTTGAATGTTTGAATATAAACAGTAGTGAAGTGTGCAAAAGAAGAATGTAAGAAAAGCATGATTTGAGTGAGAGGTCAAGAATTGACAAGGGAGAGAATGATAGTGTGAATAATCAGTACATGTTGGATTCTTGAGGCAGAAGGTTCAGTTTTATATAAGTTCTGTTGAACTAGTTGTGTCATACTTAAATTGATTCAAGTCTAAGTCTTGTAGACTTTGGATAGTGTTTAATAAAAAAAGAATCCTATAAGGAACTAGATAATGTGCTCAAGATATAATAAGTATATGACCATATAATGAAGGATGATGTTATAAAGATTTTATATACAATTGACAATTTATATGCAAGAAGTATTTGTGAACCATGTGCTGCGTCCATTGATGTAATAAACTTATCATCTGAAGAAACCTACGTGTACTCAAATATTCATGTTTACTGTTGTTCAATAGTTAACATTACACGCCTCTGAAGAAAAATAATAATGAGAACAAGATTCATTAAGAACAAAGCAGTAACACTGTGGTTCCCATAGGATTATTATCGTGGTGGCTGCCCGTATACCTGCAATGTCCCCCGGCACAGAACACTGACCTCTTGTCTTCCTTTATTGCCAACCACCAAACAAGAATAACAGGCTCACATCAAGTGCATTTGTTCAAGAGTTTCAAGAACTCCTGGACCGTTGTTTCCACAAAGGACCTATTTGTTTTTGGTGATTTCTATCTTCATTTTGACTCTGACAATCAGACGTAGGCCTATTAACTATCGTAAATTACAATAACTTGATAATGTCTCAAAGCACGTCAGGGGCCGCACCCTTGATTGGCTTGTTGCTTATAGTTCATCTCCGTGTGGAGGATAGAGGTCTGTCTGACCACTTTCTAGTTTCTCTCAATGTACGCCTATCAAAACACAGAACGCCAATGAAATCGGTGACATCCCGCAAATTAAGAGACATTAATATGGGCATCTTTAGATCAGATGCAGCCGCCATGTTGTTGCAGCCCGGCCTACAGACTTGTATATGCACTACACCACATGCCTTAGAAATCTGCTTAACAGCCATGCCCCACTCATCACTCGATTAGTCTCAGACCATCTGCCCCGTGCATGTCGGATAACATTAGAGCTGCTTTACGTACGCGCACAGAAAGAATGTATTAAAAGACTGGACTTACAGTTCACCGACAGAATATAAATTACTTGAAAAAAAACACAAGGTAAAGGTGAGAGATACTAAGACTCATTATCTTTGTGTGAAGCTCAAAGAAGCGGATTCTTCCAGGGAATGGTTCAGGGTAACTGCTGAATTGTTGGGTGGTGCATGAAGACCAGTAGGCCTACTACTTACCATCTTCCATTTCTCCTACTGAACTAAACAATATAATTAGCCTACTTGCCAGTTTCCAACCTACATTTCCTATCAAAGGCCCTGGAGTTATTGACCAACTTAAACATCATGATTTTTTGGAAAAGCTCCAGTCAGCTTACAAGAATTGCCAAAGCATGGAGACGGCACTGGTCAGGGTAATTAATACCGTAATGTACGATTCTGCTGTTCCCGTTGAAGTCCTTCGTAAGGCAATTAACATCAGTTCTGTTAGTGCTGGTGTACGCACCTGGATGTCGGAAAACTACCTTAAGGTGAATGAGGATAAGATGGAGGTAATACAAATCGGAATCAAAATAACATCGCAAAAAAACTTGCAACTGCCATTGTACTTTCGCGTCTCGACTTCTGTAATGCTCTGCTATTACTAATAGGGATACCTGATGATAAAGTCGCCAAATTGCAAAATATTCAAAACAGTTCCACCCGGCTGGTCATGCATAATTCAAGGCGTGATTCTGCGACAGTTCTCCTGCGTCGGCTACATTGGATCCCGCCAAAGTGACGGTGCATTGCCATTAGTGCCTTTATAACAACGAGATGCCGTCCTATCTCAAAGAACTAATCAAGCCATATGTTCCACAAAGAACGCTTCGTTCTGCTGACTTCTGAAGGTGACCCGTTTTTCTCTCACGACCGTTGGCCTTAGAGTTAGAGCTTTCTCACAGGGCTGTGGAGTCGGAGTCGAAGAGTCGGAGGAATTTTGGGTACCTGGAGTCGGAATAACAAAAAAATGAGGAGTCGGAGTTGGAGTCGGAACATTTATCTACCATTTATCAGTCGGAGAGTCGGAGGAAATTTCGGTACCTGGAGTCGGAGATGGAGTCGGAATTACAAAAAAAATACGGAGTCGGAGTTGGAGTCGGAACATTTATCTACCGACTCCACAGCCCTGCTTTCTCAATATCTGGACCCAAAGTATGGAATCAACTTTCCATCCAACTCAGGCAATCCAGTTCGATTGTCACGTTGAAAAAGAACCTAAAAAACACATTATTTAAACATTTACCTTCGTAAATTTTTTTTTTAGATTCTAGAATCCTACTTTTTTTTTATTTTTTATATAAGTTGGTTAATTGTTTGTTACTATTTTTTGCATGTTCTAAAGTGACTCTAAAGACTATAATTCCGAAACAGAGTATTTCAAGTTGTCAAACAGTAGAAATCTCAAAGCAAGTGGTCCATCTGATTATAGTTATAGCCTATAGTCTTTGATTGGTCTAACTATAGTATATTATATGTAAGCTCGAGGCACTGAACTCACTGAACAAACACGAACTCAGGAATGTGAGAGGGTAGTTTTATTTATACACAAAAATTAACATGATCCAAAAACACAAAAAAAAAAACCCAACAATTCAACTAGTCCAACTGACAGTAGGCCTACTTAAACATCAACCCATCTCCGCACACAGCGGCAAAACGAACTGTGTTGTCCCCTGTCTCGCTGTGGCCAGACGACTACTTTGAAGTTACTTTCACACTTCACACAGGGGAATGAACTCTAAATAAAAAGGTTGGACTCTTCCTGTCAACACAACAAAATCATGCATTCATACCATCATCCACACTAGCGAAACAAACTTTAAAAGGCCACTGGCCTACATGCAACCCCACAAAAATGTAAGCAGTCTCTGCTTAAAAAAAACATACTATTATCATCAAAGAAAAACAAGAAAATTTTACAAACGTGCAATGACTACAAGATTGAAACAAATTTCAACTATCAAAAAGATGAAAAGAAATCACACACAGCTGCTATCCTATTGTGTGCCATCTGGGAAATGGAGTACCATTCGTCCTCCCCTCCAAACTTCATTTTATAATTGCACACTATACTAAGGTCTAAGTATTGTTATGGAATAAAAGGAATTGCAATAAAAAAACATTTTGCTGAAACCCACAAAAAAAAAAGGGCATGCTATTTTACAATTAAAAGACGTGATTAAAGCTCAGCATTTCTTTTAAATTTTAATATAGTTCTTCATTAAATTATTAATCTAGTTAAATTGATTCCTCTTGCGGTTTTAAAGATAGGCCTGATTTTTTATTCTTATCTAGGCCTATTTTAAAAGAGGATCTAAAAATCAATCTTAATAAAATAATTTGCCATAATAAAGAGTGTTGAAGTAAGCATTAAGAGCTTCAGGTATTGAAAATAAGTGAGTATGTCTTCATCATATTTTTCTACAGGTGAAAAATAGTATGGATGAACTGAATGTTAGGACAATTCAGCTATGATAATTGGAATTAGAGACCGACCGAAACCAAATTTTTCGTTTCGGCCGAAAACGAAAACATACCGAAAAGTATAAATTGACATTCGTCCGAAACCGAAAATGTCACATATACACGAAACATAAATACAAACAATAAAAAAGGTAAATAATATAAAAAAAAATAGTAAATAATATTTCAATGCAATAAAAACTAAATTGAGAAAGATTTTTTCGGTATTTAATTTTTGTTCTTGCTTATTGTATCAATAAAACAGTAGGGAGAATGTTTCTTTCGGTATTTAGTTTTTATTTTATATTGTTGCTGTCAAGCTTACGGTACCCGGTTTTTGAAAGTAATCATTTATTATTTAGAGGGCCTAACTTGTTTTTTTTATAATTCGTATAGTTTAATTTATAGAGTGTATACAGTCGCCTATTAAAGGATATTCTTAAAAGCGATGTAAATCCATTAAATAATTAAAATATTTGGTTACTTTTAATTAAAAGATAATGCAAACATCAATAATGAAAAAAGAAATAATTTGATAGACATTACGTCATACGATAGTATTTTTGTTAAAGTAGCCTACACCACTCAAACTCTCCAAGCCAAATTGCGGTGCGTAACTTTAAAAAAAGGTTACGCCACATAAAAAAAAACAACAGCAGAATTGGGAAAATCCGAAAAGACCCTCGCGTTCAACATAGTGAATATCGCGTTCAATATAGTAAATGAACGGAAACGGCCATTTGCTATGCACGTATATATTTATTTGTATAGCTGGATATACTTTTTTTGATTTATAAAATTAACTCATTCATGATTATAAGTCATAAAATAAACGTTTCTTTTGGATGACATTTCCGATTTATAAATTTAACTTTTGTCCCGATTAGTCAAACGGCTTAGGAGCCTATAGCGAACAAACATATATGTAAACATTAAACATATATATATAATATATATATATAAACAAACAAACAAACTCACGGCAATTATATATGTTGATGATATATCCAAACAGACGAATGTTGTAGTTCTTCTTCTTCGTTCTCAAAAGTTCAAAAACAAGTTTTTCTGCATTCTCACACAGAAGGTTGTTACGTCGATCTGCATACAACTGTCCTGCTGCACTGAACAGCTGTTCACTGGCCACGCTGGTCGGAGCAGACAAGTATTTGCGAGCTGCGGCTTCCAACAGTGGGTATTGACTGCAATGCTAGTACGCGTATATGTCCGTGGTCATTCACGGCAGACGCGGTTCTTTTATGTAATTGAGCCATTCTGTTCGTACGACGGTAAGGTGTCAGTTTGACTGACGACATTTGGTGATTGGTTCACATAGCAAAGCTGTTTGTCATGCGCAGCCACTGATCTCTAAAAGAAGGGATTAGGCTCGGAAGTAACATTCTTGAGGAAATTTCTGCTATTTTGTTTATACTATCACTGATCAATATATATAATTACCGTGAGTTTGTTTATTTATTTAAATGTTTGTTTCTACTCTATATTCTCCTAGCCCGTTTGACTAATCGGGTTAAAATATATAAATATATTATAAATATATAAATTGGAAACGTCCTCCAAAATAAAGTTTTATTTTTTTTAACAATATTGCTTAATTCGATAATTTATTTTTTAAAATAAACTTAGACCTATTACTAATCACCGTATTTACTATGTTAAGGTTATACAATGGGCGCAGTTTCCAAATGATGTCCCTTTGAAATGCTTTCAAATTTAGTGTGTATTCGGGATCGGGTTTTTCCATACTGCGAAATATTGCTGACTACTTTTTTTTATTATTAACTTTTTTTATTGTTTGGTATTTGTTTTCTTTTGATCGTATTATCGTTATTTTTTTTATTATTAATAAGAAGTCAGAAGCTTGACAGCAACAATCCATTTGCATATTGTGTAAAATGGCAGCAACATAGATTCCGTTCTGATCTATTTATAGATCAGTGGCACAGTAAGTTTTAGACACAATTTTGTTTATATCGATAAGTGTTTAGAGAAATGTTTAGTTTTTCCTTTCTTCTATAGATCAGTGCTTTTCTTCACTTTGCTCCAACCAATTTATTAAGAAGGCGCAATCCATCCTTTTTATAGATCAGTGTGCGCAGCCCACAAATCAGTTTCCCCTTGAGTATCCGATTCGGAAGTCTCGCTGCTCTCAAATCCTGGCACAATTTTGTCACTGGTAGCTGTGGATGGAACAATAGCAGATTCATCACGCAGCACTGCTTTCATTTGCTTGAGGCCATGATCTGCTGCTGTAGTGTTGAGCATATGTTTTAAATTTGAGACAAGCGGTATTACAACAGAAATGCATGCATCGTCAGCACAAATCTCCTGCGGTGCAGTGTAAAATGGTTTTAAAATGTTAACGACTCTTTCAGCCCGTTCCCACTCTGCGATTGAGAAACTTTCGATTCCGCCACGCTGCACGCTGTACAGCTTAATGGACTTGCGTTGTGCAACCAGCCGCTCCAGCATAATGTAGGTGCTATTCCATCTAGCCTCAACATCTTGCAGAAGGGAATGTTTTGGGGATTGAACCGTCAGCTGTTGTTCCACGAGATGGCGGCACGCCTGATCACTATGCTTAAAGTGAGTAACAATCTTGCGCGCGCCTTCTTGACGACAGCTTCTACTGATGTCTGCGTGAACAAGGCGTCATGCAGAACCAACTGCAATGTGTGTGACATGCAACCAATATAAGTGACGCCTGCGACTCTCATTGCCAGTTTCATGTTCGCAGCATTGTCGCGCACCCCCACGTGAATCTTCTCCGCGATCTCCCATTTCGTCAAGGCTTCAACACGTTTTGATGCAAGATAATTTCCATCATGATCTTCATCCAGCACCATCGCATTCAAAATAACTTTACGCCGCACAGCATCATGAATAAAATGACCCGTGAAGCTTAGTAAAGAACATGATTTTGTTGGATTGCTCCATCCATCTGCAGTAAAAGATATCTAGGTAGTCTCATGCAACATATTTTTACATGTTTTACGACTTTGTCATAGGTGGCAGGCATCAGCGTTGTTCGGTAGTATTTTTCGCTTTTTACTTTAAAGCAATGAGCGCTGAGTGGATTACCAATGTTCAGTCTTTTGCATGCCTCACCTTCAACTACTGAAAAGGGTAACATGTCGACAACGATCAAGTCCATGATGCATTTATCAATTCGCTGAACTGCAACGTAATCATCAGACCAGACCATTCTGTTATCGATCATTGATATCTAGGACGTCTGTACCGAATTTGGTAATATCTGTTTAGTTGCTTTCTCTTCCATTATCATCTTTTTCGCGGCACGCTCTGCTCCGTCGTTCATGGACCGCTTGAGATACGTACCAAGGAGCTCCTTGTGCCAGCTGGCCATATGACTTTTAAAGCCTGAAACTGTCGGAAATCTTGGCTTCTCGCTGCCAAGTGATAACATTTTTTTGCATTCTTTGCATTGCGCCTTGCTTGAATCAGAATCGATTTTTTTAAAGTAATCCCACACTATATTTTTTGACATTGTTTGAGGTGATGAAAAAATCCGTTTATTAGCAAAGAAAGTTAGACAAATAATCTTTAGTCTCTATAAATGAAACAACTTTGGAATAAATAAAAACTTTACAAATCACTTTTACATGCAGCAATACAAGACCTGTTAACTTATGCAATAGCTTGCTGGAAAGGGAACACGCAGGGATGTAACTGACTTTACCCTAAAAAGTAGGACAAATATTTTCCTGCCGATGACGGCGCGAAAGGAATCGTCGCCGCACACTAATTTAATATATGAATACAAACATAATAATGTGCATAATTATAATTCATTTGTGGTGGGTTTGCAACAGTGACTTTCGCTCAATGACTAAACAGACAGATTTGATTTGCTTTTGCTCTAGGGTCAACTCACCCAATCGATCATTTATTTCAAGTTATAACCACATCAAGACAGGCACCCAAGACAAGGTGACCAATCAGAATAACTTTGAATAAGGTTGAAAACAAAAAAAAAAACACAAAAGGTAGGGCATCAGGTACGACGACAGCGTTGGGGTCTCGTCTTTGTGTGCAATAAATTGAGCAGCTCATGGGCGAAACCGTTCACCAAACTGATCGCCGCTCAATTGAGCGCTCACTAAAAAGATCCGGATCCACGGATCACTTAGTAATTTACCCCGCCCCCCTCCATTTTTTTTACATGTTGGCTGTCAAAGGGAGAGAAAAACAACTTGGATCCCTTGTTGAAACGCCGCTTTTTTTTTGTTACCTAAAACATTAACAAATATAAATAAGAAATAATTATTCTCAATTGTCTAGTTGTAGGCTACTTAACTAATTATAATTAAACTTTTATTTTTAATTTAAGCGATAATTCCTTTTTTTTCAGCTAATAATTAAAATTAAAAGGGTCAATGTAAAATACTGTAATCACATTGGCTAATTATAATGCAAATATGGTATCATCAACATTAATTACAACTATTGGCTATACCGAGCCTATGCCCGTCAGGAGAAACGAATGATTACAGTGTGTTTTGTTAAAAGAGAGTGTGTAACTTAAAAAAAAAAAAAAAAAAAAAAAAAAAAAACACAGGGGCGTGAACAGGGAAAACCCGATAAGATCTCGCGTTCAACATAGTAAATGAACGGTGTGAAAGCATTTAAAAGGGACATTATTCTGAAAAATGGCGCTCAGTAGAACCTGTACATACGGTGATTAGTAATAGGCCTACGTTTATTAAAAGAAAATTGACGAATTAAGCAATATTGTTTATATAAAAAACATGTAAACAAACTAACGGTAATTATAAAGGCCTATATTGACAAGTCTTAACGTGTATGCATGCATAAAAGTTCACAAGAAAAAGCATTTCCGGTCGAATTCGATCATTTTATTCGAAACATGTCTGGGTGCTAGGTTACTGGTTGTACGAACATTTGTTGGGGATTAAAGTTTCTTTCATTTCCAAAAGATGTTTCCAAAAGAAAAAATGTATTGTGAAAGTCAGAAGGGAATAATCACCTTTTTATAATATCAAACTTAATGCTTAATGCAAAAGAATTTTTGTTATTCGTTTTTATGAATACGAATTTTGTTTTTCAATAACCAAGAAAACGCAACTCTTGACTAATTTATTTTATAAACACGCTACATGCGACTAACACTTGAGTATTAATTATCGCCTACTCACTTTTGATGTTAAAAACGGCTTCCTCATAACTAATAATGTATCCTTTGTGTAATTCTAAAAGACTAGATAGAACTGGCCGTCGAGGTTGAAATCAACTGTCAATAACCAGCAAAAGCATGCTTTTTTGTTTACGGAAATGCCTAAAATAATTAAACATTTAAAAATAGAACCGGAAGTTCACGATCACACCAGTTCTAAAGGTCACGCCTAATTAAGACTTGTCAATTGATTGATGATTGGTAGCAAATAAGCGATCAGACCCGGATCAGTATAGACCCAGATCAGTACTGATCCGGGTCAGACCCGGATCCTAAGTGAACTATGGAAACCAGCATAATATATCGAAATGCAGAACGGGAACGGATCAGTACAGATCCGGGTCAGATCCGGATCCTAAGTGAACTATAGAAACCAACAAATCGAAATGCAGAACGGGTATTTTAGCAGTGATCGGCTTTCGGATCCTTTCATTTGAAAGACCCGGCTCAGTCGATCAGTTCTTTAGTGAGCGACCCGACCCATCTCTACTGGGGTCATTAAAAAAAATGTAAAACCTTGACAATGTTCACCACAGTATCAGTAACGCAAAGAATATTTGTAGCAAATTTCATTTCATTCTGTCCAGTATTTAATAAAAAGATTATGCGGCATGTAGGCCTACATACATACCCACATACACCTTTTGAGATTTATATATATGATGATATGATTTGTTAAGATCAATGATAGCGCTGTAAAATTTCAAAAACAGGCAAGCCTTACCCCCCCCCCCCCCCAAAACCAAGAACTTAACTTAAAACCACTTTAAAAAAATAATAAATGTTGTTTTTTTCGACATTTAAATTGTCATAAGATCAATTATAATGATCTGTTTATTACCTTCAACTTTTAAAACTTGAAAAAAAAAGTTTTCGAATCGTTTAGGGTGCAATCATGCACAAGGACGAAAAAGCCTGAAATATGATTTCCCCTCCCCAAACCGTGCACTATTTTTCCTTTAGCAAAATTGTGCACACACACCCCACCCAGGCCTGGATTAACCATTAGGCACACAAGGCACGAGCCTAAGGCACCAAGCGTTTGGTGGGCACCACAAGGCCTCAAGAAAAATGTGTATATTGTAAAAGCTAAGAGCAGAAAATTAACGAATTTTTTAGTTTCAGTTAAGCAACAGATGGAACAGGATTTTACTGACACCATCAATCCTCTTGATAAGTCTACTATAGGCAGAGGCGTATTTAGGCATGTTTCACATGTTTCTATGGATTAGGGGCCCCAACACAAAAGGGGCCCACACACATTCCAAAATAAAAATGTTAGTCTTTTCTTTCGGCAATTAGAACAGTGCTGTTGTAGAAGCGCACAATGAACAAAAAAAATGTGAATGGGAAATCACATAATTTGATTGTTAAGTGACACTGGCAGGGTCGAGTCCACGAGGGGGCCCCCACATAAATTTGGCCCTTTTGAACAGGGCCCCCACAATCCTAAATACAGCCCTCACTATAGGCTGTTCTGCAAATCCAGACAATGCATTAGTGCTTGAAAATGAAATTTGTTGAGACCCATTTCAGTCTGCTGAAGATGATGATAAAGATGAATATGATAAAGATGAAAAAATAAATCAATCAGTAGATCCAGGACTGTGGATTGGCGTCTAGGCTGATGTTGTGGCTTACTGGGTCGACTGTTGGCCCACTAACTGTCAGCATCATTATGGTCCCTTTGATAAATCTTGCCGTATTTATGCTGGAGGAAAAATAACACGATATTGTTCTCAAAAACTCTTCTATGGCACAAAAGCAAATGGTGACCAGTACAGAAGAGAATGGCTATTGTATTTTGTATTCACCATCCACGGGATCTGTGTACTGCTTTGTTTGTAAACTTTTTGCGTCTAAAGGTTACACAAGTTTGGCTGATAAAAAATGGGTTCAGTGACTGGAAAAATAACATTAAAGTTGATAATCATGAACAGAGTCTACTCATAAAGACTGCATGTTATATGCATAGCTCCTAGACAAGGCTCGGGTCTACTACAAAAGCTAGAATAGCAAATAAATAAAGATTACAGTTACTAGGAGGAAGTGTTGCAGTACTTACATGAAATTTGCAATATTGATTTTGCGAAATGCAGAGGTCAGTCAAACGATAATGCAGCTAATATGTCTGTGTGCTACAAAGGCATGCAGAAAAAAATTATAGATGCAAGAATTAGAATTTGCTCTCATGCTTGTCTTTTGGGAAGAAGTGTTACAACATTTTCACAGGGTCAGTCAAGCTCTACAAAATGAGCACGTGAACTTGAAAACGTGAGCTGATTTATATTCTTCACTAGCAGATCACTTGCATGAATGTAGGAATGAACTTGAAAGATTTGAAGAAGCTGCAAAAGAAATAACACCAGGTGTGGATTATAAGTCAACGAAAGTCAACAGTAAACGAAAGACAGTGGTCATTGATATGGTGATGCCCCTGAGGTATCTCTGAATGCCAGAGAGAAATTTCGAATAGATGCTTTCTACGCCATTGTTGACCAAACTTGAGACAGAGATAAGTAGACGAGGACAGGTATACAATGATATAGCAGTTCGATTTTCCTGTTTGGTCGATATATCACAATCATCTCAGTGTTGTGAAGGACTAATAAATGCTTATCCTGAAGATCTGAACAATAATTTATATACTGAACTACAACATCCCCACTCATATATTCGCCACAAGTTTGGTGCATCAAAATCTGAAAACAACACGTTCAGTCATGCAGAATTATGCAACCCAATAACAACCTGTTGCAAAGTTCAGATATAAACATAAAGACAAAAACACTTTCCTTATCCCTTATGCGAGAGCGAATGCATTTAAGTACTATTTCTTCCCGAGTGGCATTCGGGCATGGAATGTGTTGCCTGAACAAACCAGGAAAACCAGTAAATTAACATCATTTAAAACATTAATTAAAATGCAAGACTAGACTCGGACCACAGATGAGAGTAGGACACAATTATCTTCTTTATAGAAGGAGCGTCTGTAATGTATAGGCCTAAGATAAGATAATAGAGACAACATCGAGTGTGCTGTTCCAAATGTAGACATTGCCTTGCTCATATTTTTAACATTAATGGCTACAAACTGTTCAACTCAGCGCTCTTTTTCTCAGTTGAAACGTACACAAAATCCCAGTAGATCAACAATGAAACAAGAAAGGCTTGATTCCTTATATCTGCTGACAGGACAGGCTATAGGATCTAGTAATTCGTCTGCTTATGCTAGAACTAAACTTTAATTTAGTTTATATTTTTACATCCCCAAATTAAAAAAAAAAGTCCTCAATTATGCCCCCCACACCTAATTTTGCGCCCTAGGCGTAGGTTTTATATGTGTGATAGTAGTACAAACATATGTGTTAGGTTTTTCTTTAATTTTTTTTGCATAATATTGAACATACCAGCGGTTAGTGGAGGATCGGGGGCCCGGGAAAGAAAAGGGCACCCATGTGGGTTTGTGCCTAGCAGTGGCGTAGCTAGGGAGGGGCAGGGGGGGGGGGACACATGTCCCCGGGCGCCACGTTAGGGGCGCCAAAATGAGTATTAAAACTAATTATTTAATTTTATTTTGATGTAAACTATTGTATCCCAAATACGTTTGCAAGATTGAATTTTGGAGCTCCACAAATATCTTTATTACAAACCAGTTGACAAGCATGATTTTGGCGCCCCCATAAAGCAATAAGGGGCGCCATTCTACTCATACAACAAATGACACATCCACAATGTAGGATTGCTGATGGCATTTTTTTTTTTAAACAAAGATCAATTTGGGTTCAAATATTATCCTTCAAAAAGATGTTTTTTTTATTGATGAAAAAACAAACATTTTCCAGTTCTTAATGAGGAAAACTGACTGTTGAAGACGATGTTTCTGAATGACAGAGCGACACATTTCAGTTAGTTGAACGCATTGACAAGGGCGGGTTAAATAAAGGAGGTTATGGACAAACAATTAATGCCGGAAATCTTTTTTTACAACTGTTTAACGTAAATCAATTGTATACCTCTAATAATGAGTAATAATGAAATATTGTAATGAATACCATAATGCTGGATTTATAAAAAGAAATTATAATTAGTCAGTAATATTTGTTATATTACAAAACATAACTTGTTTGGCATTAATATTGAATCAAAATAAGAAACTTTATTTGAATTAAAGGGAAATAATTAGCCCGTTTTATTTATGCTATTATTTCTAATATTGTGTTTCTAATTTTTCTTTTATAATAGACTAAATGGCCTACAACTTATAACTTTCTAATGACCAAACTGTAAAATGTAGTTGAAAATTATATAAAATATTAGATCTATATGACTAAAACATTTCATGCACATTTTTTAAACATTACATTAACTACCCAGTTTGTATGATTACTACCTATGAATTCCGCTGTACTATTGATTTTGTTATATTTCATCGAGCGTTAATCACATTAAAGACAATCGCAGTTAAACTGAGAATAAACTATTATCAATATTTTCAGTTGCTAGATCCTTATCTGGACAACCAAATGATAATGTTTGCAAAATTATTACGTAGCAAAAATGTGAAAGTTTTGTAAATTTTTTTTGGTATAAATATAAATGCAAATAAAAAGGTTGCTAATCACAAACGCGTTAATTATTGTTAATAAATATAAAACGCTTTTTTTTCCATAAATTTCCTTTGCTTTTGGCCTTGCTATTTAGTTAAATTGTCTTATAAAAAAAAATTTAAAAGTATAATAAAGCAGGTTGACTTTTGGTTGTTGGCACGCTGAACGGTTTAGAAATCCTAGTTTGGCACACAATTAGCAAAAGGTTGGCGACCCCTGGTCTGAGTGATCTTGCACTCCTTAGCATTGAAAGAGAAACACTTGAGAATATTAATTTTGACAAGGTGATTGACGAGTTTGCGACAGTCAAATCAAGGAGAATCAATTTGTTGTAGACTATGTCTATTCCAGTCATGTATAATTAGTAGAGTATTTTTTTTTCAAATAAATGTTTTTCAATCGTATAGAGAATTATTAGACTGTAGGCCTAATCTATTTCATTAAAATACCAGATGCTTCGACAATGAACCATATAAACCGTAAAATTTTAAAATTTTCTTGTGGGCTCAATGAGCCCCTAGACTCTGTCGGTCCGAGAAGGGGCGCAGACTTTGTGTCATGTCCCCGGGCGCGGATGACTCTAGCTACGCCACTGGTGCCTAGGGCACCAAGATGGCTTAATCCGGCCCTGACCCCACCCTTTAATTTATAGGCCTACTATTTGCTTACCCTTTATCCCTCCTCTCCCAACTAACTTACGCTATTTGTCTCTCCTGTTTTTTTGTCTCGGCTTGTTCCAGTTTATAGCCTATATAGTAGGCTACATAGTCATTTAATGTGGGATATTTTTTGTATTCACTCGCAATAAGAGGCTGTGGTATTTACCATGATGTCTGATCAATTTATTGTTTTGTCAATTTAATGTGAGAGATTAATTGTACACCTCTTCACCCCTCCACCTCCCAAATCCTCGTTGCCACCACATCCATTCACTCCCAATTTCCAGCCTCCTCAGCACTGTTTTTTATAGCCTACGATATAACCGAGCCGTCGCTAGTGACACTTGAGTCTAACCAAATCTGCTGTAGCTGTAGCAATACAGATGACACATGCAATTAGATTTTTAATCGCTTCCCAAAAATACATTTTGGCCACTAAAATGCATAAAATAAAGTTAATATTTTCTTGAAAAAAAAAACACCAATATCCAATTTTTGGATTGAAAAAGCCAAGATCTCAGGAAAAAAACCAAGGAGTTGTATCACTGGTTTAGATAGACTAGTGAAAATAAAATTTAAAAAAAAAACGGGTCCAAACCACAATGTTTAGATTTCGGTTTTTAGTAATTTACTGATTTTTAGTAATAGTAATTATTGTCTCATCTCCGATACCGTACGATACTTCGACCACTGAGCTATATATAATATATACATGGAGTGCTCAAGCAATTGAAATGGAGAACAAAAAAAAGAGGAGAAAATGGCACTGAGCTATATATATATAAATGGAAGTACCAAAAATATATAAACTTTTCGTAATTGCTTCATTGTCATTGAAATTTGATAAAAATCAACTCTTTTATACTGAACATGCATTATATATAGATCTATATGTAAGCATATACCCTCTTAAACGATAAGTGGGCCGTCCATAAATTTTGGCTAATTTTTTACCCCTCCCCCCCCCTTGTCGCACATCATCACAAAAAGTCAGACCCCCCCACCCCCCAAAATGACATTACAAATTCAGCACTCCCCTCTCCCTAAAATATTTAAGTGTATTTCTAAACATGCAAATTTACAGGTTCCAAATTACTTTTATTTGTCATCGTTTTGTAGTTAATGAATTTTGTATTACAAAAAAAATTAAATCGAAAGTGTAATTATAACAATAATTTAATATCAAGCTCTTCTTCATCTATCCATTCAGCACTCTCTCCATTTTCCTCATTTGCGATAATAACCATTAGTTCACCTTTCCTATGTGCAGCAACTCTTTGTGGCCTGATAGGTTTGGGAGGAATAATTGATTCCTGTTTGTGAGTTGAGGAATGGCTGCGAAGCATGACTAACGAAGCTAAGTACATATGACATTTTTTGCAAATCCTATAGCTAAGCACAGATTGTATTGACGGACAGTACAAATTGCATGGAATTGAACGGTAAGGACACATTTAAAAGGCTTTTCTCAAGAATGCAAACTTTGATGTATTTTTAAATTTCCATGTAGAGAAAATTGTTTACTACAAAAATCACATTTAAAAGCTTTTCTCCAGAATGCATTCTTTGGTGTCTTTTTAAATCTTCTCTTCGAGAAAATTGTTTACCACAAATGTCATATTTAAAAGCTTTTCTCCAGAATGAATTATTTGTTGTCTTTTTAAATCTTCTCTTCGAGAAAACTGTTTACTACAAATGCCACATTTAAAAGCTTTTCTCCAGAATGAATTCTTTGGTGTCTTTTTAAATCTTCTCTTTGAGAAAACTGTTTACTACAAATGTCACATTTAAAAGGCCTTTCTCCAGAATGTATTCTTTGGTGTCTTTTTAAATGTCCACTTTGAGAAAATTGTTTACCACAAATGTCACATTTATAAGGCTTTTCTCCAGAATGTATTCTTATGTGCACTTTTAATTGTCCACTGACAGAAAATTTTTTACTACAAATGTCACATTTAAAAGGAATTTCTCCAGAATGTATTCTTTTGTGCACTTTTAAATGTCCACTGTAAGAAAAGTGTTTACTACAAATGTCACATTTAAAAGGCTTTTCTCCAGAATGTATTCTTTGGTGTCTTTTTAAATCTTCTCTTCGAGAAAATTGTTTACTACAAATGTCACATTTAAAAGGAATTTCTCCAGAATGTATTCTTTTGTGCACTTTTAATTGTCCACTGTAAGAAAAGTGTTTACAACAAATGTCACATTTAAAAGGCTTTTCTCCAGAATGTATTCTTTGGTGTATTTTTAAATCTTCTCTTCGAGAAAATTTTTTAATACAAATGTCACATTTAAAAGGAATTTCTCCAGAATGTATTCTTTTGTGCACTTTTAATTGTCCACTGTAAGAAAAGTGTTTACTACAAATGTCACATTTAAAAGGAATTTCTCCAGAATGTATTCTTTTGTGCACTTTTAATTGTCCACTGTAAGAAAATTGTTTACTACAAATGTCACATTTAAAAGGCTTTTCTCCAGAATGCTTTCTTTGGTGTATTTTAAAATTCCAACTACGAGAAAATTGTTTACTACAAATGTCACATTTAAATGGTTTTTCATCTGAATGATTCCACAAGTGGTATTTTAAAAAGCGTAAGACTCTGAATTTCTTATTACAAATCAAACATTGAAAGGGGAATCCCACTAAATGACATCTTTGATGTTCTTTTAAGTGAACGCTCCAAAAAAACTTTTCACAACATATGTCACATTTAAATAGTTTTTCACCTGTATGAATCCACAAGTGGTATTCTAAAATATTTAAGGCAAAAAAGTTTTCATTACAAATTAAACATTTGAAGGTTTGTTGTTGTTGATGCATTCTTTGAATATACTCTACATCATATATCATATCCAACAGACATTTGTTTTGAAGTCTACATTAAGTGTTGCTATGATCCGTTTGATGCTTCATTTCTGACTCTTTAAAGTCAGATCAAATCAAGCATTTGTATTTCAAAAATACCTGCAATTTTCAGTGAATAACCATAACCAGAGAGGTTATTCAAAAGCAGCATACATTGTTTTACTGGGGTTTATCATCTATAAATCCATTAGGAGTAATTGTGAAAGACAATTTGAAAAATGTTTTATTTGAAATTATGAAAAATAAAGATACAGCATCTTTAATGGCTCTTCAAACAAGAGTATAGTTTCTTGCTTTATGTATTTCTAACATGACTTTTATTTTGGTGCATTTGACCACTGGAATATATACCGTACACAAAAGTAAATGTTATTCTGCAATAAACTTCAGCTTTTAAGAATTATTTTTTTCCATGTATGTCATAGCTGTAAGGCTTTGTTTTTCTGGTTCTTGTCACATTTGGCATTACTAAGTGAATATAAAACTGGGTTTGCTAATTAGCCTGGTAAGTTGTTTTGTAATTAGCTCATGAAACATCCATCCATTCTTGTTTTCCTCATTTATGTGCTGAGATTCCCTATAAAGAGACAAATGAGATTTTCATCAGAATTTTAAAAATTCATAAAAAAAACTTTGTAAATAGTCATCAATTTTGACAAAGTACGACTATTTCTGTAAAAAGTCATACCGGTACTTGGACAAATCTGGATTGTTTCTAGATTTTTTAAATAGCACTTTAAATATGTTTATTGACTTTTTTTTTTACCTACCACACAATTTAAGCACTATCAAATTCACAAATTAAAAAAAATTTGCAGCCATTCCACAATTTAAATTACTTACATCTATAACATTAAGTACGCAAAACCTATTTTAATTTCTCAAGCAATTGAGCTTTTTTTTATGTTTAATAAAAAGACACAAGATTTCTAAGAACCTTGATATCAATTTTATGACTAGATCTATATGTTATTTTTCAAAAAGGTTATTAAATTTTGAAATTTTAAAAGCGGGCTACTTTTTGCCACCTCACAAAGTCCCATTTTTAGAAGTCATTATCTCAAAAAGTATATTGGTTATGGTCAAGTTACTTTGTTCACAAATACAAAAGTAAAAATAAATGTTACAAAATATACTAGGCCTATATAAGAAGGTATACGGGCAATGATTGACAATCATTATCATATACTTGAAAGTAAAACAAGCAAAATGAGTTTTTATATAATGTACGACTCGAGCATTAAACAATAAATAATTAATAAGGCAAGTTAACACATTATTTTATAATAAAAAATTTAAAGTAACATTAATATGTGTTTTATTCTAAAGAGAAAGTTTTAAAACGTTAATATACATTATAGCTATTTTTAGACCTCCATAGTCTATGAAATAATTAAATCAATAATTAACATGTTTATAGAGGACATAACTGAGTTTTTTTAACATACTCTCACTGAAGCTAAAAACTTCATAATCTTGGGAGATTTTAACACACTCGTTAACAAGCGAAATGACACAGAGGCTCAAATATTTAAAGAAGGTCTCGAGCAACATATCACATAGTCGAAACACGAGGCAGATAACATCCTAGACTTGATATATACAGAAAACGGAGGGAAAATAAAAATAAATAAATGTGAAAACAAAGATTTTTTATCAGATCATTGCCTCATACATAGTGTAATTAATGCTCGTAAAGAGAACATCTCAAGAAAAACTAGAATTAGTATAATATACAGGAAATATAAAAACATAGACAAGGTCCAACTAACAAAAGACTTAAGAGTTTGAGGTTAGTGAAACATTTGAGGTAGACAAACAAGTGGATGTCTTCGAAGACAAATTAAGGGTACTAATGGACCAACATGCGCCTGTAACAACAAAAACACCAAGAGATCACAATCCATGGTTCAATTAAGTAGTAGGTCAGCAGAAACAATAACAACAAGAGATCACATTCCATGGTTCAATGAAGAAGTAGATCCTCAGAAACAATAACAACAAGAGATCACAATCCATGGTTCAATGAAGAAGTAGGTCAGCAGAAACTGTTGTGCAAAGAAGAGAGCGAACTTGGAAACGATACAAAGAAAAACACATGTGGAAAGCCATGTGTGTTGAAAGAGCTAAATACAGAAGACTGATAAAAGAAACAAAAACAAAGATTTTTGGTGAGAAAGTAAAACACGCTGAGCACGACACAAAGGAACTATACAAAATCCTAAACAATAACACGGGTATAAATTATAAAGAAAGAAAACCCCATGCCTGAAAACAAAACAGATCAAGACCTCGAGGACATGCTCGCCAACTTCTTTCTTGAAAAAAATCTCAACAATTCGAGAAGATCTTTACACCAAACTACAAGCCTTCAGTCTGCTGGGTTACCAAACTAGACAGTTTTAGATCTCCGGGACAGCAGGAAGTTAAAAACATAATCAAATCTCTGTCTGAAAAAACTTGCGAACTAGACTGCATGCCAACGAAGGAAATAAAAGAGATACTAGATACCATTCTTCCTGTGATAACAAAGATAATAAATTCATCACTGGAACAAGGAATCTTTACAACATGCTGGAAGACTGTAATAATTATCACATCTCTGATTAAGAAGGCTGGGCTAGACCTAATTGCTAATAACTACAGACCTGTAAGTAAGCAACTTGCTTTTCCTTTCAAAAGTTCTAGAAAAGGCAGCTTTCACTAAACTAATGGAGCACTGCAATAAAAATGACCTAATTCCGGATTATCAATCTGAATACAGACCATACTATAGTTGTGAAACTGCTCTGGTCAAATTAATGAATGACCTTCTATAGGCAATGGAACATCAGGAGGGAGCTGCTTTGATAGCAATAGATCTAAGTGCTTCTTTTGATACAGTAGATCAAGACATGTTGGAGGCTAAACTTGGCATCGAAGGACAAGCTCTAAACTGGTTTGACAGCTATTTAAGACAAAGAAGCTACAAAGTAAATGTCGGAGAAGCGTACTCTGAACCACAAAAATTTACATTTTCAGTCCCACAGGGTTCGTGCGCAGGGTCAGTGCTCTTTTTACTATATGCATCCATGATGCAAGAAGATATTGTACAGAACATAGATCTGCATGAACATGTCGACGACCATGCCTTAAAAAAAAAATTCCTATTATCTAAAAATGAAACCATCGCAATTTCTACTCTCGAAAAATGTTCAAGACAAAATGGATGGACAACAACAAGCTAAAAATGAATACATCAAAAACTGAATTCATTCTGTTCGGATCAAAACAACAAATTAAAAAATACCAAACAAACTATCAATTAGTCAACAATGACAATATCCATAAATCGGCTAAAATAAAATATCTTGGTGTATGTTAAGATGAAAATCTAACCCTCAAAGAGCAAATAAAAGACAAATGTAAATCTGCAATGTGGAATCTACAAAGGATAAAAAGTATCAGAAATATTCTAACAAAAGAGGCATGTGAGACATTGATCATAGGCCTGGTAATCTCTCATCTAGACTATGCGAACTGTCTATACATTGGACTGCCAGAGTGTGATTTGAAAAAACTACAAAGGGTCCAAAACATGGCTGAATTGTTCCAAAGAAAGAACACAACTCGACAATCTGTCTAAAAAAAACTGCACTGATTACAGGGCTGTGGAGTCGGAGTCGAGGAGTCTGTGGAAATTTAGGGTACCTGGAGTAGGAGTCGGCAAACAATGCACCGACTCCGACTAAATTTAGATTGGAATTTTTAAAAAAGCAAGTTTAAATGTCCCAATTCACAAAAAGTTATAATTAATGACTTCTCTACTGTAAGAATAAAGACCATTGCATGCAGTGCCTCACGTACCCCTAATACGAACACATTAAGTGACCGTGAAGAACCATGCTTTTCATGAGCTTCACTATATGGCACGCAACTCACAATTAGGAGGGGCAATACTTATACTTTTCATAGTGTTGTACAGAGGAGTCGGAGTTGGAGTCAGAAGTACAAAAAACTGAGGAGTCGGAACATTTATCTACTGACTCCACAGTCCTGAATGGTTACCTATAACAGGGGTCGGCAACCTTTTGCTAACAGCGTGCCAAACTAGGATTTCTAAATCATTCTGCGTGCCAACAGCTTAAAAGTTAACCTGTTCTATTATACTTTAAAAAAATTATTTTTATAGGACAATTATTTATAGAGAAAATAGTTTAAGCGTTTTATATTTAATACAAAAAATTAACGTGTTTGTGATTATCATCCTTTTTATTTGCATTTATATCAAATACAATATTGTATTAGTCTACTTAACTTGCACAATTATGGTAATTATTGTCTAAAATCTTAACATTTTTTTTTTTTTTTCAATATGAAGATCTAACACTAATCTTAATTATATTTCTGGCCACTCTCCCCCCCTCCCGAGGGCATGTTAAAATCACACAAATTATATTATTGTGATCTCAATTTACTGAGATAGCCTTACTGTGTTTAGGGACACAGATATGATGGACTACTAACATTACATGAGATAGATACGAAGTAATCAGACAAACTGGGTAGTTAATGTAATGTTTGAAAATATACATGGAAATTCTTTAGTCATAAAATATTTATACACTTTTCAAATACTTTTTAAAGTTTGTTCATTTCAAAATTATAACTTGTGACCCGTTAATTTTTTAACAAAAGAAAAAAAAAAATACTAAAATTATTAGCGCAAATAAAATGCTTTAATTATCTCCCTTTAATAAAAAAAATCGTTTCCACATTTGATTCAATAGAAATGCCAAACAAGTTATGTTTTGTAAAAAAATAAAATATTACTGACTTCTAAGCTGAAAGTAGAAGAGCGAATGCCTATCAGTTGAGAATAGCAGATGACTTTCCTAAGCTAAGAAGCTTCCTTTCAGATTTTTTTCCGCAAATGGGCACATTTGGATGCCCATTTTTTTTAAGTTTTTGAGTCTTGCCTTTGGTTAGAAAACTCTACTTTGAATACTTTGATGTACTTCTGAAAAAGCCTTAACTATCTATCTAAATATAATATGCTTTAATATAGGGATGTACATGCAGTAAAATGTTTTGTAATTGATTTCACGGCAAGATATATGTCCAGTTTCAATGCAAATCCATTCCAGTGGCCCGTGTAAATGGAAGTTCAACTCACTGAAATGTGTCAATATGTCATTCAGAAACATGGGCTTCAATAGTCAGTTTTCCTCATTCAGAACCAGAAACTGATGTTGTTTCTTTTTTCATCTATAAAAAAATTCTTGGAGGGGTCTCGCATGGCATTGAAAATCGCTGTGCGTGCCAAGTTTGGCACGCGTGCCTTAGGTTGCCGACGCCTGACCTATAACACTTAGGATAAAATTAAAAGTTTTGACTATACTCTATAAAAGCCTTCATGGTCAATCTCCCCAGTACATGAGATCCATGGCTGAGCTACACACATCAGAGAAAAGAGGACTGCGTTCAAACAAAGTCCATCTACAACTCAAGGTGCCAAGCGTAAAAAGAGAAACATTTGCAGCTCGCTCCTACAGCGTCATAGCACCTCTGTGGTGGAATGAACTTCCGAACACAATTAAACAAGCTGACAATATAGACTTCTTTAAAACAAAATTTAAAACACACTTTTTCTATTTATTTTAATAACATATGGCAAATGTAAAGCGCATTCGAAGACTTTGTTATGAATAGCGCTATATAAATAATAAATATGTAATTTGTTGTAATTAAAGGTTTAAAACAACAATTATTGACTATTGATTAAAACCATTTATCCTATTTATAGTATTAACAAAATAATAAAAGAACTTTATACCAAAACTAAAAATATTATTATAATAAAAACTTAAAACTAAATATGATTTGATTTGGTTTCTCTATTTCTTTTTCATTGGTATAAGGACCTATATCTAATTATCACTAACCTACAAAGCCTATCATGAGCATTATACTAAGCTGTAGCCTGTGGTTCTAGAGGAAGTAATTTAATTACATGAAGTTTTTTTTAAGGCACTTCTACCTCCCGTCCCCTTGTCAACAATTAATTGTTAATTTTAGAGATTCTATAGATAATTTTTTATACATTTTTTATCTTGTTTAACATAATTTAAATTGACTAAAACTCTCACATGCGTAGCCTCTCCCCATCCCATCCCCACCGCAACACACAATGTTTTCCCAATCCGAGGATTTTAACAATATTTCTAATTCATCATGTTTTTATATATATAGGGCACATAAATATTTTAAAAATGTAATTTTTTGTTTCACTATTGACATTTTGATACAACATTAGTTGTTCAATAGTTTAGGGGGATATTGTGCATTAGTTGAAAATTAAATTAGCCCTGTTCGTGCCCTATGCCCTCTTTATTATTGCCCTCTTCCCCAGCCCCCAACTTTATACTAGTTGCGTTCCCTGTTCACCTTTCTTTCTTACTTTTCACTTTTTGCTGAACCCACTACGCCACTGGTTATACATTTTTTTGAACTCATACATTTTGTAAATTATGCATTAAAAAATGTAAATTATTAAACAGATCTATTATATGGACCTAATTTTAACTTTTTATCTATTAGTAGTTAGCAAAAATATATTTGTTCACATATCAGAATAAACCTTCTTTTCAACCACTTGCCATTCACTACACCCCCCCCCCCCCCGGCCCTAATATAAAGCTGCACAATTCTACCCTATGGTCCGTCTTGCTCCCTTTCCTAACCTTACTATATTTTTTTTATTTGGTTAAGATCGGAATAGAGAGGGTAGGCCCTATATGTATATAGGCATCATATAGGCCACGAATTTGGCAATGCAGTACAAATATGATTTGAATGGCAGGCAGTTGATGGATGAATGAGTGTATGTCATATTAACGCATGACTAATGTAATATAATGTATTATATAAAGTCACTTTAGTGATGTTAAATTATCTTGACCCCCTTCCCTCCCACATTTCAACAATAATGGTCAATTTGTTCAACCCCTTCTGTCTATTTTGATGACAAAATTAATGGACAAACCTCTACGTAGGTTATCTGATTATTACTGATTGTCATTATACTTATTCCTAGACAATGCATAGAAATTCACAAACATATATATGTTAATAAATGTATAATGAATCTCAGTCTGTTCTAATTACATCAACATACACTTTTACTAGCCGATTTAAAGAAGTAGTGGAAAATATCATTACTTTTATTTTAAATTTTAATTTAGCAACTAGTTGGCAAACGCTTCTTTTTAATTTCGTGTTAATACTTACTTTAATGAAATGTCAGCATTTTCCGCGACGCTGATTTTGCAAAATATACGGGTCTAATGTGGAATTATGGATTCGGGGGTAAATTTTAGTCATTTTCCAGAACAATTCCGGAAAATACGGAATGGTAGGCATGTCTGTCACAGCTACAAAGTAGTCAGCTATTTAAAATAATAAGCCATCATATACTAAAAAATGTCTATAGAATGCTAAGTCTTCATAATTGAGGTTTATGGGGTGATCTGGGAGGGGTAGCAATGGACTCTGCATTCTCGTCTTGAGAACCACCCGGTGCCTGGGTGCCTGTGCCTATAGTATAGGATTTGTGCTATCGGGTGACAGTGCAGGTATACGGGCGAGCCACCACGATAATGATCCTTAGGGGAGCCGCAGCAAACCGTCACTGGCCTGCGGAAACCTTCCCTGTTACACGCCTTCAGCGTGACGTGGGTGGCTGAAGCCCAGACAGAGTTATGTTCAAACCTAAGTGTTACGCCCTAGCCACAAGAGCCGAAAAGCTTGTCCGGGTTTCTTAGAGACTTTTTAATTCGGGAGGAGTAGCACCTCTGGTGAGGAGGACATGACAAGATCCTCTGGGAACAGTTCACCCACCTTTGGTCCCCACCTAGCAAGTCATCCATGTCAATTTTCAATCATCATTGGTGATTTCAGAGCCAGCGTCAGCACTGACCTCATTGCATGGAAGGGAGTCATCAGCAGAAATGGCATAGGCAAGTGCAACAGTATTTGACATTTTTTGCTGAGAACATGCGCAGCACATGATCTCCTTATTACCAACACCATGTTCCGCCAGCCCAACTGTAACAAAGCAACTTGGATGCAGCCCCGATCCACTAAATGATTGTCTTCAAAAAAGATAGGCTGATGTCCATTCGACCAAAGACCTGTTTGGCGCTGACTGCTGGACAGACCACAGACAGATGGTTGGTCTCCAAATTGTCCATTAGAGATCAGCGCCCCCCCCCCCTCAAGTGTCCACAGGGCATTAAGGTCTAAAAGTGGCTGAACACTCCTAGACTTAGGGAAGACAATCTTCAACAAGCTCTCTTGGATGCCCTGACTAACAAACTAGAGCTGCACTAGAGAAATTAAATCTTGAGAATGATATCGAGTCCAGCTGGGCTGCCTTCAAACAACTTTTAACATGGTATGCTCCACAGTCCACAGCATCTGAGACACTCAGCACCACAAGCCACAAGCAGTAAGCACCAAGACTGCTTTGATTAGACGGAAAGTCTTAACGTTTTAATTAACTTAATAAAAACAAGCGCAATATAAGAAAATTCAGAGTGTAAAGTGTTATCGATAATAATAATAGCCTAGATCTATAAGTAGTTATTAATTCTTATCAATTATTTAAATTATCAAATTATCAGCGGCCTAAAAATATAAAAATGGCTAAAGTGAAAGGCTAAACTAGAGTGCAACTGGTTCTATTTTTTTTTTTACTTTAAAGATCTTTTTATCCTGATTACAATTAGGGAACCGTTGGTTTCGTTCAACGAAAAGTAGGGTTCTAAAAAATTCCAACTGAAAATTTTTTCGCATGGAGCTATTGATAAGTGTCTTAGGAAGAGCGGCAGACTATTGAAAATAGGGCCTTAAGAAAAAAAAATTTTCACCTCAAAAAAATTCATTTCTATTGTGTTTACAAAAGGCTTGTGACGTCACACTGCCATTAAACACGATGTCTACCGCGCTTCCTAAGACACACTTATCAATAACTCGGCTACTCAAATTTTCAGTCAGAATTTCTTAGAACCAATACCGAAAAGGGAAAAGGGGCGAAATAGCACGAAATAAATACAAAAATAAATTATTCTAAATTCTTACCTTATTTCATATGAAATAACACAAAAAGACGCCAACATTTCAAAATGATATAAAAAAATTACAGAAATAAGATCGTTAAATAAAACCAATGGTTTTGTAACCAGGGCAAGTAGACCTTTAATTTGATATATGACACTCTCAAATATCTCGAGGGGTCCCTGTTCTCCACTAAATCTTTTCATTTTAAATAGTAAATAGGCCTAGTCTGCCGCTGTTCCTAAGACACTTATCAATAGCTCAACGCGAAAAAAATTTCAGTTGGAATTTTTTAGAAGCCTACATTTCTAGAACCATCTAAACTCAACTAATTATTGATTTACTCTTTACCTGATTAAAACAAAATCGTAGATCGTCTTAAAAAGTTATTGAGCTTCGATTTCGTGTAGGAAGAAACTCTCTAAAAAGAAAATTTAAAAAACGTGTCCAAACCACAATGTTTAGATTTCGTATTTTTTTTTGTAATAAATACAAAACGCATTAAAAAATTATAATAGCGCTAAAAAGTAAGAGATGGAAAAAACAAAAGTAGGCTAATGTAGGCCTACCATTGTTTGGTTATTGTAATATAATTATAATATAGTAAGTGATATAATGATAAAGGAATATGAGTGAGTGAAAGCTTGCTAGCAGTCTTTAAAATTGGCATCCAAGTTCTTATAATCATTTTGTCTTTCTATTAAACATAAAAAAAGCTCAATAGCTTGACAAATTAAAATCAGTTTTGAGTACCTAATATAGCCTAAATATGAATACCGGTAGGCCTATAACTATAACATAATAAAAGTTACATTGCTGACGAGAAGTAGGCTACAACTAAGCACAGCGGCGTAGCTATATATAGGTAGGGGCAGGGGGGATATATGTCCCCGGGCGCCACGTTAGGGGGCGCCAAAATGAGTATTAAAACTAATTCTTTTATTTTATTATGATGTAATCTAATGTATCCCAAATACGATTGCAAGTTTGAATTTTGAAGCTCCACAAATATCTTCATAACATACCAGTTAGCAAGCATGATTTTTGCGCACCCATTGAGCATTAAGGGGCGCCATTCTAAGCTTACTCATTAACAAATGACACATCCACAATGTAGGATTGCTGATGGCGTTTTTTTTAATAAACAAAGATCAGTTCGGGTTCAAATATTATTCTTCATAAACTAAAAGTGGCATCTGGTTTTAACAATTATACAGGTTGGATAATTTCGAGTCGAATATAGGATTTTACGCGAGTGCAAGGAAGATAGAATAATACTTCACATAAGTTGAAAAGAGAAAGATAGATAACAAGTATTCGTCTCGTTGAATATAATCTGTAGCTTTCTCCCACTTCCACAAGTATAAAACAGTATCTCCCGTCCTTTTCTCGGATGCTATATTCGATGTAAAGTCAACATATTGTGTGTAAGTGAAATGCGACTGACTCGGGAATGGTAACTCTGGCATCGGACCCAACCGTAGTTTACTCTGGAAGATCTGACGGCCAGCATCAGGAAGGTGTAGGTCTTATCATGGACAAGCAGGCAAGGAAAAGTCTACTGAGCTGGGAGTCGATTGATGCCCGAATAATCAGAGCAATATTTTTTCTCGACATATGCTAAGATTACTGTCATACAGTGCTATGCCTACAGAACAAGCAACAAAAGATAAAAAAGACATGTTCTATCATAACCTGCAAAGTCAGATAGATAAATCTCCCTGACATGATATTATGATAATCATTGACTAATTAACGTGTATGCATGCATAAAAGTTCACAAGAAAAAACATTTCCGGTCGAATTCGATCATTTTATTCGAAACATGTCTGTGTGCTGGGTTACTAGTTGTACGAACATTTGTTGGGGATTAAAATTTCTTTCATTTACAAAACATGTTTACAAAAGAAAACAATGCATTGTTAAAATCAGAAGGAAATAATCACCTTTTTATAATATCAAACTTATTGCTTAATGCAAAAGAATTTTTGTTATTCGTTTTTATGAATCTACAAATTTTGTTTTTTAATAACCAAGAAAACGCAACTCTTGACTAATTTATTTCATAAACAAGCTACATGCGACACTTGAGTATTAATTATCGCCTACTCACTTTTGATGTTAAAAACGGATTCCTCATAACAAATATTGTATCCTTTGTATAATTCTAAAAGACTAGAACTAGCGTCGAGGTTGAAATCAACTGTCAATAACCAGCAAAAGCATGCTTTTTTGATTACGGAAATGCCTAAAAAAATTAAATATTTAAAAATAGAACCGGAAGATCACGATCACCCCAGTTCAAAAGGTCACGCCTAATTAAGAATTGTCGCATTGGGAGACCTAAATTCAAAAATAGGATGTGACAACAGTGGTTATGAGCCTTGCATGGGCAAGGAAGCCATGGGGGAAAGAAACAACAATGGCCAACGCTTCATTGATATATGCATAGATAGGAGTTAGTGTTTTCCAGCACAATAATATTCACAAAGCCACCTAGACCTCTCCTGACAACAGGACAAAGAATCAGATTGAACACATCGCCATCAACCAGAAGTGGAGAAGAAGTATGAAAGATGTCAAGGCGATTAGGGGTGCTGACGTTGGTAGTGACCATAACCTTGTCTTATGCAAACTCTCAAACTTCAACTAAAGAAAGTCAACAAAACTCCTATTTACCAACTCTATGACTCTTCCAAATTGAAAGACACACTAGTAAAAAACAGTTTTGTGTTGGAACTACAGAATAGATTCAGCCTACTAGAAAATCTTTTAGGGACGACATCAACACACACTGCGATACGATTTCAAATGTATACACTGAAACCAGTAGAACAACACTAGGGCACAAAACAAGACAAAGAAAGGAATGGATTTCAGATGCCACATGGAGCCTCATAGAACAAAGAAAAGAGGCAAAATGGAAAATGCTAAAAAAAAGTGGAGAAAGAAATGCAGAAGCTAGATAGGAATACAAAAGACTCAACATTGGCGTAAAGCGAAGTGTAATCAAGACAAAAGAGATTATGTAGACAAAATGGCACTAGAGGCACAAGTAGCTGATAAAGGCGACAACCAAACAGTCTACAAAATTATTAAGTCCCTTACGGGAGGTCTAAGGAGCAAATCGACGACTGTCAAAGATAAAAATGGAAATAATCTGACGACAGAGAAAGACCAGCCCCAGAGGTGGGCAGAACATTTTGAAGATATCCTAAATAGACCGGACCCAGAAACAGAGTCTGACATCACAGACATGGGTTTGGAGATTAAAGTGTCAAAAGGGCCCATTATGGAACAAGAAATAGTAGAAGCCATTAAACAGACTAAAGGAAACCAGGCGCCAGGAGAGGATAGAGTTACGGCAGACATGCTCAAGTCCAGTCCAGCACTGTGTGCAAGAACACTGGTAGGACTCTTTACTAAAACATGTGACAAAGAACATGTGCCTACCTCATGGAAACGAGGGATTATTGTCAAAGTCCCCAAGAAAGGCAACCTAACCATATGTGAGAATTGGAGCCGAAAAAGGTTGAAAACCTATGGCTTAGATCTACATCTAAATTTATGTTCTAATATTGTTTGTTTAAAGTAAGTTTTTTTTTAAATGGTTTACGTCTATTATATAGGCCTACATATATTGTGCTAATAAAAGATTTGTTGCTACAGTATACCCTTCATTACTACAGTGTACTACAATTACTGAAGTGTTCTGTCCATTCACCATACAAATACGCTCAGTAAATTAAAACTACATTAAAACATTACTAAAAATATTTTGCCCCCCCCCCCCCCCCCCTAGAAAATTGTCTGCGGGCGCCCATGGCCTGACACCAGAAGTGATGCAGAAACTTTGCTGGTAGGTATATTAAACTTTAACTTGCTAGTTTTGTTACATTTCTGGAACATCATACTTGGGAAAATTGATCGTGTCCAGAAACGGTTGCTGGATCCTACTATGAATTTCAAGGAAGCAGCATCTGATCTTGAATAGCTGGAGCAAGAACTTGTCAACATTAGTGATAATTTGAGCCAGGTTGCGGTAGACAATGGAAAAACAAGATGCACAACTTGGGGAATCGAGGTTGACAAAAGGATTAGTCGACATCGGAGGATGGAACAGCCGTTCCGCTTTTTACTAGTTTATTTACGCCAAATTGGAAAGTTTGGTTTTTTTATTTGTTGAAACATAGTTCGTGTCTAGGTTGATTAAACAAAGGCACAAATAAGGTCACAATGCTATAATTATCATTACTTGGGTTTTCTGGGTTTATTAAAAGAGATATTCTGGGCTTGCTTTTCTGACGTGTTTTTTTTTTTGGTATTAGGTGTATTTGTCAATGAATCTTCTTTTCCTTTACTGAATTTGCTAAGATAACGTCCTGCCTCAGAAAGTTTAAATCTGACTTGTTCAAACTGTAACAAAAACTAATTCAGTTTTATAGGAAAGAATATTTAGAGGAGTTTATTCAGCAAAGAAAAACATGTGAATTTAATGATCTAGACCTAGATCCATTGCGAATTGTCTGCAAAACGTAAGCCTACCTCCATTTTAATAAATAGCCTAGCTAATGTTGTTGTTGTTGGTTTTTTTTGTTATAAAAGATTGTTAGATAAAGAGTGTTCCGCTTTTTTGTTAAAAAATCCTTTTTTTCATCAATATTGTTCCTCTTTTTAGTCCTTAGGGGTAGGCATGTCTGCATGGATGACTTGCCAGGTGGGGACCAAAGGTTAGTGAACTGTTCCCAGAGGAACATAACATGTAGGCCTATAACTTAACTCCTATAACTATATATTATATGATGACAATGTTGATGTTATCCTCACCAGAGGTGCTACCCCTCCCGGATCATCCCACACACCTCAATAATGAAGAATTAGCTTTCTATAGAATTTTTTTTGTACATGTTGGTTTATTGTTTTAATACTAACTGACATATAATCATATATACGTTGTGGCTGTGACAGATAAGCATGCTGCAGACATGCTTAACATTCCGTATTTTCCGGAATTGTTCTGGAAAATGACTAAAATTTACCCCCCATTCCAAAATTCTGCAAAAGCAGCGTCTCGGAAAATGCTCACATTTAAATAAAGTATTAACACAAAATTAAAAAGAAGCGTTTGCCAACTTGTTTTTTTTTCTTGTCACTTCCGTTTTAATGTATTTCCTATTTTTCATCAAGAGTGCAAAAGCGTGGGCTTCGTGGCACTGCTAAATTTACTTTGCCTTTTTAGATATGTCAAATAAATAAATAGTCTTAAATCTTAAATATATTTTATGCATGGAATATTTTGATGACTTCCTGTGTATTAAGGAAAAACTAACATGTGCTACTAAAGCTTATTATTATTGCAGCATTTTTCCTGATAAAGTACAGAGGAATTACATTTAATTAAATATGAATATTATGATTTATTATTACATTATATTACACTAAAACAGCTAAAACTTAGCTTATAGCTCCTAGGCAAAGCAAAATATTACCTACTAGTTGCTTGATAAAAGTAGTTGCTAAATTAAAATTTAAAATAAAAGTAATGATATTTTCAAATTCTTCTTTAAATCGGCTATTAAAACTGACTGTTGGTGTAATTAGAACTGACTCGGAGGGAGCGGGGGGCAACACAAAATTGTATTGGATATCCCAGGCTCATTATACGTTTATTAACATATATTATATATTTGTTTGTGAATTTCTATGCATTGTCTAGGAATAAGTATAATGACATATAAGTCATAATCATTAAATCAGATAGCCTACGTCGAGGGTACTTCATTAATTATGTCAACAAAATAGAGAGAAGAGAGTTGAAAAAATTGACAATTATTGTTGAAATGTGGGAGGGAAGGGAGTCAAGATAATTTAACGTCAATAAAGTGACTTTATATAATACATTATATAAATATATATACATTAGTCATGCGTTAATATGACATACACTCATTCTTCCATCAACAGCCTGCCATTAAAATCATATATCATACTTCATTGCTAAATTCGTGGCCTATATGCATATAGGCCTACCCTCTCTATTCCAATCTGAACAAAAAAAAAACATAATAGTAGGGTTGGAGGAGGGGAGCAAGGGGGAACATAGGGTAGAATTGTGCAACTTTATATTGTGGGGGGGGGGGGGGGGGGGTGTAGTGCAAGAGGTGGAAAAGAAGGCTTATTCTGTTTTGTAAACAAATATATTTTTGCTAACTAATAATAGATGAAAAGTTAAAATTAGGTTGATATAAGAGATCTGTTTCATAATTTAAAACTTTTAATGTATAATTTAAAAAATGTATAAGCTAAATAAATGTGTATTACCGATTGCATAGTGGGTTCGGCAAATAGTGACAAGTAGGAAAGATATGTGAACAGGGAACGCAACTAGTAAAAAGTGCGGGGGTGGGGCAATAATAAAAAGGGAATAGTGCACGTACAGGACTAATTTAATTTTCAACTAATGTACAACATCCCCCTAAACTATTGAACAACCAATGTTGTATCAAAATGTCAATAGTGAAACGAAAAATTACATTTTTTTTAGATATATTTAGGTCCTATATATGAAAAAAACATAATTAATTAGAAATATTGTTAAAATCCTCGGATTGGAAAAACATTGTGTGCTGCGATGGGAATGGGATGGGGAGAGGCTACGCATATGAGAGTTTTAGTCAATTTAAAATATGTAAAGCAAGATAAAAAATTATTTATAGAATTTAAAAAATTTGACAATTAATTGTTGACAAGGGGGCGGGGGGTAGAAGTGCCCAAAAAAACAACTGTTAATTTAATTAAATTACTTCCCTTAGGACCACATGCTTAGTATAATGCTTGTGATAGGTGTTGGTGATAATTAGATATAGGTCCTTATACCAATGAAAAAAATATATAGAAATCAAATCATATTTACAGTGGAACTATTGAATAGTTTTAAGTTTATATTATAATAATATATTTTATTTATAGTTTTGGGATAAAGTATTTTTTTTGTTGGTAATACTATAAATAGGATAAATGGTTTTAATCAATAGTCAACTTTTGTTTTTTTTAAACCTTTAAACTTTACTTAACATTTTAAAACTTTCTCTTTAGAATAAAACACATATTAATGTTACCTTAAATTTTGTATTATAAAATAATGTATTAACTTGCCTTATTTATTGTTTAATGCTCAAGTCGTACACTATATAAAAACTGCATTTGCTTGTCAAGTTTTACTTTCAAGTATGTGATAACAATTGTCAATCATTGCCCATATACCTCCTTATATAGTATATTTTGTAACATTTATTACTCTAAGTTTTGTTCTTTAAATAAACTTTTAATCCAAAACATTAATGCAATATTTTTACATATACAAAGGTTTGTTAAATTTTGCGAATATTTATGCTACAACACTTTGTTTCAATTAAAGTATTAAAATTTTGATAATTTAAAACAGTGTCAATTTAGTATGTCTCTGTATGGCATTGATTTATAACAAAAGTTCTACTAAAATTAGGTAATTTTTTTGTGATTTTTTAAAAGTAGGAAAGATTTGCGTTTTTTGTCGCTCTTGATAAAAAACTGTAAAAAGTATGAAAAATGAATTTTAGGTCGGTATTTTTACATTTTTCATATGCATGACATTCACACAAAAAATTGGGTCTCTTCTCTACAAACTTTTGTGTTTGTAAACAAAGTAACTTGGCCATAGTCAATATACTTTTTGAGATAATGATGTCTAAAAATGGGACTTTGTGAGGTGGCACTAAGTAACCCACTTGTAATAACTTTCTTGAAAAATAACATATAGTCATAAAATTGGTATCAAAGTTCTTAGAATTCTTGTGTCTTTCTATTAAACATGGGAAAAGTTCAATAACTTGAGAAATAAAAATAGGTTTTGAGTATCTAATATTATAGATGTAAAAAATTTAATTTGTGGAATGGCTGCACACATTTTTTATTTGTGAATTTGATAGTGCTTAAATTGTGAGGTAACTAGTGTAGGTAAAAAAAAAGTTAACATTTTTACAGTGCTATTAAAAAATCTAATTAGAAATGATCCAGATTTGTCCCAGTACCAGTATTACTTTTTACAGAAATAGTCCTAATTTGTCAAAATTGATGACTATATACAATGTTTATTTTATGAATTTTAAAAATTTTGATGAAAATCTCATTTGTCTCTTTATAGGGAATCTCAGCACATAAATGATGAAAACAAGAATGGATGGATGTTTCATGAGCTAATTAGAAAACAACTTACCAGGCTAATTAGCAAAACTGATTTATATATTCACTTAGTAATGCCAAATGTGACAAGAACCAGAAAAACAAAGCCTTACAGCTATGACATACATGGAAAATAAATAATTCTTAAAAGCTGAAGTTTATTGCAGAATAACATTTACTTTTGTGTACGGTATATATTCCAGTGGTCAAATGCACCAAAATAAAAGTCATGTTAGAAATACATAAAGCAAGAAACTATTTCCTTGTTTGAAGAGCCATTAAAGAGGCTGTATCTTTATTTCTCGTAATTTCAAATAAAACATTTTTAAAATTGTCTTTCACAATTACTCCTAATGGATTTATAGATGATAAACCACAGTAAAACAATGTATGCTGCTTTTGAAAAACCTCTCTGGTTATGGTTATTCACTGAAAATTGCAGGTATTTTTGAAATACAAATGCTTGATTTGATCTGACTTTAAAGAGTTAGAAATGAAGCATCAAACGGATCATAGCAACACTTAATGTAGACTTCAAAACAAGTGTCTGTTGGATATGATATATGATGTAGAGTATATTCAAAGAATGCATTCACAACAACAAACCTTCAAATGTTTAATTTGTAATGAAAACTTTTTCGCCTTAAATATTTTAGAATACCACTTGTGGATTCATACAGGTGAAAAACTATTTAAATGTGACATATGTTGTGAGAAATTTTTTTGGAGCGTTTACTTAAAAGAACATCAAAGATGTCATTTAGTGGGATTCCCCTTTCAATGTTTGATTTGTAATAAGAAATTCAGGGCCTTATGCTTTTTAAAATACCACTTGTGGAATCATACAGATGAAAAACCATTTATATGTGACATTTGTAGTAAACAATTTTCTCAAAGTGGACATTTAATATTGCACCAAAGAATGCATTCAGGAGAAAAGCCTTTTAAATGTGACATTTGTAGTAAACAATTTTCTCAAAGTGGGAATTTAAAAAGACACCAAAGAAAACATTCTGGAGAAAAGCCTTATAAATGTGACATTTGTAGTAAACAATTTTCTCAAAGTGCACATTTAAAACAACACCAAAGAAATCATTCTGGAGAAAAGGCTTTTAAATGTGACATTTGTAGTAAACAATTTTATCAAAGTGGAAATTTAAAAATACATCAAAGAATGCATTCTGGAGAAAAGCCTTATAAATGTGACATTTGTAGTAAACAATTTACTCAAAGTGGACAATTAAAAACACACCAAAGAATGCATTCTGGAGAAAAGCCATATAAATGTGACATTTGTAGTAAACAATTTTCTCACAGTGGAGATTTAAAAAGACACCAAAGAATGCATTCTGGAAAAAAGCCTTATAAATGTGACATATGTAGTAAACAATTTACTCAAAGTGGACAATTAAAAGCACACCAAAGAATGCATTCTGGAGAAAAGCCTTTTAAATGTGCCATTTGTAGTAAACAATTTACTCAAAGTGGACAATTAAAAACACACCAAAGAATGCATTCTGGAGAAAAGCCTTATAAATGTGACATTTGTAGTAAACAATTTTCTCACAGTGGAGATTTAAAAAGACACCAAAGAATGCATTGTGGAGAAAAGCCTTTTAAATGTGACATTTGTAGTAAACAATTTACTCAAAGTGGTTATTTAAAAGAACACCAAAGAGTACATAATAATGATCAACATGTTTAATTACCATTAGTTTGTTTATAGTTTATATATATGATATATATTTATATCTATGTATATGTTTATAACTTGATATAGTAATTAGGCTGTGTGTGTAAAAACTGCTTCCCATTGATCAATTTTAACACATGTGACCTTAGTGTCTTTTTTTAAATTATATTTTATTTATGTGTTCTCACTTTTTTCCCAAACTAAGTTGTTTGCATTGCTGACTGGCACATGGGTGACCTTGAGAAATGTTAACACAATTTTTCAAGTATCAGTATTGGGAATTTTTTGGTTTCACTTTTTTAAGACTTTAAATTTAAATATTTTTGAAAACATTTAGCTTTCTTAAATGTTTTTAGAAAGTAAAAACTAATACCGGGTAATTATATTTTACACACTCAAGCCAAAACCTTTTTTTGATCTAATTGAAATGTTTATTTTAAATTGTTGTCAATTACTTTTTGCTTCCGTAAATGTTTTCAGTCAATAAAAAAAAAAAGATTTAATTTTACCTTAGAATTTTAAATTGAGAATGCCAAAGTTTATATGTTAATTATGATTTAAGTTTGTTGTAGTTCATTTTTACTTTATTCAAATTATAGCTTTCATTTCTAGCTTGTCAATTTGTTGTAAATTAGTTTGATTTCCCTTATCTTGTATCATCATCCTCATCTTTATCTTGGATAAGTGTGTGTTGTGAGTAGTTCAACAATTAATTCTAATCGATTTGACTTTTTTTCTTTTTGAATGCTTTAAGCTTTAAAGGCAGGACAAATGTATAAATATTTTGAAAAAGAAATCTTTAAGTTAAGACATAGTTCTTGTTAAGAGTTTAGATTTTGTGAGCTAATATTTCCGTGCCAATTTTGTTAATAATAAATTTAACATTAAAGCTTGTGTAGCACACATGATATTTAAATATGAATACCGGTAGGCCTATAACTAGACCTATAACGATAACATAATAAAAGTTACATTGATGACTAGACTGCCGTCGGCTACAGCTCTGCAACATGATACTCTATACACTTGACATCTATACCACTCTCAACTCTTTATACACTATTACTTGACATCTATACCACTCTCAACTCTCTATACACTATCACTTGACATCTATACCACTCTCAACTCTCTATACACTATCACTTGACATCTATACCACTCTCAACTCTCTATACACTATCACTTGACATCTATACCACTCTCAACTCTCTATACACTATCACTTGACATCTATACCACTCTCAACTCTCTATACACTATCACTTGACATCTATACCACTCTCAACTCTCTATACACTATCACTTGACATCTATACCACTCTCAACTCTCTATACACTATCACTTGACATCTATACCACTCTCAACTCTCTATACACTATCACTTGACATCTATACCACTCTCAACTCTCTATACACTATCACTTGACATCTATACCACTCTCAACTCTCTATACACTATCACTTGACATCTATACCACTCTCAACTCTCTATACACTATCACTTGACATCTATACCACTCTCAACTCTTCCCCTTAAACATGCCGGCATTGGCCCCATTCGGAATCAATTAGAGTTTTCCCCCCTTGCCGTATTCCGTACCTATTAGGTTGCCAGCAGTTGCCCGCATGGCGCCCCAATGAAAAGCGATATCGCTATGCTAGGAAGCCTTAGTAGGCCAAAATGGCCGCCATTTTGGCGTCGATACCCGCGCTGATACCTGGGTCGATTATGGGCCAATGCGGGCATTAGACATGCGGGCGCGATTAGGGTTTGCCGGCATTGGGGCCTAATGGATATCCCCCTCCCTTCTCCGGCTTTTCATTTCGTTTCCATATCGGGCCAATGACGGTAGTTTATTACCAGCGCAATGCGGTTTTTGCCTTCATTGACCCGTATATTTAGTCCTTATCAAACCAACATTGGGTGGATTCGGATTTTACCTTTATTTACCCACTTTTTCGTAATTATAATACAATATACAAAAACAATTATTATATAAACACATATAGTAAAAACAAGTAAAACAAAACAAAGAAAGTGATTTCGTTTATATTTTATTATATTTGTATTCAAAATATTTTTTTGCAACATACAATAAAAAGTATATATTCAATCAATAAAGCAAAACGGTGACAGTAAATAAAGTGCAAAAACATGGAAATGGTAGAGTATTGAAGTTAATAACATTTTTTTTTACATAACTACATCAAATAATTTTGGTAAAGTTAGTGTAATAGTACAAAATAGTTGGACATAATATATAGATATGCCTAAACAATAAATATGATATAATATAGATAAAATATTTTATTTTTACTTGATATACAAGTAATGGAAAAAAAAAAATTTATGGGAAAATATATATAGGCCTACATCATTACTACAAGCCTACATAGAAATATATATTGATAAAATATAGCACTATGTAAACAGACATTATAAGTAAACATTGTGCAATCAAAATAAAAAACAAAATATGTAGGCCTTTGCAAGCCAAGTAGGCTAAGCTATTTTAAAATATAGGTATACATTCAAAATACCAGTTTTTACAAATTTTGTGGAGAAAAAAATGTTATTGTCTAACAATAAAATAGCATTAGTGCAAAATGGAAGATTAATGGGACAATATCATTTAACCCTGATTAATGGGCAGACCGATAATGTATTCCAATAATTAATCAATTTAACACTCTTGCTAGGCCTACAACAGTGAAGATAAATTTTACACAATAGGCCTACAACTAAAATTGCTTTATTTATTTAAAAAAAGGACTCAAAATATCTTTAAAACAAAAACATGTAATATATTGAGGAAAAAAAACATTAACATGCACAGCAATGGATTCAAATGGAACACAAGATATTTTAGGGCTGTAATTTTTTTTTATACTACACACACTTATATTATTTTAGTATGCTAACTCAAGTCTTTTTCACAAAACATTAAATAATGCAATAAAGTATCATCTTTATTATACTTCTCCTATAGGCATATCATAATAATAATAAATAACATTTTGAACCAATTGTGATATTGTAAAAAGCACAGTAATGGAAATGGAACATAAGATATTTCTTTAAAAAAAATATACAGTTGAATACATTTGAATATTATAGACAATCAGACACACATACGGTTAACCAAAAAAGAGGGTCTACATTCATAAAAATATTATGTAATGATTACCGTTAAAAGTACTACAATTATTAAACAAAATTAATAAAACTTTTGACACAACTTGTGATATGGTTAAAAAGCACAGTAATAGGCCTACAGTAATGGGTACAGAACATAAGACATTTATTTAAAAAAATATATACATGATTATAAATTGCTTGAAGTTAACCAATATGAAAAAGTAAGCTCTACACAGAATTATAAGTTGTATGTTTACCAAAAAAAAACCAACACATTCATTATAATGTTATATATTATTATATAAATTCATTATATTATAACCAGACCAGTTACGGTAAGTCTTTTCAGAAAAATGTATAGTACATATATATCACTTTAAATTATACAGATAACTTTTAATTTTTCAAAGTGAAAATATTTTAACAAAAATAACACCCACCACTAAATGCCACAATTGACAATGAGTACTGGTACTTAGTTTAACCAAAAGATTTATTATTTTCAAAAGCAACTTTCATATACTGGGTACATTTTTTTGCATACAAAGAATAAATCCATGAATATTCAACCACACACTGCTTCCACAGGAAAAATTAAACTGATCTGCTCATACTATGGGCTATAAATAAGTCAAGGCAAGCACAAATGTGAACGTTTTCTAAGTATATCATGGTCCATTCATCAGCCATTATGTAATCCTACAGAAATCTTTAATTAGCACTGTCTGGTGGATAACACATCTTAATATCCTAGTAGAGAACGTTTGTATATACTGCCAAATGCACACAGGTTCTTCTATTAAATCCAGCCATAGAATTGTCCATGCTCAAATGAATTGTGAATAAAGTACACTATGGTTGTGGAATGACCTGTCTTGTCAGGCAACTTAGCAAATGCATTATTTGCGAATTGTATAAGTCAAAATCAACTGGATGTGGTCTTGGTTATAGTGTTTGTACAATAGTCCATATTTCATAAAATCTCCAGATACATAAAAATGTCAGATGCTGATCTATTGGGCCCTCTTGGGCTTTTTGTAACTGTTGTTTGGTTAATTGATGAGTACTGCTTTCCCTAAATGTTCACACCTGGCACTGGCTCATCAATAACTAATTGCCTGGATGATATACTAATCATAGCCCACAAATCAGTCTCCATTCATCATATGTAGACTGCAGTTCAAGCTTCATCTGAAAATAGAAGTGAAATTTGAATTATAACAAGTTTTTCAAGTAAAAAAAACAATGTTAACAAGGATAAACAGATCCAATTATCAGTTTTAAAAGCAACAACTGTTTGCAAGCAATTTCTTTTAAATTTAAATACGAGTTATCACTGTTGCAGAATAAACAGCACAATTTCGGCTTTCATAGCATGTGACATTACATTAATAAATTGAATTTTTCTTTTGGTTGTTATGAATAAAAGGCATGAATATGAAAATCAGTTTTAAAAGAAAAGTAGCCTATGACACAAATCAATACCTAGATGCCTAGTTTCAACTGACTAGAGACTTATTTAGCTTTGAAAATAAAGTATAACACAAGTCAATATGCACATTTTAGTGAGGTTTAGTAGCTTACAGATTGAAATAAATTTCTCCTTGGCCTTACCTTCCCCTAAGTTTTATTAAATTATCTTTTCAAGCATTATATTATTAAAATTGTTAGAACTACACTATGGTTGAAACCTATGGTTAAACAAGTCTAACAAGTATAGGCCTATGCACCTAGATGCCTAGTTTTAACTCGACTTATTACTTTACAAATAATTTACTCACCCGCTTATTATATCATCTATTTCCATATCATCTGCATAGAGTGGCATAGACTAAGACCTTCCAGCGTGAGATTCTGAAAAAAAAATATTTAACATTGAATCCTTAATGATGCCTTGACTGATGAAATAATAAAGCATGGGCTTTAACTATAATCAAAACATATTTATGAAATTTAAAAAAGATGAATAGGCTAAACTTGGATTACACAAATTCCTCAGTTCAAGTCAATCAAGTCCAATAAGTTAATATAAATTCACTATTTAAATATCATGATATGAGCCTATGTATAATATATATATTGTATTTATTTTTACACTAGGCCTATATCTATTTAAATTTTATTTAAGTAGGCATATTAGTCCTTTAGTTAGTTATTGTTTAGACTAAGTTTAAGGTTAATAGAAGTAACAATTAATCAATCTATACTACTAATATTTAGTAATACTATACACTATATTACTATATTAATCTTTTCTTTACATGGTACTTACTCACCTGTTTATTAAAAAATCAACTCTATCAGATGACTGCATGAATGTTATCTAATAGTTGTAGGCCAGGGTGCAGCCTAAAAGAAGACTGTTGAACTTTTGACTCGACTCTACTCCAAACTAGCACTCCACAGCTTCCAACTTCAGACTGAAAAAAAATATTCCTGTTAACTTTTAATTAAAATACAAATAAAAAAAAGCCTACATTACAATAGTCATAGTGTCACATTATAATTAGTAGGGCCTATAATCCTATAAACATAAACTAAGACTATAGGTCATAGGCTATTACAAAGCAGTATAGGGTCTAATCATATTGACCTTGTCATATAACTATATAACTATCAACAAATAGTAGGATAGTTCAATATTAATGGACATGTTGATTAATATATATAGGTTAGGCCTATTGTATAGTAGGCTATAGCATATAATATAAGTTTGCACATATATAATTATCATATTGACAATTATTGCATAGTCATAGTAGCCTATTGATTAAACAAAGTGGCTATTTGGACCCGATAGACTTAGTAATATAGTAATAGAAGATAGTATCGGTTAGTTTATATAGGCATAGGTTTGGGATGGCTTTATAGAACTGTTTTGTAATAGTTAGTATTGGTTAGGTTATATTGGATATGGATATATTTGTTGTTTTAGTAATTATTTTGCTATTTACTATAAAATATAGTTAGAATTACATTATATTTTGAGTTTTCCCCATCTTTTTTTATATATATTTTTATGGGTTCTAAAGAATTTTGTCAGACGCTGGGTCTGAATAGCCATTTAATTTTAAAGGAACCCGGGTCCGAAGAGCCGCAGCCTTGATTAAAAAATGATAATCATCTGTCATCTATTTAAATTCATTTTATATAGGCTATTTATAATGATATCTGCGTAGACTAGAAGGCATACTATTTGGCTAATGTGACTTACTCCACTTCTTGTGTTTAAGTGGTCATCTGCTGTCTGGAATCTTCACACCATAGTGACGCCATAGTCCAACCGATAACTGAGCATAAGACTGAAAAAATTGTTTAAATAAAAATAAAGGATTATTAATTTAATTAGTTCTTACCTAGTCTAGTTATAAAGGTCTACTACTACTAGTATTATAATTATAAGCAGGTCTTAGGTCTATGCAATTCATGATTCAGCTTTATAAACCTGTTCTTATTATCCTGTAATGATTCGAGTTTAATAGACTATAGTCTATAGGTATATGATTATTTATTATATAGGATTATAGGCCTAGATCTATAGTACTATAGTAGGCTATATAATTATATATAGTATAGAGGTTATATAAAAAAGAAAAATATTAATACATTATATTATAATTATAGAATTATAATTATAGATAATAGTCATAGTAGGCCTATCCTATTTTTTTATAATACTAAATTATAGAATTATAGGCTAGCCTATCAATATCCTAGATCTATATATTTAATATATTATAAATTATAATATATATAATATATATATTCCTATACTATAAACTAGGCCTATACTGTATACTATATTAGTATATATTGATTAATTTATATGAAGAATGAAGGTTTAGCCTACAATTTAATTTAAGCCTGAAATAGACAAGACTATCTTAGACTTAGACTATCTAATCTAGATAGTCTAGATCTAGACTAGATCATTTAGATGGTAACGGTAATGGACCAAATGACCAAATTCCAAATGGTAGGCCTAAGGCTAATACCTCCTATTACTCCTACTAATACTAGTAATACTAATAGGCCTACCGTAATCCTAATATAATTATTAAGTATTAACTTATTAACATATAGATTCTAAGTCTTATATAGGTCTATTCGACAATTCGGTTGGTCTCGTGGCATATGAGCTTACCTAGTATATAATAGAATTTATAGAAAAAAATGTAATCCCTCTGCTCGTTACAAGAGTAACAAGAGAATTAGAACAATTGTGATGTGAATCAAGAAACAGAGCCTTTAACTTTATCGACAAAATGGCGCGCTACGCATCGAGTTCTTTCATTGGCTGTAAGAGAGAAAAAAACCACACTAAAAACTTAGACTACAAATGCAAGAAACTAATCTCTTACTGACAGATCTACTGACCAAAGGTCATAAAACTCTTTTTTATCGCTTCAACGTGTGTCCAAACCACATTGCCACTTAACATTTAAATTCACACATTCTATTGAAGTCTGTCATCTCAAGAGCAATTAGGTTTCTAGTCAGACATTTTACAAGTCGGCCCGTAATAAAAAAAAAAAAAGGGAGCCTATTCCATGCAGGGAAACGCGGGCTGAAACCATTATAATTATAACAATTATAAGGCAAGATTAGGGGAAAACCTAATCGAGTCCATTTATGCGTTTTGAAGGCCATATTAAGACCTAATCTCAATTGGGTTATTCCATATATGCAATAAAATCTGGAAAAAAATGTAAAATTAATAATAAAAAATTGAAGACTATTAGATGTTTAAATCAACCTACCTGGTATTGAATTTTTTTTAAATTATTTTAATATTTTTAATGAAACTCAAATGAAAGTACAAAAAAATATATTTGTATTCATTTTACTCGGTAGATCTAGATCTATTAATAATGAAGAATTTTTTTTTTTAACTTAAATATACAATTTATTTTTTTTATAAATGTCTAGGTCTAGATTAGATCTAGTCTATCCTATTTAAATTCTACACAAAAAAAAATAATTTAAAAAATGAGCTTAAACTTTATTAGTTATGTTTCAATTCCTAAAAAAACATTTAAAAAATGATATTGAAATTTCTAACATCTACGGTACTAAAACTAACTCGATTTATAACTTTAAAAACAGAACTAATTAAAAACGTTTATTCCATCAAACAGTTAAAAATACATGAAAATGTTATAAACAACAATATACAGATCGTTTATTACTAGATATCTATATAATTTAGGTTGCAATACTAGTCTAATGTATTTCAAAACTAACAACACAAATAACTAGATCTAAATCTATTGAAAAACACGAAGACGGCAGATATAGCCTAGAGCTATTATAAACTATTGACATGGTATCATGAAGCATGAAAGAAACCTCGTACTCTTAGACTCCCACTGAGTCGGTCATAAAACTTTTTTTTTCTCTTACCACTTCACGGGATGACCTGGGGCTATTCAATGATATGGGCAACATCACAAGAAGAAAGAAAAAAATCTTTTAGATCTTCTAACCACAGTCGCCATAAAACTGGTCTCTATTAGCACTTCAATACGTGTAACTCCAAAACACATGGCCACTTAACGTTTAAATTCACACATTCTAATTAGGTTAAGGGTATTAGGTTTCTATTCGGGCATTTCAGAAGTCGGCCTTAAGAAAAAATCCTAAAAGAAAACAATTCGGCATTCATTTGAGAATCTTCATTAGAACGCCGAATATGGATTTCCCACATCGGTACTATGCGGTTTAAACCTAATGACTAATGGGGCCCCAAGTTGCCATCACAAACGGCAGCAGTCGGCAAATGATTTTCATTTGAGTGTGTTTAAGGGGTTTATACATATATGCATGTCATCATTCTTTACGTCAGTATTCTCTAGGCCTACCTAACTCTAACCAATGGATAGGCTACCCATCGACTTCTCAACAGCAAAACTACACTCTCCAACTACTGATAAGTGGCTAATTAAGTCTCCCCATTGAAAAATGACCAAGGTAATAATAATGAAGGGATTGTATCTACGTTATAACAACAAACTGTGTTAGGCGGTCGGTAGGCCCTATGCCGTTTAGGCTAATACTACCGTAATAGGCCTTTTTGCATTCGCGACCTCAATTTTAACTTTTCTATCTTACAGCATTCTCCCTCAACACTCCTCCCTTACATATGAAAATTACTTTGCTATTTTAAAAGTCAATCCAAACCTATATATTAGGCCTACAAAAGATATAAGAAATTTTTTTATAGGCTACCAATTTCAGCAAAATACAATATAAATATAGGCTATCAAAATAGTTTGTAAAGCATAGCAAAAGAAAAATATGAAGTTCAAGAACATTATATTTGAAATTTGAGAGAGGAAAAAAACATCAACATGATGGTGGGGTAGAAAATTGGGTAAAATAAAAATGGTATAAAAAAAAAGTATCGTTGCTTGTGAAAAACACAGGGGGTTGATGATAATGCGCCCACCCCCGCCCCCATTAAAGTGACCCGTACTTTAATAATTATGGAGAAAATTATGTCCAAACCACTTCACCCTTAGTTAAGGGTTGCAAGACACATATGGGTGTCACAAGGAGGACATTGTGTTTCGATTGAATAGTTCCCAGTAAACACACAATTGTATAATTTTATTACAAGTCAAGAGCTGCCAATAAATGCGTATTGGTAAACTGAGCCAGAAACAGTTTTGCTAAATAAATATAATAAATTCACTGTAGGCTAAAAGGCTGACAATGGGGAAAGGTTTGTGGGTCTCTGTGAAGAGAACAACCTCATCGTTGGTGGCACACTTTTTCAACACAAGAAGATCCACAAACTAACATATGGACTTTACCTGCCGGACAAAGCCAGAATCAGAAAGACCATGTAGGCCTAATAATTAACAGCAAATGGAAAAGATTCCTACAGGACCATAACTTGCCGATAGCAAAAATAGCCCTCAAGTTAAGGAAAAGAAATCAGCGATTCGACGTCGAGCAACTAAAAGACAAAGCAATCTGAACAAATTCAAGTCCGTACTAAGGAATAAATCTAACATCCTTCAAGATAAAACAGCAATAAGTTTGAATTGAATAAGCATAGACACATTTAATTTTTTTTGTGTAATTTTTTTTTAAATAGATCTAGAGTCGAGACTATGTAAATTATAAAACAAACAAAAATACCGGTACGTACAATTTTTTTTTTTTTAAGGCTAATGATAAGTGTGTGTCTGGTGCGTTGTTTGCAGCGTATTTATATTTGGTAGAGCTACCATTTCGGTGAGAAAACGACTTAGAGGTCTCCATACTCTCCTCTGCTTGCAGCTTTTCTCATCTACTTTAGTAACATAATGGTGATCAGCACCGAATTCACGAACCACTAATTAGCATGGAAATGCAATAAAAACAAAAGACCGACCAAATAGTCCATAGTCTTGGAGAAATTGATGGTAGGCCAGTTACTTTTGCCTCAAAAAGTCGAGATAGCCCTTGCTTACAAATTTCCATTTTAGTTCTTTATTGGTTGTTTACTCAATCATTTCCTCTCGCAGTTTTTAACGAAGGCCTGATTGTACGTCTAAAAACCAATCATGAATTTTTATCTTAATAATGCATTGAAACCATCTGTTGAAGACATCATTGTACTTCATTGTCTTGATCAGGGAAGAAGGCACGTGCCATTTTATCACCTTAAGAGATGTAGGTAACGTTACAAGGGCCGCAACCTTGTTGGATGAGACCTGACTGTGTGGACATGTCCACAATGCCATTCATTATCTTGTACATCATGACGACTTTGTCTACTGCTCTGTGGTGTTGGAGGGGATTAATAAGAAATGTATCAACCGAAACAGAGACGCTTGTTTTGGGGCTACAGTCCTGTAGGATGCTAGGTGCCACCACGATAATGATCCTAGGGAAACCGCAGTGAACAATCGCTGGGCTGCGGAAACCTTCCCTTTAACACGGCACGCCGCGCCTTCGTCGTTTGGTGGGGGTGGCTGGAGCCCGGACAGAACTTTGAAGTGCCCCCCCCCCCCCCCGAGCTTACCCCTAGAACGTTACGCCTTCGACTCGAGAGCCCTTGGGTCTCGTCCGGGTTTTTGTAAGACCTTATAGGCCCTACTTATAACTCGGTGGGGATCCTGGTCCTCTTTCTTAAAAGAGATCTTGATTGTCAGGTAACTACGGATTAGCAAGATGTTAAGAAAATTGGAACGTAGGCTTATATTCAGGTGGCTAATCACATAATGCAGGTTACTCGAATCTCTTCATCACAGGTCAAATCGTGAATTCGTCTCTGCACAGTGATATTACTCAATGCTATTGCTCAATACTTTCTAGACTATATTAGGCCTATATGCTGAACTGTACTGTTATATGCATAACTTTACAAACAGTAGGTAAAATAAGACCGTCACAAATTGTAGCCTATGTCATTTTCCAATATTCGCCATAAACAAAGAAGTATAACCCGTCGCTATCTTGTTTTGATCCATTTTTTGTTTTTTTACAATTAACAATTATCTTTGATTGATTGAAATTATTTTTTTAAAGAGGTATGGTTGAAGAAAGTCGTGTACGCCCATATTTGAGGAAATGTAGTTTTAGGAGTAAACCATAAAGTAGCTGTTATCTCTCTCTAGGCTACTTTACTATTTGTATTTTTGTCAATGTAGACACAGTTGAGTTTTCTCCATTAAATATTTTCATATTTTTCGCTGCAAACTAGATTTTTTTTCCATTGGCCTACTTTTCAAAATAAGTAGAAGCTATATAAATTTTCTATATATTAGCTAGGCCTATAGGTCTACTAGTCATGTAGGCAGGTCTATATAGGCCTAGCCTATATGTTATATCGTATGTTTTCTCTTTATGCCACTTATATACTTGTCCATCTGTTTTTCTTTAGGCCTACTTATGTCAAAGTAGGCCTAAGTCTAAATATAGCCTATATTTTCTATGTCTAGTCTTGCCAATGTGTTTTTTCTCTATATGATTAAGAATAGGCTGTATTAAGTTAGCCTAATTCATAAATTCTAAATAGTAAATGAAATACGGTACACAATCGCATTTAAGTCGTATCGTCTTTTACAACCCTTCTTAATTTTAGTTTTTCTAATGGATTTTTCAAATTTGGTAATGGTACAAGAGCTCTAAATGTGTGTAGGCCTATTTTGTCTTCTCTTTTATCACGTGTTGATAATGAAAGTGATGAATTTTGTCTATATATCCATCAATCTATATATCAATATATTTATCTATCTATTCATCAATCTATCAATCTTATCTATCAATCTATCTATAAATCTATCTATCAATCTATTTATCTATCTATTTATCTATCATGTAAGAATCAGCTACAGAAACGTGTGAATTATGTTTCTTTAACTTATGCTATTATGAATCAAATTTTTCTGAAAGGGATAGGCCTGGCGCGGCCTGGCTAACTTTATGAGCGATGTTAATTTTTTGCTTTCCCAGGTAGATATCGATATCATTGTATGATGCACCAATGACACTCGAAAAGAAAGATAATTTAAAATTGGTCTAGAAATTCGTTCTTATAAAGTCTATGAATAAGATATTATGTCATTCTAAGAAAAAGTAATAACATAATTAATTAATAATCGTGCTTGCATATGTGAGGTCTTAGTCGAAGTATTGTACGGTATGGGTAGGGTTGCCAGAAGGAGGACATGTCCTCCTTTTTAGCTCTGTGTCCTCCATCCGGCAGGCAAAGCTCAAAACCCTTAAAATGTCCGGCTTTTGTACGCAAAAGGTTTTAAAAGTCCTCAGTGCACTTTTTGTGTTCTTATTGAAAATTATTTAGGCTACTCTCAAATAGCTTGGTCTGGTAAGGCAAAACACATTTATTTAGCAGGAAATGTAATGAATTATAGATAATGTTATCTAATTTCTAATGTGTTGTTAGGTTCATTGTCCACCGATCTTCTCTTTCCCCACCTTACCAAGAGATAGATCTAGCTGGTGATATATAGTGACTCCCAACAACATTTTGAATCTAATCAAACAGTTAGGGCAAAGAATAGCCTACAAGTCTTGGAGTGAAGGTCTTATTTCCAGAACTATTCAGCCACATCGGGAAACTTTTTTCCTAGTTTACAAAACGTAAAGAAAGTGAAAATTACGCTAAAACCATTTGAGATCTTTATTCAATTTCGATGTAATTTTTTGCCGTGAAATAATTATTTGACTAATATTGTAATCCCAAATTTCTCAACTCATTTGTAAAAGAAAAGAATGAACAGTTTTTTCAAAGACTCTTGCATAAGCAGTGGAGTTTGTTTTTCAAAGTTTCCCAAATTCAATTTGCTTTTCAAAGCTACTAAAAATTGTCGAACTTTTTTTCTTATTCCTGAGCACAATGGTAACGTGGTAAGAGTGTTCTCATTGATAAACACTCAATGGACAAAGGAGAGAAACACTCTCAGTTAACTGTATACAGGGCATCATTCTTACACAGTACCGTAGGCCTACAACTTGACAAATCTCACATGTGAACAGTTTTTTTTTTACATTTGAGCTTGCTAACGAGGATCTTCTGCAAAAAGTTGGCTCGTCAGTGAAATTTGTTGTATAATTAAGAAAGAGGATAATATATTAACTTCAGAATTGACTGTTTAATTAAAAAAAAAATATAGTATTGTTGCATTTTGAAAAAAAAAAGTCACATGAATTCATGAATTCATATTTAATTATTTTTTTTTTACAATTCAATAGGCCTACTTTTCTTAGTTAATTTACTAATAGATAATTATAATATATTGGCAACAATAGTTGTAAAATTATACTGATTGCTGGTTAAATCCGCATTCAATGGAAAAAATTAAATTGATTTAAATGAAAACTCAATGTGTCCTCCTTTGGTACCCATATGAATGTCCTCCTTTTTGTCTCTCTGTGTCCTCCTTTTGGTAGGCCAACCCTTGTATCTGGCTAGGTAGGCCTTATGGGATAAGAGATAATAATAAAGGCTGGCTAATGACTGCTAGCAAGCTTTCATTCACACACATTCCTTGATCATTATATCACTTATTATATTAAAATTATATTACAATAACTAAACAATGGTACATTAGTCTACTTTTAATTTTTCCATCTCTTACTTTTTAGCTTTATTAAAAAATTTTTATGCGTTTTGTATTTATTACTAAAAAAACGAAATCTAAACATTGTGGTTTGGACCCGTTTTTTTATTTTCTTTTAGAGAGTACCTTCCTATAGGAAATGGAAGCTCAATAATTTATTAATACGATTTTGGGTTTTTGTTTCAATCAGGTAAAGAATAATAAATTAATAAACTACCTATGAATATTGACTCACATTGTACATGAGTGTAAGGGTAATTGTTTACCTGCGTTAGCCCACGAGTTTCATTTGTTTGTTAGTTGTTTCAATTTTATGTACACAATACGAGTTCAACAGAAACACTTTGGCTATTAAAATAATACCACCATCTACGACTTTAACTTATATTATAATCCCTAAGCCTAAGGCGGCTATGAATTGAGATTCATTTATATTAGATGAAATATTCTCAAAATGTGACCTTAATATAGGCTTTATTCCATGAATTTTATAAAACTGATGATAATGTTCATGTAGTATGATTTGTATCATCATTTTTGACATTTAAATGTTTGATTGGCCTACTTTCTAAGTTTTCTTAAGTTATCAGGACATTCAAACAATTAATTGATCTTAAATTGTTTCAAATATTTAAGTAGTTAAAGTAGGCATATAAACTAAACTTGAGAAGTATAAAATAAAGTCTTAGACCTAGACTGAAGTTGACTGTCCATTGACTAAATTGATTCTAAATTCTAAATCCTAAACCTAGCCACATAATGTGACATAATACAGAAATTATTCTTTGTGACTTTGACCATAGCCATAGTATACTGCACAGTGTCCATAGCCGCCATAGCAACCATATAGGGCCTACCATAGAGCCATAGGCCTAGATAAGCCTAGTCACAATAGTGACAGGGCACAACTGATATGTTTTAGATAGCACTGAGCCATAACTCTATAAGTAGGCTACTATAAGTATAATAAGTTACCGTAAAAGTAAAAAAAAAAGTCATAAATAGTCATACTGACTTCTAATATTTATATTTCTATATTTTAGAATCGCAAAAGGCCATTATTTCATAATCAGGGTATTTTAAATTACAGTTCATACAATAAACATCTTAATTTACTCATAATATAATACAAGTGAGATAATTACATAATCTATAAATATTGGCACCGAATTATAAGTTCATTAGGCGCTATCGAAAATAGGTTTTTGCCGACATTTCATAGTGATATCATAGTGTCGAAGTTCGCAAAATTATAAAAATACTTTGCAATGTTTTACAAACAAACATTATATATGAAATTAAAGATCTAAAAATATTCTGTTGCGTCATATAGGTTTCATTAAACATCGTTTAGACTAGAATACTTTAATATATTTGTAAAAATTAGCTACTTTATGCTGCTTTTTTAGCTTAAAAAAGTTGCGATCTTTAAAAAATATTTATAGCCACGGGTTGCCTTACTTTCGCTTTTAATGAAAATGAATAGTAAAGTGTGACAGTACAAAGTTCCGATATCGTTTTTTAGTTTTTTCAAATGTATATATAGCGTTAGTCAAAAGAACTTGAAAAACCTGGCGAGTTTGTACAAAAGATGTCACTTAGCAAAAACCAATATGGCCGCCGACTAATGCAAATACCTATATATATAGGAACGATTTTCAAATATCCATGGCAAATTCATACAAATCAAGTCATTAAATGAAAATGTCTCGCAAACGAATATTTAATTAATATTTAGGATTTAGGCTTAAAAAAAATAAAAAAAATATTTTTAAACGCGATTTTTTAGTTTTTTTCTATTAATTTAACATAAAACATGCCATTTTGGCATTTTTGTTTTGTGACTTCACAGGAGATAGGTATGTGACATGAAAATTTCAAAATGAATTTATATTAACATAATTAACTTGTCATATATCATATAGATCTATATCATTGGAAAGGGCTTGAAAAGACGATTCCAATGGTATATCATTATATCATTTATTAAAATCGGATCAGAAATATAAAAAAGTTACGAATGTTTATGTGATTCCCCAATACTCTAAGTATTTGAATGTATCTACTCTTTCAAGTGTGTGTTTCTTGGTTTTGAAGTCTTCCCTGTCTTCTTCCTTTGTATCATCCCTCATCAGTACCATGTACTTTGTTTTGTGGTCATTGATCTCAAGTCCGGCCAGCTTGGCGGCATCTTCCAGCTCTGTAAGAGCCTATTGAATGGCTTTTTTATTCTTTTCAAGTAAGGCTATATCATCAGCATACACTAAGTACTGTAGAGGTTGGCTATATAGAGTTCCACTGGGGTGTATGTTGGGGGCTTCTCTATTGAAATATTCTGTTATCATCCCTCTAGTGTCTACCTTAATGTTTCTTATCATCATCATCATCATCTGTCCTTTGGGTTCCTTGTGGAACATAAGACTCTGTCAAAGCACGCCACTCTTCATGGTCTCTTGCTAGTCGCTTCAATTCTTCCCAGCTCTTTCCAGTTCTTTCAGTTTCATCCAGTATGCTTCGTCTCCATGTTCGCTTGGGTCTTCCTCTATGCCGTTTACGCTGGGGATTCCACTCTAAGGCTTGTCTAGCTCTGTTGTTGTTATCTTTCCTGAGGGTGTGTCCAATCCATCTCCACTTCCTTTTCATGATTTGTTGTTCTACTGTTCTTTGTCCACACCTCTCCCACAGCTTGGAGTTTTCTACCTTGTCGAACCATTTTATTTTGAGTATATTTATTAGGCATCTGTTAACAAAGGTCTGGAGTCTATTTTTAGTTTTCTCTGTCGTTCGCCATGTTTCGGACCCATAAAGTAGGACCGTTTTAATGTTTGTGTTAAAGATCCTTTCTTTAGTTTTGACAGAGATGTATGTAGATCTCCAGACCTGTTTCAAGTTGGCAAAGGCTTGTCGAGCCAGGTTTATTCGACGTTCGATGTCCTCGTCTGCTCCTCCTGATGCACTGACCACACTTCCAAGGTATACAAAATGATTCACTTGGTCTAAGCTTTGGTTTTCTACTTGTATGTCGCCATCTTGTTGGTGGTTTAAACTTTATTTTCAACACTTTGTTTTTTTTATGGTTTATACCGAGCCCTACTCTTTTTCCAGTCTTACTCAAAGCTATGGTCTTCTCTTGCATATCCTGTAATCTGTGGGACAGAATGGCCAGGTCATCTGCAAACTCTAAGTCTTCTAGTTTTTGCATTTGGGTCCATTGTATTCCTTTTCCTGAGTTAGTATTTATATAAGCTTCTTTTGTGACCCAGCCTAGTACTAGAAGGAACAGAAGTGGTGAAAGGAGACATCCTTGCTTGACTCCAGTTGTGACATGGAATTCATCTGACATCTTACCATTATGTACTATTTACTATTATTTATATGTTTCTTATGGCTCTCTCTTATAGCACGTTTGATAGTGAGTCTCCTTGTCGGAGTCCTTGTTGAGGTGGTGGTATTACACTACTCCTTGTTGAAGTCCTTGTTGAGGTGATAGTATTACACTACTCCTTGTCAAAGTCCTTCTGGAGGTGGTGGTATTACACTACTCCTTGGCGGAGTCCTTGTTGAGGTGGTGGTATTACACTACTCCTTATCGGAGTCCTTGTTGAGGTGGTGGTATTACACTGCTTCTTGTCGAAGTCCTTGTTGAGGTGGTGGTATTACACTACTCCTTGTCTGGACCTTGTTGAGGTGGTGGTATTACGCAGTGTAAATTTTCAAGAAATGATACAAAACTTATATTTAAACTTTTAATATTCTTTGCAGATCTAGAATTAACTGTAACTTAAAATTTTATTGTATATCCCTGATTTGTTTTGTGTTTATTAACATATATTATATATATATATTTGTGAATTTTATGCATTGTCTAGGAATAAGTATAATGACATATCAGTCATAATCAGATAAGCTACATAGAGTAAGCTACATAGAGGGTAGTCCATTAATTATGTCAACAAAATAGACAGAAGAGGTTGAAAAAATTGACAATTTTTGTTGAAATGTGGGAGGGAAGGGGGTCAAGATAATATAACGTCAATAAAATGACTTTATATAAAACATTATATATGTACATTAGTCGTGCGTTAATATGACATACACTCATTCATCCATCAACAGCCTGCCGTTAAAATGATATATCATACTGCATTGCTAAATTCGTGGCCTATATGCATATACCCTCTCTATTCCAATCTGAACCAAAAAAAAACATAATAGTAGGATTGGGGAGGGGAGCAAGGGGGAACATAGGGTAGAATTGTGCAACTTTATATTGTGGGGGTGGAAGGATGTAGTGCATGGGGTGGAAAAGAAGGTTTATTCTGTTATGTAAACAAATATATTTTTTGTTAACTAATAATAGATGAAAAGTGAAAATTAGGTCGATATAATAGATCTGTTTCATATTATTTTTATTCATAATTTATAATTTTTAATGTATAATTGAAAAAATGTATGAGCTAAATAAATTTGTATTACCGATGGCGTAGTGTGTTCGGCAAATAGTGACAAGTAGGAAAGATATGTGAACAGGGAACACAACTAGTATAAAGTGGGGGGGTGGGGCAATTATAAAAAGGGAATAGTGCACGAACAGAGCCAATTTAATTTTCAACTAATGCACAATATCCCCCTAAATTATTGAACAACTAATGTTATATCAAAATGTCGATTACATTTTTTTAGATATTTTTAGGCCCTATATATTAAAAAAACATAATTAATTAGAAATATTGTTAAAATCCTCGGATTGGAAAAAACATTGTGTGCTGCGATGGGAATGGGATGGGGAGAGGCTACGCATATGAGAGTCTTAGTCAATTTAAAATATGTTAAACAAGATAAAAAATTATTTATAGAATTTCTAAAATTTGACAATTAATTGTTGACAAGGGGGCGGGGGTAGAAGTGCCCTCAAAAAACATCTGTTAATGTAATTAAATGACTTCCACTAGGACCACATGCTTAGTATAATGCTCGTGATAGGCGTCGGTGATAATTAGATATAGGTCCTTATACCAATGAAAAAAAAAAAAGAAATCAAATCATATTTACTTGGAACTATTGAATAGTTCTAAGTTTATATTATAATAATATATTTTATTTATAGTTTTGGGATAAAGTTTTTTTTTGGTTATACTATAAATAGGATAAATGGTTTTAATCAATAGTCAATAGTTGTTTTTTTAAACCTTAAAACTTTAATTAACATTTTAAATTTTTCTCTTTAGAACAAAACACATATTAATGTTACCTTAAATTGTGTATTATAAAATAATGTATTAACTTGCCTTATTTATTGTTTAATGCTCGAGTCGTACACTATATAAAAACTGCTTTTGCTTGTCAAGTTTTACTTTCAAGTATATGATAATGATTGTCAATCATTGCCTGTATACCTCCTTATATAGTATATTTTGTAACATTTATTACTCTAAGTTTTGTCCTTTAAATAAACTTCAATGCAAAACATAATGCAATATTTTTACATATACAAAAGTTTGTTAAATTTTGCGATTATTTATGCTTACAACACTTTGTTTCAATTTAAGTATTAAAATTTTGATAATTTAAAACAGTGTCAATTTAGTATGTCTTTGTATGGCATTGAATGACCTTTTGATTTATAACATAAGTTCTACTAAAATTCGATAATTTTTAGTGATTTTTTTAAAGTAGGATAGATTTGCGTTTTTTGTCTCTCTTGATAAAAAACTGTAAAAAGTATGAAATATGATTTTTAGGTTGGTATATTTTTATATTTTTCATATGCACCACATTCACAAAAAAATTGGGTCTCTTCTCTACAAACTTTTGTGTTTGTAAACAAAGTAACTTGGCCATATTCAATATACTTTTTGAGATAATGACTTCTAAGAATGGGAGTTTGCGAGGTGGCACAAAGTAACCCACTTGTAGGCCTAATAACTTTCTTGAAAAATAACATATAGTCATAAAATTGGTATCGAAGTTCTTAGAATTCTTGTGTCTTTCTATTAAACATGGGAAAAGCTCAATAGCTTGAGAAATTAAAATAGGTTTTGAGTAGCTAATATTATAGATGTAAGTAATTTAATGTGTGGAATGGCTGCACATATTTGTGACCCATTCCCACAAAAGGTTGACAAGGTGACATAAGTGGTTTTTTCAACATTTTGAGCTATATATATGGTTTAAAAGTGCATTGAATAAGCTTTATTTTAATACCAAACTTAATATTATACGTCAATATTTCATTTTTCTATGACACTTACTATCACTTAGAACTAGTCAGACAAAAAACTAGAGTTTTGAGAAAAGGCGTTTTAAAGTTTATGTATTTGAAAATGTCTAAACTCCGTAGCAACCAGAATCGTAATATATATATTTACATACCAATCAAAAGGGCATTCAATTATCCTTTTAGTGGTATATACGATATTATTTTATAATAAAACTGAACAAAAAATATTCACATCTCGCAAAGAATTTTGCAGTGAAGCCATGGGTCTCCTTTTTAAATTTTATGAACTTTTCATAATCTCGAAAACGGAAAGCCTAATCGTTATCTCCTTGTATTCCAATAACCAATCAGGGAATTTGTTTTGGAAAAATATGGTATCGTAACCAATGATCAATTTATAAACGAATTTTCATTGGATAGAAAGAAAGGAATTGTTTATCCCAAACTTTAGGCTTAAATATTTTCTGATTGGTTTCTATAAATAAATAGTGATGACAAGGAAATTGCAGAGAGTCTGCCCTTTTCATTGATATATAATGTTATGGGATTCTGTCAGGGTTTAGGTACAAAACAATAGGTTTAATAAAGTCGAATTTGAGTGAACTTATGCTAAATTCTAAATCTCATTGTTGATCAAAATAAATTATTTAAATTTAAGTATTTTTAAGTAGAAAAAAAAATAAAAAACATATAAATTATGATTTAGAAATGGATAACCTAGTATATACAAAGATTTAAAAAAATTCACCGGAAGGACCCCGACTACACAAAAACACTCGCAGCACAAATTCATATTTGCGACTTATGTCACCTTTCGTGAGAACGGGTCACATTTTTATTTGTGAATTTTATAGTGCTTAAATTGTGTGGTAACTAGTGTACGTAAAAAAAAAAAGTCAATAAACATTTTTACAGTGCTATTAAAAAATCTAATTAGAAATGGTCCAGATTTGTCCAAGTACCAGTATTACTTTTTACAGAAATAGTCCTAATTTGTCAAAATTGATGACTATATACAAAGTTTATTTTATGAATTTTAAAAATTCTGATGAAAATCTCATTTGTCTCTTTATAGGGAATCTCACCACATAAATGATGAAAACAAGAATGGATGGATGTTTCATGAGCTAATTAGAAAACAATTTACCAGGCTAATTAGCAAAACTGATTTATATATTCACTTAGTAATGCCAAATGTGACAAGAACCAGAAAAACAAAGCCATACAGCTATGACATACATGAAAAAAGAATAATTCTTAAAAGCTGAAGTTTATTGCAGAATAACATTTACTTTTGTGTACGGTATATATTCCAGTGGTCAAATGCACCAAAATAAAAGTCATGTTAGAAATACATAAAGCAAGAAACTATTTCCTTGTTTGAAGAGCCATTAAAGATACTGTATCTTTATTTTTCATAATTTCAAATAAAACATTTTTCAAATTGTCTTTCACAATTACTCCTAATGGATTTATAGATGATAAACCACAGTAAAACATTGCATGCTGCTTTTGAATAACCTCTCTGGTTATTGTTATTCATGGAAAATTGCAGGTATTTTTTAAATACAAATGCTTGATTTGATCTGACTAAAGAGTCAGAAATGGAGCATCAAACGGATCATAGCAACACTTAATGTAGACTTTAAAACAAATGTCTGTTGGATATGACATATAATGTAGAGTATATTCAAAGAATGCATTCACAAGAACAAACCTTCAAATGTTTAATTTGTAATGAAATCTTTTTCACATTAAATATTTTAGAATGCCACTTGTGGATTCATACAGGTGAAAAACTATTTAAATGTGACATATGTTGTGAGAAATTTTTTTGGAGCGTTCACTTAAAAGAACATCAAAGATGTCATTTAGTGGGACTCCCCTTTCAATGTTTGATTTGTAATAAGAAATTCAGGGCCTTACGCCCTTTAAAATACCACTTGTGGAATCATACAGATGAAAAACCATTTAAATGTGACATTTGTAGTAAACAATTTTCTCACAGTGGAGATTTAAAAAGACACCAAAGAATGCATTCTGGAGAAAAGCCTTTTAAATGTGACATTTGTAGTAAACAATTTTCTGACAGTGGGAATTTTAAAATACACCAAAGAATGCATTCTGGAGAAAAGCCGTATAAATGTGACATTTGTAGTAAACAATTTTCTCATGGTGGGAATTTAAAAAGACACCAAAGAATGCATTCTGGAGAAAAGCCTTTTAAATGTGACATTTGTAGTAAACAATTTTCAGACAGTGGATATTTTAAATTACACCAAAGAATGCATTCTGGAGAAAAGACTTTTAAATGTGACATTTGTAGTAAACAATTTTTTCACAGTGGGAATTTTAAAATACACCAAATAATGCATTCTGGAGAAAAGCCGTATAAATGTGACATTTGTAGTAAACAATTTTCTCATGGTGGGAATTTAAAAAGACACCAAAGAATGCATTCTGTAGAAAAGCCTTTTAAATGTGACATTTGTAGTAAACAATTTTCTCACAGTGGACACTTAAAAAGGCACAAGAGAATGCATTCTGGAGAAAAGCCTTTTAAATGTGACATTTGTAGTAAACAATTTTCTCACAGTGGACACTTAAACGTGCACAAGAGAATGCATTCTGGAGAAAAGCCGTTTAAATGTTCTGTTTGTAATAAACAATTTACTCAAAGTGGTGATTTAAAAAGACACCAAAGAGTACATAATAATAATCAAGATGTTTAATTACCATTAGTTTGTTAATTGTTTTGTATATATATGATATATATTTATATCTATGTATATGTTATAACTTCATATAATAATTAAGCTGTGTGTGTAAAAACTGCTTCCCATTGATCAATTTTAACACATGTGACCTTAGTGTCTTTTTTTAAATTATATTTTATTTCTGTGTTCTCACTTTTTTCTATGGGTCATTCCCAACTAAGTTGTTTGCATTGCTGACTGGCACATGGGTGACCTTGAGAAATTTTAACACAATATTTCTAGTACCAGTATATTTACATATTAGGAAATTTTTTTGTTTCACTTTTTAAGACTTTAAATTTAAATATCTTTGAAAACATTTATCTTTCTTAAATGTTTTTAGAAAGTAAAAACTAATAATTATATTTTACACACACAAGCCAAAACCTTTTTTTGATCTAATTGCAATGTTTATTTTAAATTATTTTCTATTACTTTTAGCTTTCGTAAATATTTTCAGTCAATAAAAATTAATAATTCCATTTTGCCTGTGTATAGTGAGTTTAGTTCACTATTTTACTTGTGACCATTGTTGCTCCCCTTTCCCAAACTTTACACTGGTGGCCCTTTCCCCATCCCCTGTCTTACCCTATTCCGCACCCCCCCCCCCCCCCCCCAAGAATGCTCCAGTCCAAGTGATTTGTATTCACTGTGAATATTGTCGGTCCACAGTTAAGTGTGTGACTTGAAAGGGAACAGGTCAATACCTAGACTATTTTATAATACATACGGAATGGTGGTCGATGTATGATGATGAATTAGACTCGGACTTGGGTTTATTGAAGGGAGCCTTGATGTGTGTGGGCTGGTGCTCATCTTGAATCGGACATTGATGTGTGTTGAATGAAGCTCATCTTGAGTCATCGGACCTTGATGTGTGTTGAACGTAGCTTATCTGTAATCGGACATTGATGTGTGTAGACTGGAGCTCTTCTTGAATATATGTGGGCTTTCTTTGTACCTAATTTTGTAACGCTGATGAGGCATTGTATTTTACTGACATCAGATATACTTTTTATTTATGAATTATATGTCATGATATTTTAACCACCACCTATTTGGTGTTATTGTTCATGTTTTGATCATGTGCTGTAAGGAACTATAAGTTCATTACATCCTGTGTCCGACCTGGCGCCAGTTAGGTCGTGACATCGCCTTACAATTTTAAATTGTAAATGCCAAAGTTTATATGTTAATTATGATTTAAGTTTGTTGTAGTTCATTTTTACTTTATTCAAATTATAGCTTTCATATCATTTAGACCTAGATTATAGCTTGACAATTTGTTGTAGGCCTAAATAAGTTTGATTTCCCTTATCTTGGATCATCATCCTCATCTTTATCTTGGATAAGTGTGTGTTGTGAGTAGTTCAACAATTAATTCTAATCGATTTGACTTTTCTTTTTGAATGCTTTAAAGGCAGGACAAATGTATAAATATTTTGAAAAAGAAATCTTTAAGTTAAGACATAGTCCTTGTTTAATTAAGAGTTCAGATTTTGTGAGCTAATATTTCTGTGCCACTTTCGTCAATAATAAATTTAACTTTAAAGCTTGTGTAGCACACATCATATTTAAAATGGTTTTCTATTACCGTTACTTTAAGCTTTTGTAAATGTTTTCGTTTGATAAAAATTTATAATTCTCTTTTGTCTTAAAATTTTAAAATTGTGGATGCCTATGTTAAATATGATTTAAGTTTGTTGTTAAATATAGCATTCACTTATAGCTTGACAATTTGTTGTAAATGAATTTGATTATCTAGCTCCATGATATTTTAACACACTGACAGATAAACATGTCACATTCAAACACAGACACTTGACCACACTACACTCAAACATACATACAGTTAATCATTGCAACAGATAAACTTGATAAACATACTTTTTTATATATAACATTACCTGCTACCTGCCATACCCGTCCTAATAATGGCGGTTAGTTCACCGGACTGTCAACCAAAAAACCAACTTACACGTCGCGGGTTCTATCCCTGCCACCGACCGATCCCTGTCGTCCTGCAGGAGTTTTTGGCCCAGAGGACATTAGAGACCGACCGAAACCCAATTTTTAGTTTCGGCCGAAAACGAAACCATACCGAATATTATACATTGACTTTCGACCGAAACCGACGCCGAAACCAAAAGTTTAACTACAACTTCGGCCGAAACCGAAAAATAAACCGAAAATGCGAAACAAATGATTTCAAAAGACTGCACATTTATGTGTAATAAGCCTATTAACTAGTTTATGGGCACTCTCTTTGAGTAAACCATTCTTTGGAGTGATTAAATAATCCGTTACTATTAACTTCAGTCTTCTACTTTACATTTGGGATGTTAATACACTTTTTTTCTTTCTCAAAACCTATTTTCGGTTCTAAATATCATATTTTTTTACCCATTTTCTTTTTCCCCCTCTCCGCCCCCGTTCAAAGTAAGTTATAGTTTGGAAAAGACAATTTTCATTGTTACGTCCACAATCCCCTTGTGGCCAGAGCCGTGTAGATATCGTTGATAATTATCGTTGGTCCTAGGGTAGACTTAAGTTATTATTATTTATGTTTCAGTATTACACGAACTCTCCTTATGGTACTGGGCACATACTCAGGATTTGCGTTCTAACACTACTAACAGTTCCTTTCCTTGACGTTAGAGTAGTAGATAAATATTATAGTATTGTAAACAACACAATAGAATAGTAACTTGACGAGGAAGCTACAGTGTAAATGTTGTTGATAATTTAATTCAGGTGATATGTTCAAATACATATATACAATATGAAGATTATGTACAGTTAGAATAAAATAGTGCAAACACAAGCGTCCTCAAAAGAAATTATCTCAAAACTCACTGCCTTTCAGACAAACAAATCATTAAATACTATTAAAGTGGTGCGGGGGACAGACCTATTACTAGGAGGGGTGAAAATAATGGTATCATTACAAAACTCATAATAAAAATGATAGGAACTCCCCCATGTAGAAATAATAAACCATTCCTAGCCATTCCGAGAATTTGAGGTCAACACGGAATCCTAAAATTACCAAGAATCTTTCGCTTTCGTACTAAAAGTCAAGGAATGGAAAAATAAGCCCCGCCCACAAAATCTTGTGTAGGGAGAAAAAAAGAGAGGGGAATAAGCATTGTGTGTTCCAATACTTGGAAACCACCAATCTATGACACGCCCCCACCCAATGAAAGAAATAATTTACCATAATTACCATGGTAATACCCAACATGGTACATTTTTCGTACTTAACACTCTTGTTAACAACCATCAATCAATGGAAGATCATAAGACAATTTAAGCAAAACATGGCTCAGTGGCACAATTAAATTATATAAAAAAACATCGTTACCCAATGGTAATTGTGATTATAACGTGATAGACAAGTATTTCCCCGTTAACATTAAAATTAACTAATGTCTCAACAAGTACAAATAATTCCAAAATATTCTAGGCATTCCTACTTTAACTATGTACAGTTGTGTACAAAAATTTGCAATTTGGCAATTTTCAACAGTTTACCTCCAGTATAGTAAAAAAAAAAATTAATTCATCACTCGAATCAAACTATATAGGTTACTTCCCCTTTAAATTACAGTGTCAACTTGACATTAACTAATATCTATTACAGGGTAGTTCAGGGTTCATACTTAAGGTGATTATTACTTCCCATTTTCTCAAATATGAGGAAAGAAACGCTCTAGTTACAATTACTACAGCAATCTAAATATTAAAATGTAATCTACCATTATGCGTTTTGTGCAAATTTAATAGTTTAATTAATATAAAAGATTGTTCAGGGTTGAATAAGTGCACACCTTTAGCCTAAGTACCTTTATTTCCCTCCATTCCCAGATATATGGAATATATAACAACTTATATACCGGTACAACATAGTGAGAGTATCCACTGATTTTTCCTATTATATTACCAAGATATAACAATTTAACAATAGATTTCCAATATTATCTATTAATTTATACCAATTGCTATTCTATCTTGTTTTTTTTTTATTGTCCAAATTGTTTTTTAGTCTACATTAAATAAAATGTTGGGTCAGTTTTACTAATATACAATTAATGGCAGCTAATGTAATAAAACTGAACGCATTGTGGATTGTGGAACACTAAATATGTCATTCTTTTGTCTCTCTATGTCCACTTTTTGAAGTCCAAGTATCTCGCAACCTTACGTCTATTGGTCTGTTTGTCTGTTAAAAAAAGCGTTCAGCATCAGTGGGGAAATTCCAGTTTTTTACTTTTCGAATACATAGCGTTAACATCTGCGTTTGCTGTTGTATGTGCTTGTATCGCAAATTCACAATCAATATTCGGAATTTGAGAAAAAAACAACAAATATTATTCGCCTCTGACAAACGAGTGTTTGCAATGAATATAATGTTAAGGAATTGTTTTGTGCTAATCAAATAGGGTTTACAAATATTTCTTCAGAAAGAAAGAAAAATAAATCGTGGGACACAGTTATGAATGATTTCCTCCCGAAATCCGGTTTTCGTTTAACATTCCTACTTTACACAGATTAACACAACAGTTTAACTAAATGAAAGTATCAATAAGCAGAGTAATAGATGCAGCAATAGCGTAGCATTATGAATTTTAAAATTTTAAATAGATATTCGGATGATGACCGAATGTCAATATCAGTTTCGGCCGAAACCGTAAATAAACCGAAAACTTACATTATGGCTTCGGCCGAAACCGAAAACACGCCAAAAAAAGGTTTTTCCCTTTGTGCGGCGCCGAAAACGAAGCCGAAACCGAATATCGGTCGGTCTCTAGTGGACATTATAATCTTCTATCTAGAAGGAACGTCTGTAAGGTATAGAATCTAACAAACCTAACACAACACTACTACACAGGTCACAGTTGGGTTGAGTTAGCTGCTAATGCTAATAATAATTATTTTTTTTATTTATACTTAAATTATATGTAAGGGGGGGGAGTTAACTGCTGCCTACGAGCAGGTATGGGTTTTTTGAATTATAAAACACCATCACCTATCTACATATTATATTACATCTATTTACATACATTATATACAAGAGGGGGGGGCGGGTATTCTGTGCATACCTATATTGTGGTAGGCAGGTAGGATTAGCTACCTGGATGAACCAATACTAAAAACTACTATTACTTGCTAACTTTACTAAATGCTAGACTAAACTACACTACTAAAGCTGAACACAGAACAGCAAACCACAAATAAACAATCATAAACAACGTACACTACAACAATGTATCTAACTATCAATAGAACAAATAATCTTTTAAAGAGTCAACATAACAAGTTTATTCATATTATAATAAGCCCTATATAAAACCATCAATATCAACAACAACTAAATAAATCCATCGTCTACCAACGCCATTTCTAACTAAATAAATCATCATCTCTACCAACTCTTAATTCACATAGAGACCGCCAACAAAATCATAACTCAAATACTCTCATCACTTAACACACTATCTAATATCTAACCAAGAAAATATAACTACAGATCTAGCAATTTATAACATCTAACTTAAAAATAATATATAACAAGAGACCAACAAGGTAGGTTTTATCCGACCTAATTAATAAGGATAAATATAAAAAGCAAACATTAGGTCAACAATAATAAATATATTCTACACAATGCGGCGGAAACACAGACCATTAAAAAATGGCCGCCTCCTTGTATGTTCGCTGTCCATTTAATGTACTTCGAAAATCCCCACATTATCTTACCCATCACACAAAATAACTAATCATCCTGTCAAATTGTTAACGTTAAGATAACAATGAACAGTTTATCGTACATATTTTAACAATGAAAGTAATAGAACCATATAATAACTCAAAACTTACGGGACTCTTAAGAGATGCAAAGCTGGGCCACACACAATAAAAAGAATTTACTGCTGACCAGAAGGGGATTAAATAGCCCTCTAGGGTGAATCGACAACTATTACTGAATTACTGACCAATCCGATTCAAATAGGATTAAATAACAGACCAATCAGAACCAGGCAAGGTGACCAGGCGCTCAAAAATAATTTGTAACAAATGTTAAAAACTGTGCTTCATATTACAAGTAACACGAAGACCTCTAAATATATAAACAACTTAATTAAACTAAACTATATCTATTTAAAAACCACAGTACATTTCCTACTAATTACTAATACCCATCTTCCCTCACAATAATCGTTAACAAAGTTATTTACCCAAAACGGACAAGTTTTGGTACAGAATGTAGTAATTAACAAAGAAAATATAGCAAAAAAACACAATCATACACCGTAGACTGGTATAGTTAAAAAACAAAAATACAACGTAAACTGGTCACCAGTTCACATATATAGCTTATTTATACCGGTATATATTATTATTATATACTTTGATGGGTGGTAGTAGAATAGTATAGTCACTATAGACAGGCTATCTATTATCTATAGCCATCTGCCTAACCAGGGCGACTCTAGGGTTTTTGACGCCCTAGGCCAGGGGTCTCCAAACTTTCAGACCGAGGGCCGCATTAACTATCAAAAAGCAGTTCGGGGCCGACCACACACTCGAGGTCCAAATAAAAAAGAATCGAAAAATGGATGTTGTTTTTAATTATTTATTTAATATTATTTTATTTGGTTATTATTTAATGTAACAGGGTGGGGCGAGGGGAGGGCGGTTATATTTTAGTTTATTCATGGTTACTACTAATTAAAGAGGGTTGTGGGTAAAGGACAGCAATCATCTACTAAATACATCTAAACTAGGGCACGAGGGGACTTTGGGCTTCCGTGACACTTCCGTTGGAACAGAAGGATTATTACAATCTAAACAGACCAACAACACTGAACACTAAACATAAAACACTAAAATCATATATAAATTACAAATTACTGTTTATTCATGGAAAATACTCATCCCATTTAAGGGAAAATAAAAAATCATTAAAAACAAATTGAACCCCAACAATAAACCTATACTATCTAAACTCTAAACATACTGTGAACCCAAACAAAATAACCAACTTAAACTCCCCACTAAAAAACTAACTTCAACTCCCCACTAAAAACCAACATAGGCCGACATTACGACCTACAATATAATAGAATAGAAATAGAGAAATAAAAATACACATTAGAACATGGTCATCTATATACATAAGCATAATATATATATACTATATACAGTAACTAAAAACTACATAGCATAGTCCCAACTATAACCAGTTCAAACATGAACCTATACTCCTTGTACATCTTATAACATAATATGAATTATGACATAAGAATCAACTCAGCTCTAGTCAATGAAGACTAGAACAAGACAACACCGCTCTATACTCTGTACCACAGAGTTAGGCCACTCACTGGTTAATACATACCAGTTAAAACCAAGCATGAAATAAAAACATCTACCATAACTTATTCCCATGCCGGCCATTAAAGGCAACATTACATTAAAATAATAATATACATGAACTAAAAAGAAATATACATTTAAAAAGAAGAAGCCAACATGGCGGCTAATGTTCCTTCCCAAACCTCCAACTTAATCCATTCCCATCAATGCACTTGTCATAGACAAGTGGACAATATGCATAAAATAACCAAATAAAACATAGCATAAAATAACATACAAATTCTAAAAAGTAATTAAATCTCAACTCACGTCATATCTGAACAAGCCACACACAACTACGCCATATACTGACCGCTGGTCCCACACAAAATGGCTATTTCCTCGCGGAAGTGATTGATTGTTCTATTTATAGACGCTGACGGGACGTCTCTGATGACAACTTTAACTCTCGCCCTAACTAATTTCAAAATGACTATTTCCTGTTGACTAAAGTGCTAATCCTTATTCTAAATCTCTAATTGCTAAATATCTACAAATCTACCTTATGTACAACCCTATATTAAATTAAACTACAATACAAATTCTACCTATTACTTTAATTAAACTACACTAACGAAAACCCAATTTAAAATAATCAGAAAAAGAATTCCAAAAAATGACGCAAGACCTAGCCGCTTAACCTCGTTTCAGGGCTTTCACAAAATACAAAACAATATTTACATACATCATTTTTATACCAAACAGTCCCCCAAGTCTATATCTATATTACAAATAATAAAATATATTTACATTAAAAGTTAATTACTTACATTCTCACAAATCATAACACGCTCAGAGCACAGAAACACATTCAAAACAGACCACTCGTACAGCACAAAGCAATTAATCACACTTTTAATTTAAGTCACCGACCTACATTAATAACACATTGATAGGCCTACACTGCACATAAACACTGGTGGGAATGGTGAAATTGTTTCCTAGATGCCAAAAAAGTAGACATTTCTGGTAAATAAAAAGGTCTTCACGGGCCGGATGAGACCCCTGCCCTAGGCGAAAACAAATTCTGCGCCCTCATTAAAGTGCTTTCAGTGGGATCGGCGGGGTATAGAACTTCGGAAATGTGTTTTTGTTAACAATTGTTATAACAAAGAATTTTATTTTATAACCTTTGATTAATGACTGGGATATGTAAATAAAACAGTTGAATGAAAAGTAACAATGGCTTGCATTTAGTCTTTTATTTTGACGATTAGAAATCTGAATTATTAATAATATTATTATTAGAAAAGTTTCAAAACACATAGTTTTACATTAGGTATATGAGTTTATAGGTTTTATAATTGCATTATGTACAGTTCTCTTAATAACAAACAGAAACTTGACAGATTACAAATAGTTTTTCTGTCTTTATAACACTTTAAAAAAAAGGAAACTTGATATTGTTTAATATTGGATTATTGTTTTCTTAACTACGGTCCAATTAAGATTAAGATGATCTTATCCACAGGGCCCTCACAAGCCTGCAAATGAATAAAGTGCCCCAGGCCCCTTGCATAATGTAGCTGCTTTGTTACAATCTTTTATGAAACTTAAACCTTTCAGAGCCTATTATAATAGTTAAAAGTGAAACATTTGTATAAAACAGTTTGAGTATAATTAGATAATTATATATAAGAAGTTAACTTCTATATATACTATATACTATCTTTATTCATTATTCCTTTTGTTCACAATTTGTGTTTCAAATTTTATTCCCCCCTCAACTCTCCTAAAATTTCTGGTATGAACATAGGTTAGGTATATTTTCCGCCGCCCCTAGAAGTGTCGCCTACCGAGCATACTGTGAAGCCGGCTGGTCCAGCGGTTAGTTCACCGGACTGTCAACCAAAAACCAACGGACAGGTGGCGGGTTCTATCCCTGCCACCGACGGATCCCTGTCGCCCTGCAGGAGTTTTGGGCCTAGTGGCGACGTAATAATCTTCTTTCTAGAAGGAACGTCTGTAAACTTATAAGATACGCCCCCTCTGCCCTCCCTTATGTGAGGGCACTGCTTGGCCATAGTCCGTTGTAATCAGATCTTATTGAAGTGGGCGGCTCCTCTCAATTGCTGTGCATATTATTTCTATTAATGAATTTTTACATTCAATTAGATCTAGCCTAATTACAGTTAATTTTGAAAATCTACGTAACTAAAGTAAATGTTAGTTTAGCTGTTGTATAATTTATAATCGTTCATGCATAATATGTCAGTGAGGTCTCAATCGAAGTATTGTAGGCTATACGGTATAGGGTATAGGCATAGGAGACAAGACAATAAAAAGGGATGGCTAATGACTGCTAGCAAGCTTTCACTCACTCACATTCCTTGATCATTATATCACTTATTATATTATAATTATATTACAATAACTAAATAATGGTAGGCCTACATTAGCCTACTTAAAATTTTTAGCGTTATTATTATTTTTTATGCTTTTTTTATTTATTACTAAAAAAACGAAATCTAAACACATTGTGGTTTGGACCAGTTTTTTTTTTAATTTTATTTTGAGAGAGTACCTTTCTATACGAAATAGAAGCTCAACAATTTTAAGACGATTTTGTTTTTTAATCAGGTAAAGAATAATAAATTAATAAACTACATATGCACAATATGAATATTGACAAATATTGTATATAAGTGTAAGAAATGTAGCGCTGAACATGCAAAAAAAAAAAGAAATGAAATTAGTAAGATAGTAGTATTAGAATTAGAAATAGGATCTAGTAGTAGTAGCCGACTTTACTAGTTTTGCCTTTATCGTTTGGACGTTTGCCTTACCTTTACACTTTACTCAGTCAGGCCTTTAGACTTTAGACCTACCTTTAGTGGCCCTTTAACTTTAGCCATTTTTTTAGGGCGCTGATAATTCAAATAATTTATAATTGATAAGAATTGATAACTGATAGATCTATTATCATTATCGATAACACTTTACACCTCCGAATTTCGTATGTTTTGGTTTTGCTTTAAATTTAAAGTTTAAAGACTTTTTGTCTAACCAAACCAGTCTTGGTGCTTACTCGCTTATAGCGCTGAGCGTCTCAGATGCTGTGGACTGTGGAATATACTATGTATTAATAGTTGTTTGAAGGCAGCCCAGCTGGACTCGATATATCATTCTCAAGATTGAATTGCTCTAGTAGTCTAGTGCAGCTCTAGTTTGTTAGTCAGAAAATCCCATGAGAGCTTGTTGAAGACTGTCTTGCCGCTTGCCTAAGTCTAGGAGCCACTTTTAGACATTAAAGCCTTGTGGACACTTGAGGGGGGGGGGTGCTGATCTTTAATAGACAATTTGGAGACCAACTGTCTGTCTGAGGTCTGTCCAGCTGTCTGCGCCACACATGGCTTTGGTCGAATAGACATCATGCCTGTCTTTTTTGCAGGCAATCATTTAGTCTATCATGTGCCACTGGATCGAGGGTACATCTAGGTCTCTTTGTTACAGTTGGGCTGGCGGAACATGGTGTTGGTTCTGTTGCACTTGCCTATGCCATTTCTGCTGATGACTCCCTTCCATGCCATGAGGCCAGTGCTGACGCTGGCATTGAAATGACATGGATGACTTGCCAGGTGGGGACCAAAGGTTGGTGAACTGTTCCCAGAGGAACATGAAAAGTCCTCCTCACCAGAGGTGCTACCCCTCCCAGATCACCCCAATACACCTCAATTATGAAGACAGCTTTCTATAGACATTTTTTTTAAATATGATGGCTTATTATTTTAAATAGCTGACTACTTTGTAGATGTGACAGACAAGCATGATGCAACATGCCTACCATTCCGTATTTTCCAGAATTGTTCTTGAAAATGACTAAAATTTACCCCCCATTCCATAATTCTGCATTAGACCCGTATGTTCTGCAAAATCAGCGTCTCTGAAAATGCTGACATTTTAATTAAGTAAGTATTAACACCAAATTAAAAAGAAGCGTTTGCCAACTTTTTTTGTTCTTGTCACTTCCGTTTCAATGTATTTGCTATTTTTTTGTCGAGGGTGCAAAAGCGTAAGGCTTCACGGCACTGTTAAATTTACTTTGCTTTTCTAGATATGTCGAATAAATAAATGGTCTTAAATATATTTTATGGAAGGAATATTTCCTGATAAAGTTCAGAGGAATTAAATTTAATTAAATATGAATAATATGATTTATAAATATATTACACTAAAACAGCTAAAACTAAACATAGCGTTGCTAGCCAAAGCAAAATATTACCTTCTAGTTGCTTAATAAAAGTAGTGGCTAAATTAAAATTTAAAATAAAAGTAATGATATTTTCCCCTACTTCTTTAAATCGGCTAGTAAAACTGACCATTAATTAGATTAGAACAGACACATTGTTTGACACAGTGTTAGCGACTAGTGCATTTAACCATTGAAATAAATTTGTTTTTCATTTATAATTTATTCATGCATTGACTTAGTAGTTTAGACTTAGTCCTAGGCTTATGAATTTAGTTACCTACAGTTTTACCAAAATCAAGCATTGAAATTGATACAGTTACCTTGACCTTTAGACTTAGTCCTAGGCTTATAAATTTAGTTACCTACAGTTTTACCAAAATCAAGCATTGAAATTGATACTCAGTTACCTTGACCTTAGTTTAGAATAAATATAGGCCCTAGGTGGACAGAATTAACTTGACGTTAACCACTTTCTGAGTTTCTGCCCTAGGCCTTAGACTTATAAGTAGTTTGAAAAGTTTTTTGTTTCTTTTAAACACAGCATTGTAATTATTGCCTAATAGCTTAAAATCATAAAACTACATAAAAAGCCACTGTTAATAGGCTTATAACCACCTTAGTAAAACTTAAAACTTAGATAGATTTACCCCCCCCCCCCCCATTACATCTATATTGCATTAGATTGTATTCTATATTCTCTCTCTCTATATATATATATACAGTATTATAGCTGTAAGTAAAACCATTTTTCGCACGTATTTAAAGTATATTATTTAGCGTATGTATTAGCTCGAAAATGCTTCCTCTGCGCTCATTTTCCTCATTTTGGTCCCATGTTCCTCATTTTTACCTTGGGTGTTCCTCATTTTGATTTGTCGAGGTAGGCATGTCTGATGCTGCTATTAGGCTACTAGGCTACCATTTCCAATTTATATACTTACCGGTATACGATTAAGACAAACATTTGGCCTAGGCATTTTATTAAACTTTATTATGCTATTATTAAGTACTCAAAACTGGCTTCCGTTTTGTGCCTGTTTTAAAGTTTTTGACACCTCTTGTACTAAATTGTCTAGGTCTCTTGGGCCATTCATGATAGAAAGATAATGTTTTCACTCGATTGTACAGAAATGAATGGCCTTAATCACAATGTTAGGCCTTAATCACTATGTAATTTTGCAAGGAATATGACATATTATCTTTAGCATATAGCTCTTCATTTGTTCTTGTTCTCCAGCCATCTGTGTCTTGCACACCTCCATATATCTTCCGCAGTTATTCAGTAGGATCTCAATGGATTTTGTCATTGTCCATGTTTCACTGCTATACATCACCACTAGTCTTATTATGGTTTTGTTTATCTCCTTCTTTGTTCTTTTTTAGATATCTTTGTTACGGAATACATTTTGGAGGCTGAAGTAGGCACGATTTAATAATAATTGGTCATTTATATCGCGCCTCACTCCATGCTAATGCAAGCATGCTCAGCGCGCTCACAAAAACGAAACGACAATAACACTCTAAAATAGTTTTAAACAAGGTTTCGGCCGATGGAGGCACGAAACAACAATAACATTTTAAAATAGTTTTAAACAAGTATTTTGCTGATGGATGTGTACTTCATCAACTTAGTTGAAAAGAAAAGTCTTCAAATTCTTCTTGAATGCTTTTTTTGACACAGAGTTTTTCAGTGTCTCAGGTAAGCCATTCCACAGTGTAGGCGCCACAGATTCAAACGAGCGTACACCAAGAGTCTTTTTTCTGTGACCTTCCAAACCTGGAATTTCCAGGAGAGATTGTGTTGAAGATCGCAGCATCCTTAACGGGACATGCTTCGGTATAAGCTCTTTGAGATATGCAGGTGCTGTGCCATCCACGCATCCATAGGTAAGGGACATAATCTTATGATCGATGCGCTTCGTCACAGGGAGCCAGTGGAGCTCTTTGAGAATTGGAGTGATATGGTCATGCTTCTTTACTCGTGACACAATGCGTGCTGCAGTATTTTGAACTTTCTGAAGTCTATCCAGTTGTTTCTGGGGTAAACCCCACAGGCAACTGTTACAATAGTCTAGTCTTGACTGTATTGTTGCAACAGCAAAAGCATTGGCTGTTTTTTTATTAATCAGAGGTCGCAGCTGACCCAGGGCACGAAGATGGAAGGAGCATGCCCTAACCACAGTACTGATGTGTGGACCCATTGTTAATTTACTGTCAATGATAAAGCCCAGGTCTCTGACAGTGTTGGACAAAAAGATATCAGAGGCCCCTACTTTAATAGATGGAATATCGACTTTCCTAAGATTGAAGTTTGAACCGCACATAATTGCCTCAGTCTTGTCGTCATTCAGTTTGAGTTTGTTGGCAGTCATCCACGCTTTCACCGCTAGACAGCATTCTTCCACTGCATTAACAGCGGCAGCACAAGCATTATGATCAGGGTGGAAGCTTTTGTACAGCTGGGTATCATCCGTTCCGTTTCCTGCAGCTATTCTTTCTTTTATTTCAGATAGTATCTCATTCCTTTCATTAAGGCTTGACTCTAAGTATTTGAAAGTATCTACTCTTTCAAGTGTGTGATTCTTGGTTTTGAAGTCTTCACTGTCTTCTTCCTTTGTATCATGCCTCGCCAGTACCATGTACTTTGTTTTGTGGTCATTGATCTCAAGTCCTGCCAGCTTGGAGGCATCTTCCAGCTCTGTAAGAGCTTGTTGAATGGCATTTTTATTCTTTCCAAGTTAGGCTATATCATCAGCATACACTAGGTACTGCAGATGTTGGCTATATAAAATTCCACTGGGGTGTATGCTGGGGGCTTCTCTATTGAAATATTCTGTTATCATCCCCCTAGTGTCTACTTTTTTCTTTGATAACTTGATAATTGAAAAATTTAAACTATTAATATTCTTTGCAGATCTAGAATTAACTGTAACTTAAAATTTATATTGTATATCCCTGATTCGTTATACGTATATAATATTAACATATATTATATATATATATTTGTGAATTTCTATGCATTGTCTAGGAATAAGTATAATGACATATCAGTCATAATCAGATAACCTACATAGAGGGTTGTCCATTAATTATGTCAACAAAATAGAGAGAAGGGAGTTGAGAAAATTTACAATTATTGTTGAAATGTGGGAGGGAAGGGGGTCAAGATAATTAAACGTCAATAAATACATTTTATATATACATTAGTGACATACACTCATTCATCTATCCACAGCCTGCCATTAAAATGATATATCATACTGCATTGCTAAATTCGTGGCCTATATGCATATACCCTCTCTATTCCAATCTGAACCAAAAAAACATAATAGTAGGATTGGGGAGGTGAGCAAGGGGGAACATAGGGTAGAATTGTGCAACTTTATATTGTGGTGGGGGGGGATGTAGTGCAAGAGAGATAGGAAAGATATGTGAACAGGGAACGCAACTAGTATAAAGTGCGAGGTGGGGCAATAATAAAAAGGGAATAGTGCACGAACAGGGCTAATTTAATGTTCAACTAATGCACAATATCCCCCTAAAATATAATATTGAACAACTAATGTTGTATCAAAATGTCAATAGTGAAATGAACGGAAAAATTACATTTCTTAAGATATATTTAGGCCTTATATATGAAAAAAACATAATTAGAAATATTGTTAAAATCCTCGGATTGGAAAAACATTGTTTGTTGGGGTGGGGATGGGATGGGGATAGGCTACGCCTATGAGAGTTTTAGTCAATTTAAAATACGGTATGTTAAACAAGATAAAAAAAATTATTTATAGAATTTCTAAAATTTGACAATTAATTGTTGACAATGGGGGGGGGGGGGGTAGAAGTACCAAAAAAAAACTGTTAATGTAATTAAATTACTTCCCCTAGGCCCATATGCTTAGTATAATGCTCGTGATAGTCGTTCGTGATAATTAGATATAGGTCCTTATACCAATGAAAAAAAAATAGTTTTGGGATAAAGTGTTTTTTTTTTGGTAATACTATAAATTGGATGAATGGTTTTAATCAATAGTCAATAGTTGTATTTTTAAACCTTAAAACTTTAATTAACATTTTAATACTTTCTCTTTAGAATAAAACACATATTAATGTTACTTTAAATTTTGTATTATAAAATAATGTATTAACTTGCTTTATTTATTGTTTAATGCTCAAGTCGTACACTATATAAAAACTGCTTTTGCTTGTCAAGTTTTACTTTCAAGTATATGATAATGATTGTCAATCATTGCCCGTATACCTCCTTATATAGTATATTTTGTAACATTTATTAATCTAAGTTTTGTTCTTTAAATAAACTTCAATGCAAAACATTAATGCAATATTTTTACATATACAAAGGTTTGTTAAATTTTGCAAATATTTATGCTTACAACACTTTGTTTCAATTTAAGTATTAAAATTTTGATAATTTAAAACAGTGTCAATTTAGTATGTCTTTGTATGGCATTGAATGACCTTTTGATTTAGAACATAAGTTCTACTAAAATTCAATAACTTTTAGTGATTTTTTAAAAGTAGGATAGATTTACGTTTTTTGTTTCCTTTGATAAAAAACTGTAAAAAGTATGAAAAATAATTTTATGTCAGTATTTTTATATTTTTCATATGCATCACATTCACAAAAAAAAATTGGATCTCTTCTCTACAAACTTTTGTGTTTGTAAACAAAGTAACTAGGCCATAGTCAATATACTTTTTGAGATAATGATGTCTAAAAATGGGACTTTGTGAGGTGGTAAAAAGTAACCCACTTGTAATAACTTTCTTGAAAAATAACATATAGTCATAAAATTGGTATAGAAGTTCTTAGAATTCTTGTGTCTTTCTATTAAACATGGGAAAAGTTCAATATCTTGAGAAATTAAAATAAGTTTTGAGTATCTAATATTATAGATGTAAAAAATTTAATTTGTGGAATGGCTGCACATATTTTTTATTTGTGAATTTTATAGTGCTTAAATTGTGTGGTAACTAGTGTAGGTAAAAAAAAGTTAACATGTTTACAGTGCTATTAAAAAATCTAATTAGAAATGGTCCAGATTTGTCCCAGTACCAGTATTACTTTTTACAGAAATAGTCCTAATTTGTCAAAATTGATGACTATATACAAAGTTTATTTTATGAATTTTAAAAATTTTGATGAAAATCTCATTTGTCTATTTATAGGGAATCTCACAACATAAATGATGAAAACAAGAATGGATGGATGTTTCATGAGCTAATTAGAAAACAACTTGCCAGGCTAATTAGCAAAACCTTTTTTTATATTCACTTAGTAATGCCAAATGTGACAAGAACCAGAAAAACAAAGCCATACAGCTATGACATACATGGAAAAAAATAATTCTTAAAAGCTGTTTACGGTATATATTCCAGTGGTCAAATGCAGCTAAATAAAAGTCATGTTAGAAATACATAAAGCAAGAAACTATACTCTTGTTTGAAGACCCATTAAAGAGGCTGTATCTTTATTTTTCATAATTTCAAATAAAACATTTTTCAAATTGTCTTTCACAATTACTCCTAATGGATTTATAGATGATAAACCACAGTAAAACATTGTATGCTGCTTTTGAATAACCTCTCTGGTTATGGTTATTCACTGAAAATTGCAGGTATTTTTGAAATACAAATGCTTGATTTGATCTGACTTTAAAGAGTCAGAAATGGAGCATCAAACGGATCATAGCAATAGCAACACATAATGTAGACTTCAAAACAAATGTCTGTTGGATATGATATATGATGTAGAGTATATTCAAAAAATGCATTCACAAGAACAAACCTTCAAATGTTTAGTTTGTAATGAAAACTTTTTCGCCTTAAATATTTTAGAATACCACTTGTGGATTCATACAGGTGAAAAACTATTTAAATGTGACATATGTTGTGAGAAATTTTTTTGGAGCGTTTACTTAAAAGAACATCAAAGATGTCATTTAGTGGGACTCCCCTTTCAATGTTTGATTTGTAATAAGAAATTCAGAGCCTTACGCTTTTTAAAATACCACTTGTGGAATCATACAGATGAAAAACTATTTAAATGTGACATTTGTTGTAAACAATTTTCTCACAGTGGAGATTTAAAAATAGACCAAAGAATGCATTCAGGAGAAAAGCCTTTTAAATGTGACATTTGTAGTAAACAATTTTCTTACAGTGGAGATTTAAAAAGACACCAAAGAATGCATTCTGGAGAAAAGCCTTTTAAATGTGACATTTGTAGTAAACAATTTTCTCATAGTGGGAAATTAAAAATACATCAAAGGATGCATTCTGGAGAAAAGCCTTATAAATGTGACATTTGTTGTAATCAATTTTCTCAAAGTGGACAATTAATATTACACCAAAGAATACATTCTGGAGAAAAGCCTTTTAAATGTGACATTTGTAGTAAACAATTTTCTGACTGTGGATATTTAAAAATACACCAAAGAATGCATTCTGGAGAAAAGCCTTATAAATGTGACATTTGTAGTAAACAATTTTCTCGCAGTGGATATTTAAAAATACACCAAAGAATGCATTCTGGAGAAAAGCCTTATGAATGTGTGATTTGTAGTATACAATTTTCTCACAGTGGATATTTAAAAAGTCACCAAAGAATGCATTCTGGAGAAAAGCTGTATAAATGTGACATTTGTAGTAAACAATTTTCTCGAAGTGGACAATTAAAAAGACACCAAAGAAAGCATTCTGGAGAAAAGCCTTATAAATGTGACATTTGTAGTAAACAATTTTCTGACAGTGGAGACTTAAAAAGACACCAAAGAAAGCATTCTGGAGAAAAGCCTTATAAATGTGACATTTGTAGTAAACAATTTTCTCACAATGGAAATTTAAAAAGACACCAAAGAAAGCATTCTGGAGAAAAGCCTTATAAATGCGACATTTGTAGTAAACAATTTTCTGACAGTGGAGACTTAAAAAGACACCAAAGAAAGCATTCTGGAGAAAAGCCTTATAAATGTGACATTTGTAGTAAACAATTTTCTGGAGGTGGACAATTAAAAAGACACCAAAGAAAGCATTCTAAGAAAAGCCTTATAAATGTGACATTTGTAGTAAACAATTTTCTGTCAGTGGAGACTTAAAAAGACACCAAAGAAAGCATTCTGGAGAAAAGCCTTATAAATGTGACATTTGTAGTAAACAATTTTCTGTCAGTGGAGACTTAAAAAGACACCAAAGAAAGCATTCTGGAGAAAAGCCTTATAAATGTGACATTTGTAGTAAACAATTTTCTCACAGTGGAAATTTAAAAAGACACCAAAGAATGCATTCTGGAGAAAAGCCATATAAATGTGACATTTGTAGTAAACAATATTCTCAAAGTGGATATTTAATATTGCACCAAAGAATACATTCTGGAGTAAAGCCTTATAAATGTGACATTTGTAGTAAACAATTTTCTAACAGTGGAGATTTTAAAAAACACCAAAGAATGCATTCTGGGGAAAAGCCTTTTAAATGTGACATTTGTAGTAAACAATTTTCTCACAGTGGACACTTAAAAGTGCACAAGAGAATGCATTCTGGAGAAAAGCCTTTTAAATGTTCAGTTTGTAATAAACAATTTACTCAAAGTTGTGATTTAAAAAGACACCAAAGAGTACATAATAATGATCAACATGTTTAATTACCATTAGTTTGTTTATAGTTTATATATATGATATATATTTATATCAATGTATATGTTTATAACTTGATATAGTAATTAGGCTGTGTGTATAAAAACTGCTTCCCATTAATCAATTTTAACACATGTGACCTTAGTGTCTTTTTAAAATTATATTTTATTTTTGTGTTTTTTTCTATGGGTCATTCCCAACTAAGTTGTTTGCATTGCTGACTGGCACATGGGTGACCTTGAGAAATTTTAACACAATATTTCAAGTACCAGTATATTTACATATTTAGGAAATTTTTGGTTTCACTTTTTTAAGACTTTAAATTTAAATATTTTTGAAAACATTTAGCTTTCTTAAATGTTTTTAGAAAGTAAAAACGAATAATTATATTTTACACACACAAGCCAAAACCTTATTTTGATCTAATTGCAATGTTTATTTTAGATTGTTTTCTATTACTTTTAGCTACCGGTACTGTAAATGTTTTAAGTCAATAAAAAATAATAATTGCATTTTACATTTACCTTAGAATTTTAAATTGTGAATGCCTAAGTTTATATTTTATATGTTCATTATGATTTAAGTTTGTTGTAGTTCATTTTTACTTTATTCAAATTATAGCTTTCATTTATAGCTTGTCAATTTGTTGTAAATTAGTTTGATTTCCTTTATCTTGTATCATCATCCTATCTTTATCTTGGATAAGTGTGTGTTGTGAGTAGTTCAACAATTAATTCTAATTGATTTTACTTTTTTTTCTTTTTGAATACTTTAAAGGCAGGACAAATGTATAAATATTTTGAAAAAGAAATCTTTAAGTTAAAACATAGTTCTTGTTAAGAGTTCAGATTTTGTGAGCTAATATTTCCGTGCCAATTTTGTTAATAATAAATTTAACATTAAAGCTTGTGTAGCACACATCATATTTAAATATGAATACCGGTAGGCCTATAACTAGGCCTATAACGATAACATAATCAAAATTACATTGATGACTAGACGTCGGCTACAGCTCTGCAACATGATACTCTATTCACTATCACTTGACATCTATACCACTCTCAACTCTCTATTCACTATCACTTGACATCTATATCACTCTTAACTCTCTATACACTATCACTTGACATCTATACCACTCTCAACTCTCTAAACACTATCACTTGACATCTATACCACTCTCAACTCTCTATACACTATCACTTGACATCTATACCACTCTCAACTCTCTATACACTATCACTTGACATCTATACCACTCTCAACTCTCTATACACTATCACTTGACATCTATACCACTCTCAACTCTCTATACACTATCACTTGACATCTATACCACTCTCAACTCTCTATACACTATCACTTGACATCTATACCACTCTCAACTCTCTATACACTATCACTTGACATCTATACCACTCTCAACTCTCTATACACTATCACTTGACATCTATACCACTCTCAACTCTCTATACACTATCACTTGACATCTATACCACTCTCAACTCTCTATACACTATCACTTGACATCTATACCACTCTCAACTCTCTATACACATATGCATGTCATCATTCTTTACGTCATTATTCTCTAGGCCTACCTAACTCTAACCAATGGATAGGCTACCAATCGACTTCTCAACAGCAAAACTACACTCTCCAACTACTGATAAGTTGGCTAATTAAGTCTCCCCATTGAAAAATGACCAAGGTAATAATTAATAATGAAGGGATTGTATCTACGTTATAACAACAAACTGTTAGGCGGTCGGTATGCCGTTTAACAGGCCTTTTTGCACTCTCGACCTCAATTTTAACTTTTCTATCTTACACTTACACTTACACAGCATTCTCCCTCAACACTCCTCCCTTACAAATGAAAATTACTTATGCCATTTTAAATAAAAGTCTATCCTAACCTATATACTTATATAGGCCTACAAAAGATGTAAGAATTTTTTTATATAGGCTACAAATTTCAGCAAAATACAATATATCAAAATAGTTTGTAAAGCATAGCAAAAGAAAAAAATGTCAGAAATGAAGTACAAAAACAATAAATTTAATTTGAGAGAGAGGAAAAAAACAGCAACATGATGGGGTAGAAAATAACTCAAGTATGCTTTTAAAAAAAGCATAGGTAAAAGACTTGGGTAAAAGTAGACCGGCATATAGTCATATATAAGTGACCCGTACTTTAATAATTATGGAGAAAATTATGTCCAAACCACTTCACCCTTAGTTAAGGGTTGCAAGACACATATGGGTGTCACAAGGAGGACATTGTGTTTCGATTGAATAGTTCCCAGTAAACCCACAATTGTATAATTTTATTACAAGTCAAGAGCTGCCAATAAATGCGTATTGGTAAACTGAGCCAGAAACAGTTTTGCTAAATAAATATAATAAATTCACTGTAGGCTAAAAGGCTGACAATGGGGAAAGGTTTGTGGGTGTCTGTGAAGAGAACATCTCATCGTTGGTGGCACACTTTTTCAACACAAGAAGATCCGCGAACTAACATATGGACTTTACCTGACGAACAAAGCCAGAATCAGAAAGACGATGTAGGCCTAATAATCAACAGCAAATGGAAAATATCCCTACAGGACCATAACTTGCCGATAGCAAAAATAGCCCTCAAGTTAAGGAAAAGAAATCAGCGATTCGACGTCGAGTAACTAAAAGACAAAGCAATCTGAACAAATTCAAGTCCGTACTAAGGAAAAAATCTAACATCCTTCAAGATAAAACAGCAATAAGTTTGAATAAGCATAGACACATTTAATTTTTTTCTGTTTAATTTTTTTTTAAATAGATCTAGAGTCTAGACTCTAGACTATGTAAATTATAAAACAAACAAAAATACCGGTTCGTACAATTTTTTTTTAATGCTAATGATAAGTGTGTGTCTGGTGCGTTGTTTGCAGCGTGTTTATATTAAAATTTGGTATGGCTACCATTTCGGTGAGAAAACAACTTAGAGGTCTCCACTCTCCTCTGCTTGCAGCTTTTCTCATCTACTTTAGCAACATAATGGTGATCAGCACCGAATTCACGGACCACTAATTAGCATGGAAATGCAATAAAAACAATAGACCGACCAAATAGTCCATAGTCTTGGAGAAATTGATGATAGACTTTTGCCTCAAAAAGTCGTGATAGCCCTTGCTTACAAATTTCCGTTTTAGTTCTTTATTGGTTGTTTACTCAATCAATTCCTCTTGCAGTTTTAAACGAAGGCCTGATTGTACGTCTAAAACCCAATCATGAATTTTTATGTTAATAATGCATTGAAACCATCTGTTGAAGACATCAATGTGCTTCATTGTCTTGACCATGGATGAAGGCACGTGCCATTTTATCAGATGTAACGTTACAAGGGCCGCAACCTTGTTGGATGAGACCTGACTGTGGACATGTCCACAATGCCATTCATTATCTTGTACATCACGGCGACTTTGTCTACCGCTCTGTGGTGTTGGAGGGGCTCAATAAGAAATGTGTCAACCGAAACAGAGACGCTTGTTTTGAGGCTAGGCCTATAGTCCTGTAGGATGCTACGTGCCACCACGATAATGATCCTAGTATTCCTAGGGAAACCGCAGTGAACAATCGCTGGGCTGCGGGAAACCTTCCCTTTAACACGGCACGCCGCGCCGTCGTCGTTGGGTGGGGGTGACTGGAGACGGACAGAACTTTGAAGTGTCCCTCCCCCCCCCCCCCCCACTCGAGCTTACCCCTAAAACGTTACGCCTTGGTTTCTTATTAGACCTTATAATTCGGTGGGGATCCTGGTCCTCTTTCTTTAAAGAGATCTTGATTGTCAGGTAACTACGGATTAGCAGGATGTTAAGAAAATTGGAACGTATTCAGGTGGCTAATCACATAATGTATGTTACTCTCTACATCACAGGTCATATCGTGAATTCGTCTCTGCACAGTGCTATTTACTCAATGCTATTACTATTACTCAATACTTTCTGGACTATATTAGGCCTATACGCTGAACTGTACTGTTATATGCATAACTTTACAAACAGTAAGTAAAACAATTTAAGACCATCACCAATTGTATGTCATTTTCCACTATTCGCCATAAACAAAGAAGTATAACCCGTTGCTATCTTGTTTTGATACATTTTTTTTACAATTAACAATTATCTTTGATTGATTGAAATTATTTTTCTTAAAGAGGTAGGGTTGAAGAAAGTCGTGTAGGCCCATATTTGAGGAAATGTAGTTTTAGGAGTAAACCTTAAAGTAGCTGTTATCTCTCTATAGGCTACTTGTATTTTTGTCAATGTAGACACAGTTGAGTTTTCTCCATTAAATATTTTCATATTTTTCGCTGCAAATTAGATTTGTTTTCCATTGGCCTACTTTTCAAAATAAGTATAAGCTATATAAATTTTCTATATATTAGGCCTATAGGTCTACTAGTCATGTAGGCAGGTCTATATAGGCCTAGCCTATATGTTATTTCGTATGTTTTCTCTTTATGCCACTTATATACTTGTCCATCTGTTTTTCTTTAGGCCTACTTATGTCAAAGTAAGTCTAAATATAGCCTATATTTTCTATGTCTAGTCTTGCCAATTTTTTTTATTTCTCTATATGATTGTTAATAATAGGCTGTATTAAGTTAGCCTAATTCATAAATTCTAAATAGTAAATGAAATACGGTACACAATCGCATTTAAGTCGTATCGTCTTTTACAACCCTTCTTAATTTTAGTTTTTCTAGTGGATTTTTCAAATTTGGTACAAGAGCTCTAAATGTGTGTATTTTGTCTTCTCTTGTTGATAATGAAAGTGATGAATTTGTGTAGTTTTCGTTTTTATATATATTCTTTACCCAACATTTGCTAAAAAAAACAAAAAAAAAAAAAATAGATCTAAGACTGCAGCAGCACATATGCCTTTGGGGGGGGGAGGGGGATATAAAAAAGGTTTCTCGATACTTATATCTGTCTAATTCTAACCTATCTATCTATCTATCTGTAAGGGGGGGGGGGAGTTTACTGAGTTTAAGAGAAAGAGCAGGTATGGGTTTTCTAATTATAAAACACCATCACCTATCTACATATTATATTACATCTATTTACATACATTACAAGGGGAGGGACGGGTATATCTGTGCATACCTATATTGTGGTAGGCAGGTAGGATTAGCTACCTGGATGAACCAATACTAAAGACTACAATTACTACTTATTACTAGTTAACTATACTAAATACTAGACTATACTAAACTACTAAAACAACACTAAGGTTAAATTACTAAGCTAAACACAGAACAGCAAACCACAAATAAACAAACATAAACAACGTACACTACAACAATGTATCTAACTATCAATTGAACAAATAAATTTTTCATAATACACAAACAAGTTTATTCAAATTATAATAAGCCCTAACCATCAATATCAACAACAACTAAATAAGTCCATCGTCTACCAACGCCATTTCTAACTAAATAAATCATCATCTCTACCAACTCTTAATTCACATAGAGACCGCCAACAAAATCATAACTCAAATCCTCTCATCACTTAACACACTATCTAATATCTAACCAAGAAAATATAACAACAGATCTAGCAACTTATAACATCTTTAAAAATAATATATAACAAGAGACCAACAAGGTAGGTTTTATCCGACGAGACTAGTATGCCACTTTCAACAGCCACCACCCATAGAAGGCCAAAAACTGACCGGAAGGGAATTAAATAGCCCTCTAGGGCAAATCAACAACTATTACTGACTAATCCAATTCAAATAGGATTAAACAACAAGGTAGGTTTTATCCGACGAGACTAGTATGCCACTTTCAACAGCCACCACCCATAGAAGGCCAAAAACTGACCGGAAGGGAATTAAATAGCCCTCTAGGGCAAATCAACAACTATTACTGACTAATCCAATTCAAATAGGATTAAAATACAGACCAATCCTAATCATTTAACCACAGCCAATCAGATTCAAGCAACTTGACCAGGCGCTCAAAAATAATTAGTTAAAAAATGTTAAAAGTGTGCTTCATATTATAAGTAAAACGAAGACCTCTAAATATATAAACAATCTAACTAAACTAAACTATATATATATACAAACTACAATACCTTTCCTACTAATTACTAATAACCATCTTCCCCCACAATAATCGTTAACAAAGTTATTTACCCAAAACGGATAAGTTTTGGTACAGAATGTAGTAATTAACAAAGAAAATATAGCAAAAAAACACAATCATACACCGTAGACTGGTATAGTAAAAAAACAAAAATACAACGTAAACTGGTCACCAGTTCACACATCCATCAATCTATATATCAATATATTTATCTATCTATTCATCAATCTATCAATCTATCTATCAATCTATCTATAAATCTATCTATCAATCTATTTATCTATCTATTTATCTATCATGTAAGAATCAGCTAGGCGGCTGGTTAGCTAAGTCGACAGCGAGCTCGACTCCCAAGCGCCGCATCAGGGGTTCGACCCTCGGTGCAGGCAGCCATAAATCCACCGCCGACTTGGAGAGGAGATGGGCGCCGCCAAGTCTACCAAGCCCAAGAGAGGACTAATGGACACCCAGTGTCCATTAGCTCCCCCCAACGACCGCCAAGGTTAAGGGACAAGAAGAAGAAGAAGAAGTAAGAATCAGCTACAGAAACGTCTGAATTATGTTTCTTTAACTTATGCTATTATGAATCAAATTTTTCTGAAAGGGATAGGCCTGGCCTGCCAACTGGTACTAGAGCCTTGACGTGGCTTGGCAGCTTGTGTACCCTGACGACCCCCAGAGCTATACCAGCGGGAGTGTAAACTCCTGGCAGGTTCAACCAAGCTGGGAAGATCTGCGCGGGTAGGGGTCAGACAAAAGCTAGTGCCCTGGTCCTCCAGGTTGGGGGTTAAACATAAGGCTAGCAACCTTATTTTGTAAAAAAACGCAAATCGCTACAGAAACACCAAACACAGAAAAAACTGAGGACTTTGACCTGGGAAGGAAAGAAACTTCTAGAAGTTTTATGACGTTTAGTGGTAAAAGCCGAAAGGAAGCCACGAAGCCGACTACCTTTCTTTTAACCAGGAATACTAGTATTGGAACATGGAATGTCAGGACCATGTATGAAACTGGCAGAGCCCTGCAAGTAGCAGCTGAAATGAAAAGAAACAAAATTGAAATACTGGGCATTAGTGAAACAAGGTGGACCCAAGCAGGACAAACAAGGCTGTCGACGGGAGAGCTATTATTGTACTCTGGGCATGAAGAGAGTGAGGCCCCTCATACACAGGGAGTAGGACTTATGCTTTCTACCCAGGCACAAGGCACCTTGATTGGATGGGAGGCACATGGACCCAGGATGATTACCGCCTCGTTCCGCACAAAGAAGAAGAGGGTCGCTTTGAACGTGGTACAGTGCTACGGCCCCACAAATGATGGTAGCGAAGAGGATAAGGACCAGTTCTTTTATAGATTGCAAAAAGTCCTAGAGACCTTCCCACACAAGGACATCACTATCCTCATGGGTGACGTCAATGCCAAGATTGGGACAGATAACACAGGATATGAACACATCATAGGCACCCAGGCAGTGGGAGAAATGAACGAAAACGGAGAAAAATTTGCAGACTTTTGTGCCCTAAATAACATGGTGATAGGAGGCAGCATCTTTCCCCATAAGCGTATTCACAAGTGTACATGGGTATCGCCCGACAATCGCACAGAGAACCAGATAGATCACATCTGCATTAATAAACGATTCAGACGGTCCATGCAAGATGTCAGAGTAAAAAGGGGTGCAGATGCAGCATCGGATCACCATCTGCTGGTGACCAAACTGAAATTAAAGCTGAAGAGAAACCCTATACTGTACATGCCAAACAGAAGAGAGAAGTACAATGTCAACCTCCTAAAAGATCACATGTACAGAGAGAAGTTTAAGCTAACACTAAAAAATAGGTTTCAAGTGCTTCAAGAACTTCAGGAAGAAGAAGACAATGTACCCAACAGATGGCAAAAAATTAAAGAGTCATTCAGAACAACATGCCAAGAGGTAGTAGAGAAAACGAAACAGCAGCATAAAGAGTGGATAACAGCAGAAACTTTGGTCAAGATCCAAGATAGGAGGAAGAAAAAGGCAGCAGTAAGCAACAGCAAAACAAGGGCAACCAAAGCAAAGGCTCAAGAGGAGTATGCAGAGGCTCACAGAATAGTAAAGAGAAGCATAAAGAAAGATAGGAAGAATTATATAGACGGACTGGCGAAAGAAGCAGAACAAGCAGCGTACAGTGGAAACTTGCGACAGCTGTATGATCTTACCAAACGCCTTTCTGGCAAGTTCAACAAACCAGAAAGACCTGTCAAGGACGAACACGCGAAGGCCATCAATAGATTAGACCAACAAATGAATAGATGGGTTCAGCATTTTAAACAGCTTCTTAATATGCCCAAACCCCTTACTGATACCCCTATCATTGTGCCGATTAATCTCCCGATTAATTGCGAAAAGCCGACCAGAAACGAGATTAGGAGAGCCATTGCTGGTATAAAAGATGGGAAAGCAGCTGGACCAGATGACATACCAGCAGAGGCCCTTAAAGCAGATGTGGATTTGTCAGTAGAGATGCTATACCCACTCTTTGAACGGATTTGGGAAGATGAAAACATACCAGCAGATTGGAAAGAAGGTTACCTGATCAAACTCCCTAATAAAGGTGACCTCAGTAATTGCAACAACTACAGAGGCATCACACTTCTTTCAGTGCCGGGAAAGGTCTTTAACAGAGTCCTCCTTAATAGGATGAGAGACATTGTTGATCCCAAATTGAGAGACCAGCAGGCAGGCTTCCGGCAAAACAGATCCTGCACGGATCAGATTGCGACGCTTCGCATCATAGTCGAGCAGTCATTAGAGTGGAATTCCCCGCTGTATATACTTTTTATTGATTATGAAAAAGCCTTCGACAGCGTGGACAGAGAGACCATTTGGAAGCTTCTACGACACTACGGCATCCCAAATAAGATTACCAACCTTATCAAGAATTCCTACAATGATATGTCCTGCAGAGTCGTACATGGAGGACAGCTTACAGACTCTTTCCAAGTGCGAACCGGAGTTCGTCAAGGATGCCTGTTGTCGCCATTTCTCTTCCTCCTGGTCATAGACTGGATTATGAAAACATCCACTCGGGAGCGCAGAAACGGTATACAGTGGACCTTGTGGGACCAGCTCGAAGACTTGGACTTTGCAGATGACATTGCACTCGTCTCTCACAGTCAACAACAAATGCAAGAAAAAACCAACATGGTGGCAGCCACATCAGCACAGGTTGGACTGAACATCAACAAAGAAAAGAGCAAAACCTTGAAGATCAACCCCTCTTGTGCCGAATCAATCACACTGCATGGAATCCCACTCGAGGAGGTGCAGTCCTTTAACTACCTGGGGAGTATCATTGACCAGCAAGGAGGAACAGTTGCAGACGTCAAGGCAAGGATAGGCAAAGCAAGAGCCGCCTTCATCCAACTCAAGAATATATGGAACTCCAAAGAGCTGTCCCTAGATACAAAAAATAGACTGTTCAACTCTAATGTTAAGTCAGTCCTGTTGTATGGCGCGGAAACTTGGAGAATGACAAAAGCTACCACTGGCAAAGTCCAAACCTTCATCAACAGCTGCCTCAGAAGGATACTCCAGATCCGCTGGCCTGACACCACAAACAATACCGACCTCTGGCAAAGAACCTGCCAACGCCCTATAGAAGAGGATATCAGAAGAAGAAGATGGGGTTGGATAGGGCACACCCTGCGCAAGCCGCCAACCAACATCACCAGACAGGCACTCAAGTGGAACCCGCAAGGCAAGCAGAAAAGGGGCCGCCCAAGGAATACCTGGCGACGCGACCTTGAGGCAGACACAGAAAAGATGGGGTACAGCTGGACCCAATCAGAGAGAATGGCCCAGGACAGAGGACTCTGGAGATTTGTGGTTGGCGGCCCATACCCCAGCTGGGGTGACGGGCAATGATGATGATGATGATAGGCCTGGCGCGGCCTGGCTAACTTTATGAGCGATGTTAATTTTTTGCTTTTCCAGGTAGATATCGATATCATTGTATGATGCACCAATGACACTCGAAAAGAAAGATAATTTAAAATTGGCCTAGAAATTCGTTCTTATAAAGTCTATGAATAAGATATTATGTCATTCTAAGAAAAAGTAATAACATAATTAATTTATAATCGTGCTTGCATATGTCAGTGAGGTCTTAGTCGAAGTATTGTACGGTATGGGTAGGGTTGCCAGAAGGAGGACATGTCCTCCTTTTTAGCTCTGTGTCCTCTATCCGGCAGGCAAAGCTCAAAACCCTTAAAATGTCCGGCTTTTGTACGCAAAAGGTTTTTAAAGTCCTCAGTGCACTTTTTGTGTTCTTATTGAAAATTATTTTGGCTACTCTCAAATAGATTGGTCTGGTAAGGCAAAACACATTTATTTAGCAGGAAATGTAATGAATTATAGATAATGTTATCTAATTTCTAATGTGTTGTTAGGTTCATTGTTCACCGATCCCCACCTTACCAAGAGATATATCTAGCTGGTGATAGATAGTGACTCCCAACTCCCAATAACATTATGAATCTAATCAAACGGTTAGGGCAAAGAATAGCCTACAAGTCTTGGAGTGAAGGTCTTATTTCCAGAACTATTCAGCCACATCGGGAAACTTATGTCCTAGTTTACAAAACGTAAAGAAAGTGAAAATTACGCTAAAACCATTTGAGAAGTTTATACAATTTCGATGTAATTTTTTGCCGTGAAATAATTATTTGACTAATATTGTAATCCCAAATATTAACTCATTTGTAAAAGAAAAGAATGAACAGTTTTTTCAAAGACTCTTGCATAAGCAGTGGAGTTTGTTTTTAGAAGTTTCCCAAATTCAATTTGCTTTTCAAAGCTACTAAAAATTGTCGAACTTTTTTCTTATCCCTGAGCACAATGGTAACGTGGTAAGAGCGTTCTCATTGATAAACGCTCAATGGACAAAGGAGAGAAACATTCTCAGTTAACTGTATACAGGGCATCATTCTTACACAGTATCGTAGGCCTACAACTTGACAAATCTCACATGTGAACAGTTTTTTTTTTACATTTGAGCTTGCTAACGAGGATCTTCTGCAAAAAGTTCAATGGCTCGTCAGTGAAATTTGTTGTATAATTAAGAAAGAGGATAATATATTAACTTCAGAATTGACTGTTTCATTTTTTTTTAAATATAGTAGGCTATTGTTGCATTTTGAAAAAAAAAGTCAATTGAATTCATATTTAATTATTATTTTTTTACAATAGGCCTACTTTTCTTGGTTATTTTACTAATAGATAATTATAATATATTGGCAACAATAGTTGTAAAATTACACTGATTGCTGGTTAAATCCGCATTCAATGGAAAAAATAAATTGATTTAAATGAAACTCAATGTGTCCTCCTTTGGTACCCATATGTCCTCCTTTTTGTCTCTCTGTGTCCTCCTTTTGGTACCCTTGTATCTGGCAACCCTAGGTACTAGGCCTATGGGAGACGAGACAATAATAAAGGCTGGCTAATGACTGCTATATCAAAATTATATTAAAATAACTAACCAATGGTACATTAGCCTACTTTTAATTTTTCCATCTCTTACTTTTTAGCTTTTTTATATTTTTTTATGCGTTTTGTATTTATTACTAAAAAAACGAAATCATTGTGGTTTGGACCCGTTTTTTTTTATTTTCTTTTAGAGAGTACCTTCCTATAGGAAATGGAAGCTCAATAATTTATTAATACGATTTTGTTTTTTTGTTTCAATCAGGTAAAGAATAATAAATTAATAAACTACCTATGAATATTGACTCACATTGTACTTGAGTGTAAGTGTAAGGGTAATTGTTTACCTGCGTTAGCCCACGAGTTTTGGGGTGTTATTGGAACGATTTTCAAATATCCATGGCCATGGCAAATTTATACGAATCTTATCTTATCTTATAGTAGGTATGCGGTATGTGACATAAAAATTTTTAAAACAAAAAATAATAGTATATTATATATCAAATTAAAGAGCATTTTTTGGTAATTGTTTACCTGCGTTAGCCCACGAGTTTTTTGGTTCACATTTACCGAATCTTTAAAAATTTTTCATACAGAACCAAAAAACTCGTGGGCTAACGCAGGTAAACAATTACCAAAGATTCATGCCCAATTCACACGAATCAAGTCATTATATGCCTCGCAAACGATATTTAGACTTAGAAAAAAAATATTTTTGAACGCGTTTTTTACTACTAATATAGACGAAGCAACGCCATCTTGGCCTGTGACGTCACGGGGGAGTAGCGGACTCAATCCGCCATTTTGTGCTAAAAGGTCACAGGTCAAGGGTTACCATGCCGCTTTAGTCTGTGACGTCACGGGAGAGGGGATTCCCTCGAATCGACATTGCGATTTAATTAGGTCAACAAGCGAAGGCTAAATTAAAAGTTTAAAACGTTTGCAAGGCATATTAATTAATCTGATTCGGGCTGCATGCTTCTTTAGGTAAAAATCCTTCATACAGAACCATGCTACTTGTTTAAAAAAGTATTTAAAACACATTCCTACCTTGAAGTGGGGAAGCTTGTCCATTTTTTTCTCTGTACACTTACACATTTAAAGCTGCCATCGCTTAATTAACACATTCAGATTTGGCGGAATTTATTATACACTGGCACAGACATTTGAAACTTTGCATTTCCGCGGTATTTTATTGAGTGGATTTCTTGTAATTAAAAGTGACGTACTGTATACAAGTTTTTATATTTGCAAGGAAGAGGGAAGACAGTGTGGTCCCACACAATGAATTGAAAGCTATATTATAATACTATAATAATAACAATATATATTATTATCGTTATAAGTAGGCCTACCGGCATAAACATTGGGGAGGGGGCAAGGGTTTACCAAGGCAAGTGCTCCCCTACCTTAACAGACCCCATTCTTCCCCAAAAACGGTGATGTTTTATATAGTTTTTTAATGGAAATATAATAACTCAATTATTTACAGTTAAATAGAGCATGTTGGCTAACGCATGTTAATGTTAGCAGCTGGAGTGTTTGAAGAGAGGAGCTGGGAAAAAATGTCCAATGTCCCCCCCCCCCCCCAACTATTCCACTTCCAACACCATTCTCTCACTTGTTGCCAATACCTACTCTAGTGCCTATTATTAGGTGTCCGGTTTTTTAGTGCGGGTATTTCAACAGACCACCGGGTATGAAATAAACAAATACATTAAAAAAAACGGACATGTTTAAAATTATATCCAATTTTTCCATGTGTGGGTTACCCTGTAAGTAGGGTGTAGGGTTGCCATATCTAGCTGAGACTTCGTTGGGACACTTTGAGATGGGGGTGTAAAAATGAAGTAAAATACTATTTATTTAAAACACAGTTACATGGAAGGTCCATAACGGTGACGGTCCCGATATATCGTTACGGATGGCAACCCTACCTGTAAGGGAAGTATGAGGAGTCCGGTAGGCCTATATTCGGAGGGTGTTAGGTACTTTGTGAAAAGGTGTTTTGCAAGCCTACCAACTACGATAATTTGTTTATTAACTTGAATGACAGCTCTACTAGACTATATTATAATAAAAAGTGTATAAAAAATTGTTAATTTGTGTTAGGCCTATTATAAATTATTATAAGCTATTATAAATTAGGATGGCTTTCTATAGACTTATTTTAAAGTCTTATTATTTTAACTAGCCCTCTACTTCGATGTGTGTCAGTGCTGCGTTTATTGTAAAACCGTATTTATTGAAGATAATTACCTACGTCAGTCTGGGACCATATCATGGAAGCGGACACGGAGGGGGTGGGGCAAATTATATATTAATGATGGCTACCGTACAAGGACTTGGTGTTATTTTATTATCATCAGATAGGGCTATATACATGTAATGGAGTTATATACATAGGATAGGGCTATATACATGGAATGGGGTTATATACTCGGGATAGTGCTATAGTCTATACATGGGCTGGGAATTGGGATATACACATTGGAAAGGTTTATACATGAGATAGCGGTATATACATGTCATAGAAATATATACATGGGATTGGAGTATAAACAAGGGTTCCAGGTAGTCCTTATAAGGACTTTTTTAAGGGAATATATACATAGGATTGGAGTATAAACAAGGGTTCCAGGTAGTCCTTATAAGGACTTTTTTAAGGGAATATATACATAGGATTGGAGTATAAACAAGGGTTCCAGGTAGTCCTTATAAGGACTTTTTTAAGGGAATATATACATAGGATTGGAGTATAAACAAGGGTTCCAGGTAGTCCTTAAAAGGACTGGTTTTTTTTCGCTCAATCGGTAGTCTCATCTGCCTGCTCTTCTTCTTGAGGATCACCGGCTGACTCATCCTCTGCCACTGGCACCCCATCGTACAATTTTCCAATGTCAGTGAAAATTTGGTGGATACGGCTAAAATAATCAGGGTATTTGTATCTATACATAAATTCTGCCAGATGGCCATGAAGGTGGTGCTTTTTATTGCCGTATCTACGCACCGTTGCCCTAACTTCTCTCCACAACCTTTCTATGTTTTGGGTGTGGGCTTGAGTGTCAGGGTCAACGAAATTATAACTATGGTTGACTGTCAGATGGACGAAACCTTCGTGTTGAAGGCACGAATATGCCTTCCAAAAGTCACTCATGATGGTGGTGCCAGGCTCTATGAATTCTTTTATAAGCTGTAGCAGAGTGTCAGTCTTTCTAGTGGCAACTGGAATTAAAAAGCATTCTCTGGTGCCTCGCTGTACTCCACCGAACACCCAGCTAGCTGGGACCTCGTGAGGACACTCTGAGATGGGGTGTAGAAATGAAGTCTGATATTTTCTCGAATGATGGCGCTATATGGCACGATATCTAGAAGGTGCTTGCATCGTCGATACAGGATACGCAACAGGTAACGCCATCTTTGGGACGTCCATGTCAATATATAAATAAAACTAACTGAGGCTTCATTTACATGTTGCGCTAACAGATGGCGTTACTTCAGTACTTAAGCCAAGGTCGTAATAGTATTTTGCAAAATCGGGACACAATTGGGTCTTGTCGGGATGTCGGGACAAGAAGGTCCATAACGGTGACGTTCCCGATATATCGGGACGGATAGCAACCCTAGTTAGGCGGCTTCTTGCTCGCAAAAGAAGTATCGCTATCACGACAGAATTCGTCTACACAATTTTCGACACGACCATTTGTTAAAAAAAAAAAAAAACTTTTCCGACAATACGTCTATCCGGACAACTCATCTAACGACACTTTGTCAATCGAAACATTTCCTCTATAAGAGTCTATATCTATCAGTAACTTCGTCTACCGTGACATTTTGTCTACCAGAAATTTCCCTTTCGACACTTCGTCTAGCAGACAATTCGTCTCTCAAGCATTTAAACCTATCCCATGAATATAGCCATATCCCATGAATATAGCCATGTTGGCTTAAATATTATTATTATTAAATATTACCCTAACCCTGACCCTTAAATATTATACATCGCTATACCATGTTGGCTTATATAAACATCGCTCTACCCTGAGAATATCGCTATCCCATGCATGAAGCACTATACCATGTTGGCTTATATATTAATTCCTTAATTGACAAGAGTAACACCATTAGTCAAATCACTAAACCTAGAAACACTAGAAGACAGAAGGGCAAAGAGTAAAGTAGTAATAATACATAATTAGAAATACAACCCAATAACAACCTGTTGCATAAACATAAATACAAAAACACTTTCCTTGTATCGCTCGGCAACCGTGCCCCTTAATGGGTTGCCTGAACAAACCAGGAAAACCAGTAACTTAACATCATTTAAAACATTAATAAAAATGAAAGATTAGACTCGGACCACGGATGAGTGTAGGACGCAATAATATTCTTTATAGAAGAAGTGTCTGTAATGTATATATACCATGTTGGCTTGTATAAACATCGCTATATCATGTGAATATCGCTATTCCATGAAAATAACCCTATGCCCTATACCATTAATATAACCCTATCTCATGTATATTGACATAGTCCCTTGCCATTAGCCATATCCCTACTCTATTTCTTAAATATCGGTTTAGCCATCGTCCTATGTAGGCTATATTACGTGTATAAGCTATAATCAGCTATACCAATATCCTCTATACAGTCCTGTACATATAGCACTTTCCCAGGTCACGCACATTGCCCTATTCGATGTATAATAATAATATATCCAGAAGTCCATGTTGCCATCATTATAATAATTAATATGTAGCCTATAAATGCACTAAGCTTACAATTTCACTGCCCCCTCCCTCCCCAGCCTTCCGTGATATAGACCCATATTGAAGATTTATCTTTAATAATTGTTTTTAAAAAAAAACCGCAGCACTGACACAACTCGAAGTAGACTGTTGCACTGATGCTCTATTTGGCTGTAAATAATAGTGTTATTATTTCTTTAAAAAACAAAGACATTTAAAATAAGTTTTGGAGAACAATGGGGTCTGGTAAAGTAGGGGAGCATTTCGCCTTCTCCCTTGTGGGCGGGGTGGTTACGCCTACATTATGATGCTATTATTATAGACTCTAGTTTATTTTGGGGCATGGTGGCCGAGCGGCAGTGCGTTCGACTGACGATCCGAAGGTTCTGGGTTCGAATCCTGGTGCAGGCTAGGCCTTTTTTCCCGGGACTTGAGGGTGCCCCTGAGTCTACCCAGCTCTAATGGGTACTGATACTAGTTGAGGTAAAGTAAAGGCAACTGGGCATTGTGCTGGCCACACATCCCCTCGTATGCCGTGGCCACAGAATAATTAACAAGTGAACACTGCTTCACCAACCCCATGATCAGTTTGGTTCCAATTAATTTAGTTCTATAGTTTATATCTTTCATTTTCTTGTAGACCACCCAGTATGCCCATCCCAATGCTATTATAAATAACTAGGTCACTTAAAAGTCACTTTTAATAACAATAAACCCGCCCAATAAAGTACCGTGGAAATACAAAGTTTCAAACTTATGTGTCAATAATTAGGAAGAAATCGCGTGTGACATCATATAATATCATCTAGTGATACCATTCCTTGACATTTTACCCAAGATCTTGGCTTTTTACCCAAGATCTTGGCTTTTTCCATTCAAACTATTGCTGTTGTTTTTTTGAGGAAATTGGCTTTTATTTTATGTATTTTAGTGGCCAAAATGTATTTTGGGAAGTGGTTACAAGTCTAAATGCATGCGTCATCTGTATCGCTATAGCAGATTTGGCTAAACTCGTGTCACCAGCGACGACTCGGTTATATCGTATAAAAACAGTGCTGAAATGGCTGGAAATTGAGTAAATGGATGAGGTGTCAACGAGGTTTCGGGGGTGGGGTGAAGAGGTGTATAATTATTCTAACCTCACATTTGACAATATAAAATACCAATAAACTGATCAGGCATTATGGTAATACCCCAGTCCCTTATACTGTGAGTGAATTGAAAAAATATTCCACATTATGACTTTTCTGGGTTTTTTAGAAGCTCAACTTGGTTTTTCTGAAATTTAAGCGCGGAATCACTGATTCCGCCAAATCTGAATGTGTTAAGCGATCCAGCTTTAAGTGTGTAAGAGTAAAGAGAAAATAGAAAAAAAATGGACAAGCTTCCCCACTTCAAGGTAGGAATGTGTTTTAAATACTTTTTTTTAAACAAGTAGCATGGTTCTGTATGAAGATTTTTACCTAAAGAAACATGCAGCACGAATCAGATCAATTAATATGCCTTGCAAACGTTTTAAACTTTAATTTAGCCTTATCTCGTTGACCTAATTAAATCACAATGTGGATGCAAGGGAATCCCCTCTCCCGTGACGTCACAGACTAAAGCGGCATGGTAACCCTTGACCTGTGACCTTTTAGCACAAAATGGCGGATTGAGTCCGCTACTCCCCCGTGACGTCACAGGCCAAGATGGCGTTGTTTCGTCTATATTAGTAGTAAAAAATCGCGTTCAAAATTTATTTTTTTCTAAGTCTAAATATCGTTTGCGAGGCATATAATGACTTGATTCGTGCGAATTGGGCATGAATCTTTAAAAAATTTTCATACAGAACCAAAAAACTCGTGGGCTAACGCAGGTAAACAATTACCCATTTTTTAGTGAGACAATTAAAACGGTATATAGTTTATTAAAATCGAATGAAAAATAAAAAAGTTACAAATTTTTTAGTGATTTTTTTTTTAAACAAAGACAATGACTTATAGGCTACATTACAATCTCAGTGTTACTCTTGTTAAAGGGGAATATTCGCTAGTTATGAACCTTGCAGCTCTTTTTTTAATTTGTTCTAATTTTTTAATGTTTTCTTTAGTTGATGGGTCCCATACAGATGCTGCATATTCTAGTATAGGCCTAACTAATGTGAGATAGCATTTTAGTTTTATGTTCTTATTTTATTAGGCTACATTTGTAAAAGGGTAATACTTTGGTTCAGCTGACTTACGAAAAGTAGGGTTCTAAAAAATTCCAACTGAAATTTTTTTAGCGTGGATCTATTGAAAAGTGTCTTAGGAAGAGCGGCAGACTATTGAAAAGGCTGCCGCTATTCGGACCCGGGTCCCTTTACCTTTAGCATGAAATGGCTATTCGGACCTGGCTTCAGTCAGAATTCCTTAAAACTCATAGAAAACATAAAAAAAGAGGGAAACAAACACAAAAAATGTTTGTTTTACCATATATATTATAAGAAGTAGCACAGAAAACACCAAATCTATCCCTATCCTTTATAACCTAACCGATACTAACTATTACCAAAAATACTACAAATCCATCCCTAACCTATATAAACTAACCTATACTAATATTTATCACTAAGTCTACCGGGTCCAAATAGCCACTTCGTATTGAAAATGAAAAAAAAATTTTTTTCGTCGAAAAAAATATTCATTTCCATTGTGTTTACCAAAGGCTTGTGACGTCACACAGCCATGAAACACGATGTCTGGCGGCTTCCTAAGACACAATTATCAATAGCTCCACTACTCAAATTTTCAGTAGGAATTTCTTAGAACCGATACCGAAATGGGAAAAGGGGCGAAATAGCACGAAATGTATAAAAAAAATTATTATTCTTACCGTATTTCATATGAAATAATACAAAAAGACACAAAATCCTATTGTTCTTTCTTCCTAGTTGTCGAGACCACCTGTCTCTTGTTGCGCATGTGCTTTTCTAGATTACTACTTCCTGTCCCAATATATGGCCAGGTTGGCTATGTATAGCTATCCCTATGTTATCCTATGTTGTAACCTAACCGATAGTAATCATTAACAAATACTTAGAACAGTGGTTCTTAACCTTTTGAAGTCGGGGAGCACTTTTGATCATGCCACAAATTTGGGGAGCACCAAAATCAGGAGTAAAAAAACAAAACAAACACACATACGTACGACTTTTATTGAAAATAAAAGATTATAACATAAGAGTTTAAAATTATAACATGACAAACAAATTTGTAATAAACATAAATTTAATAAGTAAAAAAATAACATTGAGCAAAATTTAATTCAGAAAAATAAAAAGATTTAATGTGAAGCCTGAGCTTGACGGTTTTTACAAATTTCAGTGATATTAGGCCTAATTTTAGAAATAGCTACCCTCAATTCTTCATCCAAATTAGAAAGTGTTGCTCGTTTTTTAGTTTTTATGTTGGTGAAATCGAGAAACCGAGTTCACACAAATATGATGTTGAAAATTGCAACAAGATTTTAAGTGCCTTCATGGAGAGAGCTGAGTATTATTCTTGCACAAAGATCCAAAATTCCTCCAGAACCATTTCGGAAAATTTTATTTTAAGTGTACTATCCGATGATAGGTTGATTAATTCTTCTTCTTTTTGGTATGACAACTTACTATTTGATGTATCAACCGTGGCACAGAGATTACGTATCCAGTCATATGTTTCTACGTTTATTGATGGAAAATAAAATTTAATATTTTCTTCTAATAAAGTTAAATGCTCTGTTACTGCTGAAATAATTTCGTCGGTAGTGTTATCATTAAGAGAAGGAAAGATATCTACTTTCTTTTTCTCCAACAAACGATTTTTCCAAAAAATAACTTTTGTCCAAAAGGCTCTCAATTTGTCGGTCGATGTTAAAAAAAATTCTTTTCTTCCTTGAAGGCTGGTATTCACACAATTTAAATAATAAAAAATATCAGCTAAATATGCCAATTTAGCACACCAAATGTCATTTTGAAGAAATTCCACAAAATCATCCATATTTTCATTTTGGAAAAAGGTCATCAATTCATCCTTCAGTTCTAAGAAACGACGTAACACTTTTCCTCTGGATAACCATCTCACTTCAGAATGCAAAAGCAAAGATTCGTACTTGGCTTCCATAGAGATGCAAAGATTTTTAAAGACACGTATTTTCAAAGGTCTCGATTTTATGAAGTTTACCATATTTACAACTTTGTCTAGCACAGGTTTTAATGCTACTGGTAATGTTTTGGACACCAGAGATTCTCTGTGCAAAAAACAGTGAGTAGATATAATATTGGCGTTTCTTTTCTTGGCGAGAGTCACAAACCCTTTTAATGAGCCTACCATTGATGGAGCACCGTCCGTACAAATTCCCACACACAACTCCCATGACATTTTGAATTGTTCGAAATAGAATCAAATACATCTTGTCCTGTCGAACGTTCGGTAAGCTCATGACAGCATATAAATTGATTCACTATTTCGGAACGGAAATTTACTGACCCGTTTTGAAAGCCGCTGCCAAAACGACCCAACCCCCCACTATTCAAACACAAAAAACACTTTTTTAAATACAATTAATGAGTTTAAAAGTCAAATATTTTGTTAGATAAAGGCTTCAACTTTAATCACATATAAATTTTATTTATGTAGCCTTAGTATAAGTGAGTCAAAACTTCGTTACATAAACAGTAAAAATAGGCAAAAAGTCCGATTTTTCCCCGTTTGGACTACCTATTATAAGCATTTGTTCAGCTCAATCAGATAGAGTAAGTGAGTGAACATTAAATTTTGAGTTTCATAATTTCGCGGAGCACTTGCAACTACCTCGCAGAGCACCGGTTAAGAACCACTGACTTAGAAAGCTTAGAAACTAACCGATAGTAATCATTAACAAATACTTAGAAAGCTTAGAAACTAACCGATAGTGGGGGAAAAATCTGGTCCGAGAAGCGTGTGGCACATGGAGAGTGTGTGCGTTTGATATTATAGGGATAAAAGAAAAAATAAATAAAAATAAACAAATGGAAGGGACATAACAAAATTTAACACAAAAAGCTCAAGGGAAGTAACAATTTTTAATAAAATATGCAAAATTACAAATTTTTCCACATTAAATAAAAATCACACAAATGGAACCGCTCAATTAAACCTAGATTTTTGTATTCAGGACAAAAAGATCTTTAAATTGATATATGGCACTTAGAAAAACTCCGTGAGTCAGTTAAACCAAAGTATAGCCTGTAAAAGTTCCTTTTTATGAATCCTAATGTTTTGTTTGATTTTTTAATTACTTCATCAATATGAGGGTTCCAAGATAACTTATCATTTATTATTACTCCCAGATACTTAGCATTGCTAGTTTGAGTTACCGTAGTTCTTTACCATGAATGAAGTAGTTTGCTATTATTTGTTTCTTTTTCTTGGATACCCTTATGAAAATTTCAAAATGAATTAAATATATCTTGCTATATATCATTGGAAAGGGCTCAAAGAGAGGATTCCAACAGTATACCATTCATTAAAATCAGATCATAAATAAAAAAGTTATGATTTTTTTTGTGACAAAATTTTAGTAACAAAGACAAAGAAAAAAAAAACTGAAGCTCACATACTAGTAATAATTTAAATTATAAAGATATATACGGCAGTGCACTTGGAAAGTTTAACCAATCCGTTTTAAGAAAAAAGTCACGTGGCTCCCCCCTAATTGACCCAAATATGCCAATATGGCGTCAATGAGCTAAGATATGGACAGTCGATTACAATTTTGGGGCGTGAATTTGAATATGTGCGACCATAATGGTTGTGATGAAATTTGGCAGGTAGGGAGGAAACATGTTTTAGAAAGGTAATAAAGAGGTTTGATCAAACAATAAGAATATCTTCAATAGGTTTATTCATTTTAAGTTTGAATTGTAACACAATTTTCAATACAACAAACTAACATTAAAAAAACGAAAATTATAAACAAAAAACACAAACAAAGTTGGTTAAATTAGTAATGTTTTTTAAACAATTCAGCTCAATGTAAAATATTGTTAATTAAATGTACATATTTTTTATAAGCATACCCATCATATAGCAGAAGTTCAAAATCCCGGAACAGCATTTGGGACAAAAAAAAAATGAATTAAAAAGTAGGATTCACACATACCTACCCTTATTAGTTGGCATTTTTCTGGGTGAAAAGACATACTCCAGTTTGTTTCCCATTTTTGTAGTTCATCTAGGTCTTTTTGTAGAAGTTCACTATTTTTTCCTGTCTTTATTATTCTATAAATTATGCAATCATCGGCAAATAATCTTACTTTTGTTCCTGTGTTGATGCAATTTGTATCAAAAATTTGGGATTACCATTATTGTTGAAATGTGGGAGGGAAGGGGGTCAAGATAATTAAACGTCAATAAATACAGTATATATATACATTAGTCGTGCATTAATATGACATACACTCATTCATCCATCCACAGCCTGCCATTAAAATGATATATCATACTGCATTGCTAAATTCGTGGCCTAAATGCATATACCCTCTCTATTCCAATCTGAACCAAAAAAAAAACATAATAGTAGGGTTGGGGAGAGGAGCAAGGGGGAACATAGGGTAGAATTGTGCAACTTTATATTGTGGGGGTGGAAGGATGTAGTGCATGAGGTGGAAAAGAAGGTTTATTCTGTTATGTAAACAAATATATTTTTTGCTAACTAATAATAGATGAAAAGTTAAAATTAGGTTGATATAAGAGATATGTCTCATAATTTAAAATTTTTAATGTATTATTTAAAAAATGTATGAGCTAAATAAAATTGTATTACCGGTGGCATTGTGGGTTCGGCAAATAGTGACAAGTAGGAAAGATATGTGAACAGGGAACGCAACTAGTATAAAGTGCGAGGTGGGGCAATAATAAAAAGGGAATAGTGCACGAACAGGGCTAATTTAATTTTCAACTAATGCACAACATCCCCCTAAACTATTGAACAACTAATGTTGTATCAAAATGTCAATAGTGAGACGAAAAATTACATTTTTTAAAGATATATTTAGGCCCTATATATGAAAAAAACATAATTAATTAGAAATATTGTTAAAATCCTCGGATTGGAAAAACATTGTGTGTTGCGGGTGGGAATGGGAGAGCCTATGAGAGTTTTAATCAATTTAAAATATGTTTAACAAGATAAAAAATTATTTATATAATTTCTAAAATTTGACAATGAATTGTTGACAAAGGGGCGGGGGGTAGTTAGTAGAAGTGCCCAAAAAAACTGTTAATGTAATTAAATTACTTCCCCTAGGCCCACATGCTTAATATATATAATGCTCGTGATAGTCGTTCGTGATAATTAAATTTTGTATTATAAAATAATGTATTAACTTGCCTTATTTATTGTTTAATGCTCGAGTCGTACACTATATAAAACTGCTTTTGCTTGTCAAGTTTTACTTTCAAGTATATGATAATGAGTGTCAATCATTGCCCGTATACCTCCTTATATAGTATATTTTATAACATTTATTAATCTAAGTCAAGTTTTGTTCTGTAAATAAACTTCAATGCAAAACCTTTAATGCAATATTTTTACATATACAAAGGTTTGTTAAGTTTTGCGAATATTTATGCTTACAACACTTTGTTTCAATTAAGGTATAAAATTTTGATAATTTAAAACAGTGTCAATTTAGTATGTCTTTGTATGGCATTGAATGACCTTTTGATTTATAACATAAGTTCTACTAAAAATCAAATTAGATAATTTTTAGTGATTTTTTAAAGTAGGATAGATTTGCGTTTTTTGTCTCCTTTGATACAAAACTGTAAAAAGTATGAAAAATGATTTTTAGGTCAGTCTTTTTATATTTTCATATGCATCACATTCACACAAAAAAATGGATCTCTTCTCTACAAACTTTTGTGTTTGTAAACAAAGTAACTTGGCCATAGTCAATATACTTTTTGAGATTATGACTTCTAAAAATGGGACTTTGTGAGGTGGCACTAAGTAACCCACTTGTAATAACTTTCTTGAAAAATAACATATAGTCATAAAATTGGTATCAAAGTTCTTAGAATTCTTCTCGTGTCTTTCTATTAAACATGGGAAAAGTTCAATAACTTGAGAAATAAAAATAGGTTTTGAGTATCTAATATTATAGATGTAAAAAATTTAATTTGTGGAATGGATGCACACATTTTTTATTTGTGAATTTGATAGTGCTTAAATTGTGAGGTAACTAGTGTAGGTAAAAAAAAAGTTAAAATTTTTACAGTGCTATTAAAAAATCTAATTAGAAATGGTCCAGATTTGTCCCAGTACCAGTATTACTTTTTACAGAAATAGTCCTAATTTGTCAAAATTGATGACTATATACAATGTTTATTTTATGAATTTTAAAAATTTTGATGAAAATCTCATTTGTCTCTTTATAGGGAATCTCACCACATAAATGATGAAAACAAGAATGGATGGATGTTTCATGAGCTAATTAGAAAACAACTTACCAGGCTAATTAGCAAAACCCTTTTTTATATTCACTTAGTAATGCCAAATGTGACAAGAACCAGAAAAACAAAGCCTTAATGACATACATGGAAAAAAAATAATTCTTAAAAGCTGAAGTTTATTGCAGAATAACATTTACTTTTGTGTATGGTATATTCCAGTGGTCAAATGCACCAAAATAAAAGTCATGTTAGAAATACATAAAGCAAGAAACTATACTCTTGTTTGAAGAGCCATTAAAGATGCTGTATCTTTATTTGTCGTAATTTCAAATAAAACATTTTTCAAATTGTCTTTCACAATTACTCCTAATGGATTTATAGATGATAAACCACAGTAAAACAATGTATGCTGCTTTTGAATAACATCTCTGGTTATGGTTATTCACTGAAAATTGCATGTATTTTTGAAATACAAATGCTTGATTTGATCTGACTTTAAAGATTTAGAAATGAAGCATCAAACGGATCATAGCAACACTTAATGTAGACTTCACAACAAATGTCTGTTGGATATGACATATGATGTAGAGTATATTCAAAGAATGCATTCATAATTTGTAATGAAAATTTTTTCGCCTTTAATATTTTAGAATACCACTTGTGGATTCATACAGGTGAAAAACTATTTAAATGTGACATTTGTTGTGAGAAATTTTTTTGGAGCGTTTACTTAAAAGAACATCAAAGATGTCATTTAGTGGGATTCCCCTTTCAATGTTTGATTTGTAATAAGAAATTCAGGGCCTTATGCTTTTTAAAATACCACTTGTGGACTCATACAGATGAAAAACCATTTATATGTGACATTTGTAGTAAACAATTTTCTCAAAGTGGACATTTAATATTGCACCAAAGAATGCATTCAGGAGAAAAGCCTTTTAAATGTGACATTTGTAGTAAAACATTTTATCAAAGTGGAGATTTAAAAAGACACCAAAGAATGCATTCAGGAGAAAAGCCTTATAAATGTGACATTTGTAGTAAACAATTTTCTCGAGGTGGATATTTAAAAATACACCAAAGAATGCATTCTGGAGAAATGCCTTTTAAATGTGACATTTGTAGTAAACAATTTTATCGAAGTGGACATTTAAAAATACACCAAAGAATGCATTTTGGAGAAAAGCCTTTTAAATGTGACATTTGTATTAAAACATTTTATCAAAGTGGAGATTTAAAAAGACACCAAAGAATGCATTCAGGAGAAAAGCCTTATAAATGTGACATTTGTAGTAAACGATTTTCTCAAATGTGCAATTTAAAATCACATCAAAGAATGCATTCTGGAGAAAAGCCTTTTAAATGTGACATTTGTAGTAAACAATTTTATCGAAGTGGAAAATTAAAAATACACCAAAGAATGCATTTTGGAGAAAAGCCTTTTAAATGTGACATTTGTAGTAACACATTTTATCAAAGTGGAGTTTTAAAAAGACACCAAAGAATGCATTCAGGCAAAAAGCCTTATAAATGTGACATTTGTAGTAAAGGATTTTCTCAAATGTGCAATTTAAAATCACATCAAAGAATGCATTCTGGAGAAAAGCCTTATAAATGTGACATTTGTAGTAAACAATTTACTCAAAGTGGACATTTAAAAACACACCAAAGAATGCATTCTGGAGAAAAGCCTTATAAATGTGACATTTGTAGTAAACAATTTTCTCACAGTGGACAATTAAAAACACACCAAAGAATGCATTCTGGAGAAAAGCCTTTTAAATGTGACATTTGTAGTAAACAATTTTCTCACAGTGGAAATTTAAAAACACACCAAAGAATGCATTCTGGAGAAAAGCCTTTTAAATGTGACATTTGTAGTAAACAATTTTCTCACAGTGGAAATTTAAAAACACACCAAAGAATGCATTCTGGAGACAAGCCATTTAAATGTGACATTTGTAGTAAACAATTTTCTCAAGGTGGACAATTAAAAATACACCAAAGAATGCATTCTGGAGAAAAGCCTTTTACTTTTAAATGTTCTGTTTGTAATGAACAATTTACTCAAAGTGGTGATTTAAAAAGACACCAAAGAATACATAATAATAATGATCAACATGTTTAAATTAGTTTAATTACTGTCAAGAAGTTGTTTTCTGTCACGGGCCGTCACCTACATAATATTCAATAAAAACCCTTAATGTTGTCCTAAACCTCTCCTCTGACGCACCACCGGACGCACTACTGACGTACTGATGCATTAAACTGCCATCAGCAACCAGTCTACACCGCGGCCGTCTACACGTCACTACTAAGCCACTGCCACGTCAACCACCACCAGCCACCGGCCTTTTGCCACCAGTAGTCATGGCAGCGACTTTGCCACCAGCTGGCCACCGCTCTCGGCCATGTTGCTACGGTCACCACTGCTATCGAACTATGGGTCACGAGCCTCAGCACGGGCCTGGGTACGGGCCGTCACCTACATAATATTAAATAAAAACCCTTAATGTTGTCCTAAACTATATCTATATATTGTCTATTGGAAGGTATCGATGCAAAACTCAACTCACCCGTGTCAGAAAACACACATCTGTCTGTGGACAGTTGACTTGGCTTGGGTGTGATCCAAACATCAGACCACAAGTCCAAGTTCTGTATACATTTTTCAGTGTCCCTACATTAAATAGTTTTGCATCAAACCCACCAAGTCCCACACCTGTCAGTGTCTAACTAGATTTATTAGCTTGCTGGATTCTGTCTCTCTTTGTCCATGCAGAGTCCCCCTCACTGTCGCACCAGTATCAAGTATCACTAGCCCCAGTCTCGGTGTTTACAGTCCGTAGGCCCTACTAGCCTACACCTACACACTAAACTTGTCTCCAAACCTATAGATCGTCCTTGCCAAACATTCCTAAGTCGAACTATGTTTCTGTTATATGTTATTGTGATGCCGTGAGACCAAGCCTCGAATAAAACAACTTCTTGACAATTAAACCATTAGTTTGTTTATTAGTTTAATGCCTATATATGATATATATTTATATCTATGTATATGTTTATAACTTGATATAGTAATTAGGCTGTGTGTGTAAAAACTGCTTCCCTTTGATCAATTTTAATACATGTGACCTTTGTGTCTTTTTTAAAATTATATCTTATTTATGTGTTTTCACTTTTTTCTATGAGTTATAACTCCCAACTACCGTATATACTCGCGTATAAGTCGCACTTTTTTTTTACCGAAAATTTCGACAATAAGTAGGGATGCGACTTATACACCCACCACTGTTTTTGACAAGTTCAAACATCACTACTCTGTCATACAGTTTCCTACATAACCCGTATAGTTGACTGTAGTGATGTAGAATTACTAGGATACGCGTAGGCATACATTTTACATTTAGAAAACTTTCGTTGGTGTAAATATTACTATCTTTATATAACTGAAATTGAAATCGACAAATATTTAAGGGTTTTCTGACACCCCCCCCCCCCCCCGCTTTTCTTTTGAACTTTTGGACTGATTTAGTATTGCCGAAACGTAGCGTAAGTTTAAAGGCGGCATTTTTTAGTAGGCTTATTGAATGCAAATTACTGTATGGAAAAAAATCGTAAATGTGTGAAAGCCTGTCTAGGCCTATAATGTAGGTATGCCTATAAGCTTAAGATGCGTTTTATTTAGTAGGGCCTACATAAGGTCTAGGCTTATAGGCTATAGCCTACTAATAAGGCAGTGTTGAGCATTCCGACAAAACCGCGTCATGTCTAGGCACTGTTTCCAAAACTACGATCGGCAGATGGACGCGTGCAATGTCAATAGTATGTTTTATTTTTCATTAGTTGCATGTAAGAGTTGAAAGAAAAATACAGCTTATTATTTGGCACTTGAAATCATTACAAACAATGTTAATCGTAATTAGGACACATGTATAGCGCGTCATAAATGCCGGCGCCTCCCAGTCTCCAGTCTAGGCACATTGAGTCTAATGACGTACTTCAAAGACTTTTTTGTGTGTAGTGTTACTATAGGGAAAGGAACTTGAGTAGGGAAAGCTACTTAGTTGAAGAAACAGATACCGGTACCTTACTTTCCCATCTCACTAATGATAATATCTGTAGGCCTATTGATCGGTTGTTTAAAATAAATGAAGCCCTGCCTTTATTTGATTATGTTTGCCTTATGCACGATTAAAACCATTTTTTAAGGACAGTACAGACATGCCTACCGTTCCGCTTTTGGCGTATTTGTTCCGCTTTTTTATTAAAAAACACACTTTGTTACGCCGTTCCGCTTTTTACTAGTTTTGTTACGCCAAATTGGAAAGTTTGGGTTTTTCATGTGTTGAAATATAGTTCATGTCTAGGTTGATAAATCAAAGGCATAAATAAGGTTACAATGATATAATTATTATTACTTGGGTTTTCTGGTTTTTTTAAAAGACATTTTCTAGTCTTTTCTAACGTTTTTTTGCGGTAATACACGTGTTTGGCAATGAATCTTAATTACCTTTACTGTATTGCTAAGATTGTGAAAATGTCTAAACGTGCTGGCTCAGAAAGTTTAAATCTGATTTGTTCAAACTGTAAAAAAAACAGACAGTTTTATAGGAAGGAATATTCAGAGGAGTTTATTCAGCAAAGAAAAACGTGGATTTAGGCCTAATGTTCTTTGTACTAGTCTTAGGTCTTAGATCTAGATCTAGATATTAGATCGATTGTGAACTGTCTGTAAAACGTAGGCCTATATCTACATTCTAAATAGCTAATGGTGTTTTTTTTAATATAAAAGCTTGTTAGATAAAGGGTGTTCCGCTTTTTTGTTGAAAGATCCTCTTTTTCATCAAGATTGTTCCTCTTTTTAGTCCTTAGGGGTAGGCATGTCTGACAGTATCCAAATTAGGGTGAATATCTAGTAACTTTTATGTTTAAAAGGTATGCATTTTTGACATATTAAAAGGCATTGCAACCCAGTAAGTCGGGGTGCGACTTATGCGCGGGTCAATGACAACATACCGGTATAAGAAAAAAATCTTAAACTAGGGGTGCGACTTATACACCGGTGCGACTTATACTTATACGCGAGTATAAACGGTAAGTATTTTGCATTGCTGACTGGCACATGGATGACCTTGAGAAATTTTAACACAATATTTCGAGTACCAGTATATTTACATCTTAGGAATTTTTTGGTTTCACTTTTTTAAGACTTTAAATTTAAATATTTTTGAAAACATTTAGCTTACTTAAATGTTTTTAGAAAGTAAAAACTAATAATTATATTTTACACACACACAAGCCAAAACCTTATTTTGATCTAATTGAAATTGCAATGTTTATTTTAAATTGTTATCAATTACTTTTAGCTACCGTAAATGTTTTCAGTCAATAAAAAATAATAATTTCAAATTGTGGATGCCAAAGTTTATAGGCCTATATGTTAATTATGATTTAAGTTTGTTGTAGTTGATTTTTACTCTATTTAAATTTTAGTATAGCTTGACAATTTGTTGCAAATGAGTTTCATTCCCCTTATCATTATCATGGATAGAAGATTATATTACTTTCACTAGGCCCAAAGTGAAGCAGAGACGCTTGTTTTGAGGCTGTAGTTCTGTAGGATGCTACGTACTGCGCGTCGTTGGGTCATCTCAAATATCAGATGTTGTTGGTGGGGACCCTATAACAATGATGCGTAACCCAAGATGGGTCGAGCTAAACTCTTATAGGCCTATCAATGGGTCTTCGATCCTTGTGGAGCATCCTTTGAGGTTCAGGTGAGCGACGGCGCAGGCTCGTTTAGCTCTGGCGACAATAGATTGGACATGTGTGCCCCAGTGGAGGTTTTCTGTAATATGAACTCCCAGATGCTTGGCTTCAGGTACCCTCTCAAGAGTGTAATCATGCACGGTGTAGCTGGTGGGGATCCTCCACTTCTGTACCCATGCGCATCAAAGCTGGCGAAGTTTGTAAACTGCCGATACGATATTGTCCCATTAAGATTACACCGGCGGGCGAACGCATGGGTAACAGCTGCGGATAGGAGACCCATTGCACTGCCGAGAGGCCAATGTTCTCGGTGGAAAGGACGCAATGGACGCAGCAATCTCGTCTGAAGAACCACCCGGTGCCTGGATGCCAGTACCTATCCTATAGTACCGTATAGGATTTGTGTTACCGGGTGACAGTGCAGGTATACGAGTGAGCCACCACGATAACAATCCTAGGGAAACCGCAGTGAACAATCGCTGGGCTGCGTAAACCTTCTATGTTACACGCCTTCGCCGTATCGTGGGGTAGCTGGAGCCCGGACAGAGCTTTGGAGTAACTCCCGAGCTCAACCCTGAAACGTTACGCCCTGGACTCAAGAGCCCTTGGGTCTCGTCCGGGTTTTTGTAAGACCTTATAACTCGGTGGGGATCCTGGTCCTCTTTCTTAAAAGAGATCTTGATTGTCAGGTAACTACGGATTAGCAAGATGTTAAGAAAATTGGAACGTATTCAGGTGGCTAATCACATAATGTGGGTTACTCTCTACATCACAGGCCATTTCGTGAATTCGTCTCTCCCGAGTGCTATTACTCAATGCTATTACTCAATATTTTCTAGACTATATTAGGCCTATACCCTGAACTGGGTAGTACTGTTATATGCAGAACTTTATATACTAAAAACAGGTAAAATAAGACCGTCACCAATAGTTATAGTATGCCATTTCCCAAAATTCGCCATAAACAAAGAAAAAAAAACGTCGCTATCTTATTTTGATCCATTTTGTTTCTTACAATCTTTGAGCGATTGAAAAATATTTTTCTTAAAGAGGTAGGGTTGAAGAAAGTGGTGTAGGCCTATAATTGAGAAAATGTAGTCTTAGGAGTAAACCTTATTATAAAGTAGGCCTATAGCCTAATTGAGATAATGTAGTCTTAGGAGTAAACCTTAAAGTAGGCCTATAATTGTGAAAATGTAGTCTTAGGAGTAAACCTTAAAGTAGGCCTATATTTGAGAAAATGTAGTCTTAGGAGTAAACCTTAAAGTAGGCCTATATTTGAGAAAATGTAGTCTTAGGAGTAAACCTTAAAGTAGGCATATAATTGAGAAAATGTAGTCTTAGGAGTAAACCTTAAAGTAGGCCTATTCTTTACCCAACATTTGCTCAACAAAAAGAAATATATATAAAAACACATAAGACGGCAGCCGCACATATGTTTGGAGGGGGATATAAAAAAAGGTTTCTCGATACTTATAATATATAGGCCTACTTATATCTAGTCTAGACTATCTGACTTAACTATCTAATATGGGCCTATCTATCTATCATCTGTATCTCTATCTATTCTGTAACACGGGACTACAGAAACTTGTGAATTATGTTTCGTAACTTAAATTATGCCATTATGAATTAATTTTTTCTGAAAGAGATAGATCTAAGCCTAGCTAACTTAATTAATGAGCGATGTTAATTTTTTGCTTTTCCAGGCACATATCCATATCATTGCATGGTGCACTAATGCCACTCGAAAAAAAAGATAATTTAAAATTGGCCTTGATATTCGTACTTACTTGTATTGCCTTAAATTTGAATAAGATAGGCCTATTATGAATGTCAATCTAAAAAAAAACATAACTAATTAAGCAGGTCTTGCTATTAGTAGTATTAGCCTACTAGGCCTACTATTAGGCCTTAGGCCCAGCCAAGAGTTGTAATAAGTTAATATTCCTTAAGATTAAGATGATCTTATCCACAGGACCCTCACAAGCCTGAGTATAGTGCCCCAGGCCCCTTGCATAATGTAACTGCTTTGTTACAATCTTTTATGAAACTTAAACCTTTGAGAGCCTATTAATAATAATTAAAAGTGAAACATTTGTATAAAACAGTTTGAGTATTATAATTAAATAATTAAGAAGTTAACTTTTACTATCTTTATTCATTATTCCTTTTGTTCACAATTTGTGTTTCCAATTTTCTTTCCCCCTCAACTCTCCTAAAATTTCTGGTATGAACATAGTTTATGTTTTCCGCCGCCCCTAGAAGTGTCGCCCCCCGAGCATATTTATACCGTGAAGCCGGCTGGTCCAGCGGTTAGTTCACCGGACTGTCAACCAAAAAACCAACGGACAGGTCGCGGGTTCTATCCCTGCCACCGACGGATCCCTGTCGCCCTGCAGGAGTTTTGGGCCTAGTGGACGTAATAATCTTCTTTCCAGAAGGAACGTCTGTAAACTTATAAGATACGCCCCCTCTGCCCTCCCTTATGTAAGGGCACTGCTTGGCCATAGGCCGTTGTAATCAGATATCTTATTGAAGTGGGCGGCTCCTCTCAATTGCTGTGCATATTATTTCTATTAATAAATTTTTACATTCAATTAGATCTAGCCTAATTACAGTTAATTTTGAAAATCTACGTAACTAAAGTAAATGTTAGTTTAGCTGTTGTATAATTTATAATCGTTCATGCATAATATGTCAGTGAGGTCTCAATCGAAGTATTGTATACGGTAGGCCCTATAGGAGACAAGACAATAATAAAGGATGGCTAATGACTGCTAGCAAGCTTTCACTCACTCACATTCCTTGATCATTATATCACTTATTATATTATAATTATATTACAATAACTAAATAATGGTAGGCCTACATTAACCTACTTTAAATTTTTCCATCTGATAATTTTTAGCGTTATTATTATTTTTTTATGCTTTTTTAATTTATTACTAAAAAAACGAAATCTAAACACATTGTCATTGTGGTTTGGACCAGTTTTTTTTTACATTTTATTTTTAGAGAGTACCTTCCTGTACGAAATAGAAGCTCAACAATTTTAAGACGATTTTGTTTCAATCAGGTAAAGAATAATAAATTAATAATCTACATATGCACAATATGAATATTGACAAATATTGTACATAAGTGTAAGAAATGTAGCGCTGAACATGCAAAGAAAAAAGAAATGAAATTAGTAAGATAGTTTTAGATAGTAGTATTAGAAGTAGTAGTAGTAGCCGACTGGTCACTTTACTAGTTTTGCCTTTATTTTATTGGCTTTATTGCTTTATCGTTTGCCTTACCTTTACACTTTACTCAGTCAGGCCTTTAGACTTTAGGCCTACCTTTAGTGGCCCTTTAACTTTAGCCATTTTTTTAAAGCGCTAATAATTCAAATAATTTATAATTGATAAGAATTGATAAGGCAGGTTTCACAATAAGGTTTTAGAAAGTTCCCTTTTTAAACCAAATTTTTATTTTAAGCTTTGTCACTGTATTATATATTATTTTAAAGCCTAGAAACTGAGGAATCTGAATATGAAGGTTAGAAAGTCAGCCGACTTTCCAATGTTTTATAATTAATAATTTTAAGATCGGGAAATTCCGTCTGGCACAGTTTAGCCGGCGCAAAAAAATACACGAGACTAAACAGCTGCAAAATATTATAAAAACGTACAATATTGTGTTTTTTTTTAATATTTTTATGAAAAATAAACTTATAATACTTGAAATATCATCATTTGTGTTGTGTTTTGTTATTAATTTCACTAATAAACTAATAATTTGGCATCCTTAGGTCATTAGGCCTAGGATATGTGGTACCGGAAAAATAAACAACATGGCGGCCATTTTTTACTTAAAACGTGGTTTTAGCGAAAATCATGGAGAGATATTATTTTTATGTTTAAACAATTACTGTTCGCGTAAATTTAGTTTTAAAACATTTAATAATATTGAAAATCGTATACAAGAACTTAGATATAAAAAAAGAAATGCGTAAATAGCGTTTTACTGTAAATTATCGATAACGGCCGAGCGTGCGGTTCTCGGCGGTGTAACGAAACCCTAATGGCAACATATCAGACAGACACGGGTAAAATAATTATATTAAATCGAAAAACGCATTTTTAAAGTAAAAAAACGCGTCAAATAGAACAAAACGGCTATCCGATTGGATTTATATTTTAAAATTCACTCGAGCGCATTTTAAAATGAATGAAAAATCGATTCAACTTTTTCGGTACCACGTAAGGTTCTCTTGACAGAGCAAGTTTTTGTGATGTACACCCGATGGTTTTTAGCAAATAAAATAAAATTTGAGGCTGAATATTAAAAAATAATGCCGTTTTTATGAATTAATATATATTTGGATTAAATTTGGAGAGTTTTAGAAATCTACAATGACTTATCTATTTTTAGTTCGAGTTTTAGGCCTAGCCTAGGGAATAAAGAAAAAATTCCAGACGCGGTGTAAAAAAACTAAGAGATTTGAAAAATTGTTTAAAAAAAAAATAAACATATGTAACGACTTTCATTGCAAGTATAGCATATTATAACATATGCATGAATGAAAAACATCCAGAAATCGCGTTAATTTTGCTTTTTAATACTTTTACTTAAAGCTTTTCAAGTAGGTACAAAAAAAGGGGAATGGGATCTGCATGCTTTGTTACGTTACACTGCATAAAAAATATAATAAACAACACTAAAATAAAATAAAAACTCACAATATTGATTTTGCTGATACTTTTATTACATATAAACACAAACAAGTAAAGAAAACAACATTTTGTACATACATTTTTTTTTCTTCAAATATTCAAAAAAAGTTGACCATTTGGTGGCCATTTTGTGAAACCTGCCATAACTGATAGATCTATTAATATTATCATTATATCGATAACACTTTACACCTCCGAATTTCGTATGTTTTGGTTTTGCTTTAAAGTTTAAAGACTTTTTGTCTAACCAAACCAGTCTAGAGTCTAGGTGCTTACTCGCTTATTGTGCTGAGCGTCTCAGATGCTGTGGACTGTGGAATATACTATGTATTAATAGTTGTTTGAAGGCAGCCCAGCTGGACTCGATATCATGCCTGTCTTTTTTGCAGGCAATCATTTAGTCTATCATGTGCCACTGGATCGAGGGTACATCTAGGTCTCTTTGTTACAGTTGGGCTGGCGGAACATGGTGTTGGTAATAAGGAGATCATGTGCTGCGCATGTTCTCAGCAAAAGATTCCAATTCTGTTGCACTTGCCTATGCCATTTCTGCTGATGACTCCCTTCCATGCCATGAGGCCAGTGCTGACGCTGGCATTGAAATGACATGGATGACTTGCCAGGTGGGGACCAAAGGTGGGTGAACTGTTCCCAGAGGAACATGAAAAGTCCTCCTCACCAGAGGTGCTACCCCTCCCAGATCACCCCAATACACCTCAATTATGAAGACAGCTTTCTATAGACATTTTTTTAAATATGATGGCTTATTATTTTAAATAGCTGACTACTTTGTAGATGTGACAGACAAGCATGATGCAACATGCCTACCATTCCGTATTTTCCAGAATTGTTCTTGAAAATGACTAAAATTTACCCCCCATTCCATAATTCTGCATTAGACCTGTATGTTCTGCAAAATCAGCGTCTCTGAAAATGCTGACATTTTAATTAAGTAAGTATTAACACCAAATTAAAAAGAAGCGTTTGCCAACTTTTTTTGTTCTTGTCACTTCCGTTTCAATGTATTTGCTATTTTTTGTCGAGGGTGCAAAAGCGTAAGGCTTCACGGCACTGTTAAATTTACTTTGCCTTTCTAGCTATGTCGAATAAATAAATAGTCTTAAATATATTTTATAGAAGGAATATTTCAATGAATTCCTATGTATTAAGCAAAAACTAACATGTGCTACTAATGCTTATTTCAGCATTTTTTCCTGATAAAGTACAGAGGAATTAAATTTAATTAAATATGAATAATATGATTTATTAATATATTACACTAAAACAGCTAAAACTAAACATAGCGTTGCTAGCCAAAGCAAAATATTACCTTCTAATAGCTTAATAAAAGTAGTGGCTAAATTAAAATTTAAAATAAAAGTAATGATATTTTCCCCTACTTCTTTAAATCGACAGTTTATGTAATTAGAACAGACACATTGTTTGACACAGTGTTAGCGACTAGGGCATTTAACCATTGAAATAAATTTGTTTTTCATTTATAACTTATTCATACATTGACATAGTAGTTTAGACTTAGTCCTAGGCTTATGAATTTAGTTACCTACAGTTTTACCAAAATCAAGCATTTAAATTGATACTCAGTTACCTTGACCTTTAGACTTAGTCCTAGGCTTATAAATTTAGTTACCTACAGTTTTACCAAAATCAAGCATTTAAATTGATACTCAGTTACCTTGACCTTTAGACTTAGTCCTAGGCTTATAAATTTAGTTACCTACAGTTTTACCAAAATCAAGCATTTAAATTGATACTCAGTTACCTTGACCTTTAGACTTAGTCCTAGGCTTATAAATTTAGTTACCTACAGTTTTACCAAAATCAAGCATTTAAATTGATACTCAGTTACCTTGACCTTAGTTTAGAATAAATATAGGCCCTAGGTGGACAGAATTAACTTGACGTTAACCACTTTCTGAGTTTCTGCCCTAGGCCTTAGACTTAGTGGTTTGAAAAGTTTTTAGTTTCTTTTAAACACAGCATTGTAATTATTGCCTAATAGCTTAAAATCATAAAACTACATAAAAAGCCACTGTTAATAGGCTTATAACCACCTTTAAAGATAGATTTACCCCCCCCCCCCCAAATTAAATCTATATTGCCTTAGATTGTATTTTATTTTATATATATATATTATATTATTACGACAGCCCTTTTCTTCATAAGAAATCCTCAAGTTGAGTTATCAATTCTTATTACAAAGGCGATATATCAGTGGTCATCTATGCACTGTCATATATGCCGCAATAGATACGTTTAGTATTTCCCTGGTCAAGTCGTTTGATTTACTTTTCAAGTATTAATTCAATAAAAATGTTAAATGACAAGCCAGCTTTTGTTATCTTTTTGTAGATGATTATTAAGTAGTAGATGACTGTAGAATAATGAGTACTGAATTGTAGACTGTATTATTTATTTGGCCCCATTCAGTTTATGAAATATTTATTTATTATGTTGTCTTGTAGTTATTATAATTACTGCTTCAATTGGTAGTATCATTATTGGTTCATTTTGATATTAGTTTAGTGTAGTCTAGGTTGGTCCTGATTCGAAATATCCCCTGGCAATCTTTATAGCATTGATTCGAGTTTTATTTGATTTCTTCAGATGTATATTTATGTTGGCTCAATATACACAATATCTATCGTGTAGTTATTGTGTAGCGTTGGCAATTACTATTGCAGTATAAATAAAACACACACAATACTGGAACGTGAAGAACCTGATATAAATCGATTTGTAAAATAAACGAATTATTGGCCAATTAGCAATCCGAATGATATTTACACAAGTGGTTAAGAATAGCACATGTCCATGGAATGAATAAGAAACATATTCAATAGGAATTTTATCTCAGAGCACAAGCTACGTGTTTACTTGTCGAGAGCTGCCGGCTGGTCCAGCGGTTAGTTCACCGGACTGTCAACCAAAAACCAACTGACAGGTCGCGGGTTCTAGCCCTGCCACCGACGGATCCCTGTCGCCCTGTAGGAGTTTTGGGCCTAGTAGACGTAATAATCTTCTATCTAGAAGGAACGTCTGTAAAACTTATAAGCTGCCAAAGAACTGTCTAAACTTTCTGCTGATTTGCATGGGTCTATAATCTGGGTTGATACGATACCATAACTGAATACAAGGGAGTACATTACATTATATAATAAAATACTAGCGTGGGATGGAATATCCGAATACGACCACTAGTAACAACGGTCATGTTGTCCGGTACAGTAGCTGGGAAAAACCAACGACCATGACTTATGAAATAATTACGTCAATATTGTCCGGTCATTAAGCTGGGAAAAATCAACGACCTTATTAGCTGGGAAAAAACAACGACCTTGGCTTATGAAATAATTTCTATCATTACTTCTGCAATTATTATGAACGATTAGTATCAATTTAATTATTGTACAATGTATAAATTTATGTTTCGTAACAATATATATACAGTATTATATATAGCTCTTCATTTGTTCTTGTTCTCCAGCCATCTGTGTCTTGCACAGCTCCATATATCTTCCGCAGTAATTCAGTAGGATCTCAATGGATTTTGTCATTGTCCATGTTTCACTGCTATACATCACCACTAGTCTTATTATGGTCTTATTATGGTTTTGTATATCTCCTTCTTTGTTCTTTTTTAGATATTTTTGTTACGGAATACATTTTGGAGGCTGAAGTAGGCACGATTTCCTGCAGCTATTATTTCTTTTATTTCAGGTAGTATCTCATTCCTTTCATTAAGGCTTGACCCTAAGTATTTGAAAGTATCTACTCTTTCAAGTGTGTGATTCTTGGTTTTGAAGTCTTCCCTGTCTTCTTCCTTTGTATCATGCCTCGTCAGTACCATGTACTTTGTTTTGTGGTCATTGATCTTAAGTCCTGCCAGCTTGGAGGCATCTTCGAGCTCTATAAGAGCTTGTTAAATGGCTTTTTTTTTCTTTCCAAGTAAGGCTATATCATCAGCATACACTAGGTACTGCAGATGTTGGCTATATAAAATTCCACTGGGGTGTATGCTGGGGGCTTCTCTATTGAAATATTCTGTTATCATCCCCCAAGTGTCTACCTTAATGTTACTTATTGCTCTCTCTAATACTATGTTAAATAGCATGCACGATAGTGAGTCGCATTGTCAAAGTCCTTGTTGGGGTTGTGGTATTACACTACTCCTTGTTGGAGTCCTTTTTGAGGTGGTGGTATTAAGCAGTGTACATTTTCAAAAAATCATACACAAACTTACTTTTTTCTTTGATAACTTAATAATTGAAAAATTTAAAGTATTAATATTCTTTGCAGATCTAGAATTAACTGTAACTTAAATTTGTATTGTATATCCCTGATTCGTTATACGTATATAATATTAACATATATTATATATATATATATATTTGAGAATTTCTATGCATTGTCTAGGAATAAGTATAATAACATATCAGTCATAATCAGATAACCTACATAGAGGGTTGTCCATTAATTATGTCAACAAAATAGAGAGAAGGGAGTTGAAAAAATTTACAATTATTGTTGAAATGTGGGACGGAAGGGGGTCAAGATAATTAAACGTCAATAAATACATTATATACCGTATATACTCGCGTATAAGTCGCACTTTTTTTTACCGAAAATTTCGACAAAAAGTAGGGGTGCGACTTATACACCAAACACTGTTTTTGAAAAGTTTGAAAACATCACTACTCTGTCATAAAGTTTCCTACATAACCCATATAGTTGATTGTAGTGATGTAGAATTACTAGGATATGTGTAGGACTACATTTTACATTTTGAAAACTTTCGTTGGTGTACATATTACTATCTTTATATAACTAAAATGAAGATCGACACATACTTTAGGTTTTTCAGACACCTCCCCCCTCCCCCGCTTTTTTTTTTGAACTTTTGAACCGATTTTGTATTGCCGAAACGTAGCGTAAGTTTAAAGGCGGCATTTTTTTTGGTAGGCTTATTGAATGCAAATTACAGTATGGAAAGAACCGTAAATGTGCAAAAGCCTGTCTAGGTCTATAATGTAGGTAGGCCTATAAGCTTAAGATGCGTTTTATTTAATACATAAGGTCTAAGGTTATAGGCTATAGCCTACTAATAAGGCAGTGTTGGGCATTCGCGTCATATCTAGGCGATGTTTCCAAAACTATGTTCGGCAGATGGACGCGTGAAATGTCAAGTGTGCATTATTTTCATTAGTTGCATGTAAGAGTTGAAAAAAAAACATCTTAATATTTGTCGGTGGCGCAGACGCATTTGAAATCATTACAAACAATGTTAATGGTAATTAGGACACATGTATAGCGTCATAAATGCCGGCGTCTCCCAGTCTCCAGTCTAGGCGACATTGAGTCTAATGACGTACTTCAAAGACTTTTTTGTGTGTAGTGTTACTTTAGGGATAGGAACTTGAGTAGGGACAGGGACTTAAATGAAGAAACAGAAATCTTACTTTCCCATTTCACTAATGTATGTAGGCCTATTGATCGGTTGTTTAAAATAAATGAAGCCTTGCCTTTATTTGATTATGTTTGCCTTATACACGATTAAAACCATTTTTTAAGGAAAGTTTTTAAATTAGGGTGAATATTTAGTAACTTTTATGTTTAAAAGGTATACATTTTTGAGATATTAAAAGGCAGTGTAACCCGGAAAGTCAGGGTGCGACTTATGCGCGGGTAAATGACAACATATAAGAAAAAAAATCTTAAACTAGGGGTGCGACTTATACACCGGTGCGACTTATATGCGGGTATATACGGTATATACATTAGTCGTGCGTTAATATGACATACACTCATTCATCTATCCACAGCCTGCCATTAAAATGATATATCATACTGCATTGCTAAATTCGTGGCCTATATGCATATACCCTCTCTATTCCAATCTGAACCAAAAAAAACACCATAATACAGTAAAAGTCCGATAATCCGGCACGCTCGGGACCGGCTCGTTGTCGGACTATAGAAAATCCCGGTCTATCGGGCGGTGCCCCTTCTTTTTAGTGTAGGCTATGCCGTAAAACAATTGTACTTTGTCTTTTTTAACTACATACATATATAAATCATAATTATAAGAACAATTAGGTTAATAATCAAACTACAAATACAGTATGCAAATACAACAAAGTTTATTTTACATTTCATATAATGTACGTTCACGTAGGCCTACTGTAAAACATACTTCACTTAGATTTACAAAAGTCACGAATGTCTTTTTGTTTTCTTGACTTTTGGCGTTTAGTATAAAATTTATTTCTAATGATATGGAAATCAATAATTTCTGAAGCACTGTAGCTAGTACTTGCCTCAGCAAAAGAGATAAACTTATTTAGAGATTCTGCAGCTTCTGCCCAGCTTATTTTTTCCTTTTCTTCCGTTTCGGCATCTGAGTCACTTTCTTCAAGATTTTGAGTAGGCTGAGGGTTTACTACACTGTTGATAATGTCCTCATCGGTTAGTTCTCGTTCAACAGGCTCATTCTCGTAGATTAGAAGCCACTCTTCTACCTCATCTTCAGGCAGGCAGACGCTTCGTGATTGATTAACTGTGCTGCACTGCACCTGTATTTGTTGTGACAGCTGAGACTAGCTGGCCGCTATTTGTTTCCGAACAATACCGAGCGCTTCCGGATGATCCCGAACTACCCCGAAAACTTCCGAATAGCTCTCGATCGTTTTTATTTGCTTTAAAGGCACACTTTTGAAGAAAACTAAAATTTTTACAATTTTCCGGAGCGATGTCGGACTATCTGGCATTCCGGACTGTTGGATGCCGGACTAATGGACTGCTACTGTAGTAGGATTGGGGAGGGGAGCAAGGGGGAACATAGGGTAGAATTGTGCAACTTTACATTGGGGGGGGGGGTGGGGGGAAGGATGTAGTGCACGAGGTGGAAAAGAAGGTTAATTCTGTTATGTTATGTAAACAAATATATTTTTGCTAACTAATAATAGATGAAAAGTTAAAATTAGGTTGATATAAGAGATCTGTCTCATAATTTAAAATTTTTAATGTATAATTTAAAAACTGTATGAGCTAAAAAAAATTGTATTACCGGTGGCATAGAAATCAAATCATATTTACAGTGGAACTATTGAATAGTTTAAAGTTTATATTATAATAATATATTTTATTAATAGTTTTGGGATAAAGTTTTATTTTTTTTTTGGTAATACTATAAATAGGATAAATGTTTTTAATCAATAGTCAATAGTTGTTTTTTTAAACCTTAAAACTTTAATTAACATTTTAAATTTTTCTCTTTTAACAAAACACATATTAATGTTACCTTAAATTTTGTATTATAAAATAATGTATTAACTTGCCTTATTTATTGTTTAATGCTCGAGTTGTACACTATATAAAAACTGCTTTTGCTTGTCAAGTTTTACTTTCAAGTATATGATAATGATTGTCAATCATTGCCCGTATACCTCCTTATATAGTATATTTTGTAACATTTATTACTCTAAGTTTTGTACTTGAAATAAACTTCAATGCAAAACATTAATGCAATATTTTTACATATACAAAGGTTTGTTAAATTTTGCGAATATTTATGCTTACAACACTTTGTTTAAATTTAAGTATTAAAATTTTGATAATTTAAAACAGTGTCAATTTAGTATGTCTTTGTATGGCATTGAATGACCTTTTGATTTATAACATAAGTTCTACTAAAATTAGATAATTTTTAGTGATTTTTTAAAAGTAGGATAGATTTGTGTTTTTTGTCTCCCTTGATAAAAAACTGTAAAAAGTATGAAAAATGATTTTTAGGTAGGTAATTTTATATTTTTCATATGCATCACATCCACACAAAAAATTGGGTCTCTTCTCTACAAACTTTTGTGTTTGTAAACAAAGTAACTTGGCCATAGTCAATATGAGCTCAAGTCAAATGGTGCTCTTTCAAGGGAAAAAATTTCATATTCACAGAGAGGTGTAAAAATGCACTAAAATATTGTCAGAACCTTCCTACACATGATTTGAATAGTGGGAAGATAAGTTATACACTGGAAAAGACACAGTGACAAAAAACATTGACGAAAGGAACGGGTGTTGCTTAGGACAGATGACAAGAAAGAAAAAAAAATGGAACTTGAAGAGGGCATACACATTTCAAACTAAGTTTATTTTGAAATATTTGCAGTATATACTCATAAAAATAAAAAAAATAACTCAATTTAACAACATGTACAACACCAAAAATTATCTTATTGTTGTCTTGTGTCCCAAGTGACACTGCTTAAAGTGTAACAGTTTTATAATTATACCTTCTGATGATTGTAATAAGTAAAGCAGTATATATATCAATTACTAGCAACAATGTGTCCATATGTTGTACCCAAAAAAAATAATTTTCAAGGGCCAATAGATTTTTAAAACTATTTTGGTGTCGCTTGGGACAACAGTAACGGTGACAAGATAGGAATGTCCCCAGTGAAACAAATTACAAATATTTTTCAACATTACAAATACTCAATACATTACTATTCATGATAAAAACAATCAAGTAGACCATTTAACTCTTAAAACAAGCTTATCATTTAACAAATAACATTGCAGCTTCACACAAGGTGTCGCTTAGGACACACACTGAATGACAACACAATTCCAATCAAATGCTTGCTTCTACCTCTATCATACATATGTTTTGAAGAAATAATACTCTCTAGAGTAGGGAATGTTAAACATGTGAGTGTTTTTTTTTTTTTTTTTTTTTTTTTTTTTTTTTTTTTTTTTTTTTTTTTTGCAACTCCGTCAGCTGGCTGAAAACTGATAGTGAACTTGCTTTTGTACTGAGCTGCGCAGCCATCACTAAACATGTGCAAAGCCCCTAGCTTTCAAATGTTCAATACACTGGTCAATCAAATGCTTTTTAAAGTGGCAGTCATGCTTTAATTCGGCAGATAGGAAAACCAGATATTCTGAAACAACTTTCTTGCAATCAGGATAGTTGCAGCGATAAAAGAAGCCGCAAGGATGGACAGTCACCTGTCTGTAGCACCAATAGACACTTGGAATCTCGTGTTGAAACTTGCAGAGGTAGTTTTCCGCAAAATCCAGCGTGACCATTGCATGCTTAGCTGGCAGATGTTTCTTGAGATAGTCATACTTTTCTCTTTGTCACTTTGCAACATGCACATGCCTAACGATGGCTTCAGCCTTTTCCATGAACCTTGTGAGGACCTGTGATAATGTACCTTCTTTGCGGACCAGGTCTTTGTTTACCTTGGCGGGCTTCTCCCATTGTGCATAGTGCACAACTTTTGTAAGATCCACATTCACAAATAGAGACATAACACATTCAACTCCACAACTTTCACACTCTCTTTCCACATACTTTCTATTTCTACTCACTTCCTTGCAAACAGTTCTCCTCATCAGCTCATTCACACTTTCAATTTTTGAATCACACTCCAACTATTTGTTTACAACATTCAAAAGCAGTTCTAAATTGGTGCATTTTTCGCATAAGCCCTGAATGAACTTTCTACTCGACAAAAGTAAAATGTGCTTTGGCCGCCTACGTTGAAACGTTAACAGGGACACTTTTGATCCTGGATGGGCTGCTCTGAATTCTTTATAATGCATGTAGAGTGTTTTGGTTAAAACCTTTTTTTTGGACAGAAGAACCCTTTTTGCCAGGAAAATCAACAGCAACTCTATCAAAGAACTGCTCTACACTAAAAGAGCTGCATCTCTGTCTTTTGTAGTAACAGAGTGGTGGTCTTTCTTCTTTGGCAGTGTTTTTTCTCAAAAAGAGATTTCATAAAATTATTCTTCCAAAGAGCCATCCTGCTCCTTGCCCTTTTCAAGTCTTTAACCATATTGGTTGCAATCCTGAAAAGCCAACACTTCCTGGTGGGTTGTGCCTTCTCTGCCCTTTCAAGCTTTGACTTGTGGTATCTCATTCTCTGTTTCTCCAACTCCCTTCTCTTCTTTAGTGGCGTCATGCTAGCTCGTCTTTTCTGTAATCAGAAAGGGGGGGGGGGCAATAAAAAATAAAAAAACTTATCACACAAGTCTAATTGAGTTTTTTATCAGAATATCATACTTTTGAATTGCGTCATAAAAATAAATGGTCCTAAGCAGCACTGAAAGTAACAAATCAATGTCTTCATACTTCTGTAAGGAACCATGACTGAGTCAAGATAAACAGATAGAACAATTTGATTAATACAATTATCAATTAATCTGAAAAGTATTTCTTAACCCTATCCCTACTAGGTGGGTCAATTTGACCCGTCCATGGTATATTTTTGATAATTACTCGAAAACCACTTATCCGAATACTTTAAGCTTTCAGATATGTTATCTACAATTGGTTTGCTTTATTTTGGTGTAAAAAAAAATTTGTTATGTTTGATGCACGTGAAATGGTGAGCCCTTTTTTTTTTACTATCCCTCTCACTACTAGGTGGGTCATTTTGACCCATATACATTTATATAGAAAAAAACAAGATTAGAACTGTGAAATAAATTATTTGTATGCTTGAAAAGCTAGAATTAATATCAGTGAACATTTAAGTTTAAGATATATATCTCATGGGCTTCAATTTATCAGTTACCCAGCGAGAACATTACGTTGTATTTACTGGGAAAACACGTGAAAACCGAGAAAACACGTGAAAACCACAAAAACACTTGGAAACCACGCTTTTTCCCTGTCGATACGCCGTGGCGTGCCCGTTGGGTAGCCCATTGAAATGTATGTCCCTTAGACTAAATGTAAATGTAACTAAGGGTGGAATAAACTCGTACCGGTATCAGGTCCCATTTGAAAATCAGAAGATGCCAAGCTATAACATATTTAGGCCTCCAAGACAAGAATTCCTTGGTGCACAGATGCTATTGTCAGACTATCAGATTTCAAACTACCGGTAGTTACAACTCCAACTAAACATTGATAAACATTGTCATATTCAAACAATAATGGGGGAAAAGGATTGATATTGACAAGTAAATACCAACTGATGTTATTGAAATCCAAGCTCTTATTTTTTGCATTATCAATTTTTTAGCCCATTTAGGATGCCAGATGTGAATATCTGTTAGAAACAACAAAGAAACTAGGTCTAAAAAAACAAGCTGCATTGCATTTATAACGAGAGTTATAAGAGAAGTTTCTAAAAGAACTAAACAAGCATTATGTTCCTTTCACTATCATTGATGAGCTGTAGCAATACATTTCATCAAAGCCAAAGAAATTGGCTTATAGACTAAAATATTTTCCATTTGTATCAAAGACTTATCTTAGCAAAGTCGGACTCTGTCCTCATCAAAGTTGGGCAGTGTCCTCATCAAAATCTTGGACCAGCACATATTCTTCATACAGAACTTAGTATAAACAACTTTGAGTAAGTCACTAGGAATGGAACCTTCTATAGACAAGAATGTGAACAGCAGAAGAGCAGGTGTTTGCTTGCTCATGCTCTGGAAATCTGGCTGATACCATGGGAAGTTAGACAAGAAAGCATTGACCACTTGTGTCAAGTGCTCAACATCTATTTGCTTTGCATGGTTTCCAAGAATAAACCATAGATCTAAGTGCACTATGGGCAGGGGCGAAGCCAGACATTTTTTCCAGGGGGGGGGGGGAGGCTAAACTTTTGCGTGACAAACATTTATAAAAATTTTTTGCGAATTTAGTTCATATTTTTAAAAAATCCTTTGAAAACGATTTTTTTTCATTCCGGGGAGGGGGGGGGCGGCAGCTGAACCCCCCTCGGCCCCCGCCCCTGACTATGGTAGTGAAGGTCCTGTGTTCAAATCCTGGTGAAGGCTAGGATTCTTTTCCCGGGACTAGAGGGTTTCCCTGAGTTTACCAAGCTCTTATGGGTACCTGACATTAGTTGGGGTAAAGTAAAGTAAAGGCGGCTGTGCATTGTGCTGGCCACACATTCGCCTAGTATGCCGTGGCCACAGAAACTGGTGAACGCTGCTCCACCGGCCCTATGACCAATTTGTTCTGAAGGGTACTTTACTTACTAAGGGCACTAAGTGCTCATTTATAAATACTTTATTGTTCTTAATGTTTTGCAAATAATTATTTTTAAAGTGCTCAAATGTATAGATTTGTGTGGAAGTTTTATTGAAAAAAGTATTTTCATTACAACCAGTATACAGATATATTTGAAAAAAAATGTGCAACAATCATTATGTAATTAAATACAAAATGCTCTTATAAAATAAGTTATGGTTATTTCTATTAAAAACTATATGGGTCAATTTGACCCACCTAGTAGGTATAGGAAGTATTTAGTTTTTTCTTATGTAAAAGGTATATGGTTCAATTTGACCCACCTTGTAGTCGAATACAGTGAAAACACGAAGTAGGGATAGGGTTAATCAATACAGTGTCTCCTATTTCTGGTGTTACTTAGGACATGTGACAATAATAACTTTCTTGTCATAATTTTGAAAATTTGAAGTTTAGGCTTGAAATCATCCAGCATGGCCAGATTCAGGTTATGCATTTTAATAAATAAGTATTTTGCACAGTTAAACTTAAAATGCTCATATATATAACCAAAATGAATCATTGCAGTGGGTAATCATTGCATTTTAGCGGAGTGATTATAAAGAGATTTTTCCCCATAACGCTGAGCGTTATACGGAGATTTTTGGCTGGTCACGTGACGATTAATTTCAATTTTATACAGGTCAGTGCGGTGAGGAGATTTTTCCCCATAACGCTGACCGTTATACGGAGATTTTTGGCTAGTCGTGTGAATTTTTATACAGGTCACGTGTCGATTCATTTACATTTTATACAGGTCAGTGCTACTTGTCCATTAGTTGGCGGTAAACCGTTTACTAAACGACAGTGTTAATATGGCTATCGAAAAAGGATCGTGTTTTTCATAGTTCGAAAATTTTTGAAGTTCTCTCAAAAGGCACGAAGAAGAATTTGGTGTACTGTTTGTCATTACCAGTACCAGCAAAAAAAAAAAAAAAAAAAAAAAGTTGGTCAGAGTGAATATATCTAGTTTCTATCTAATATTTATTTAAAAAACACTAATTGTTTATATTACAACACAAGCGACTGTATTTTGCCTCCCAAAAATTATTGAGTGAAAAAAAATCGGCATGTGAATAATACTGAGATTTTTTTTTAAACGAAATCTCCGTATACCGCCCTGTGTTTTTGGCTGAAATTGACTTAAACTCAATGTTTTTTTACCAAAATATGGAAATACAACACACGCAGTAGGTCTACCCCAGGCGGCATATAGACTCTACTTAAAATGGACCTCCATTCATACTATTTTATTTAAAAAACACTAATTGTTTATATTACAACACAAGCGACTGCATTTCGCCGTATAACGCCAACCAAAAATTATTAAGTGAAAAAAAATGTGCATAATACGAAGATTATTTTTTAAAGAAATCTCCGTATACTGCCCTGTGTTATTGGGAAAATTTTTCTGTAGAAATCTCCGTATAACGCGCTGCGTTATTGGGAAAATTTGTCTGTAGAAATCTCTGTATAACGCGGGGCGATATTGGGAAAATTTTTCTGTAGCAATCTCCGTATAACGCTTGACGTCATTCGGAAAATTTTTCTGTAGAAGTCTCCGTATAACGCCCGGCGTTATTGGGAAAATTTTCCATATAACGCCCGGCATTATTGCAAAAATTTTCCGTATAACGTCTCCGCATTTTAAGTGTCACTTAGGACAGATTAAAACCTTGGTGTCACTTAGGACACGATAAATATTGATGGCAAGAAGACATATCTTACCTTCTCTCCTTGAGACCATGTTCCAACAGAAACAGGAAGTGCTGAATCTTTTGACCTGAGTCAGCAATCACTAAAAATTTGGGTTTGAATGCAAAACAAAAGAAATGGCTGCTACAGACACTTTGGTGTCACTTATGACAAATGACAACAAAAAATTTACTTCAGAAAAAAACATACTAATTCTTGATGGATTTCTTCAAGAATTTAACACATATATCTCCATAGCCTATATTTATGATATTCAAGAGTATTACAAGCATAGGAGTTGCAAAAGAGGGGGTTTAGGAGCATAAACTCCACTCACTTGAAATGACAACAACTGTCCTAAGCAACACTATTTTTTTTAAACCCTTGTAAAAAAATTATCCCTACATCAATTTGGGCAAACTTTGTGGCAAATAGTTATTTAAGGGCTTCTTGTATTCACCAAATGAGTTTGAGATACATATAAAGCTCCTAGGTTATTTAAATAAAGTCTGGAAAAATTGCATGTAATGAGTCACTTAGAAGCACCGGCAAAAAAAGCAACCTTCTCATCAAAAAATGCGTTTTGAGGCATATTTTAATCAACCTAGGTCAAAATGCTATCTCGTTGTCCATGTTCGGTGTGAACTAAGTCCAAGTTTTAACTATTTCATTTCATTTTGACCCTTTAATTGCGATTTTTAAAAAATCAGTTTTGAGGTACAACCTTTTGACTTGGGCTCATATACTTTTTTAGATAATGATGTCTAAAAATGGGACTTTGTGAGGTGGCACTAAGTAACCCACTTGTAATAACTTTCTTGAAAAATAACATATAGTCATAAAATTGGTTTCGAAGTTCTTAGAATTCTTCTTGTGTCTTTCTATTAAACATTGGAAAAGCTCAATAGCTTGAGAAATTAAAATAGGTTTTGAGTACCTAATATTATAGATGTAAGTAATTTAATGTGTGGAATGGCTGCACATATTTTTTATTTGTGAATTTTATAGTGCTTAAATTGTGGGGTAACTAGTGTAGGTAAAAAAAAAGTTAACATTTTTACAGTGCTATTAAAAAATCTTAATTAGAAATGGTCCAGATTTGTCCCAGTACCAGTATTACTTTTTACAGAAATAGTCCTAATTTGTCAAAATTGATGACTATATACAATGTTTATTTTATGAATTTTAAAAATTTTGATGAAAATCTCATTTGTCTCTTTATAGGGAATCTCACCACATAAATGATGAAAACAAGAATGGATGGATGTTTCATGAGCTAATTACAAAACAACTTACCAGGCTAATTAGCAAAACCCATTTTTATATTCACTTAGTAATGCTAAATGTGACAAGAACCAGAAAAACAAAGCCTTACAGCTATGACATACATGGAAAAAAAAAATTCTTAAAAGCTGAAGTTTATTGCAGAATAACATTTACTTTTGTGTATGGTATATATTCCAGTGGTCAAATGCACCAAAATAAAAGTCATGTTAGAAATACATAAAGCAAGAAACTATACTCTTGTTTGAAGAGCCATTAAAGATGCTGTATCTTTATTTTTCATAATTTCAAATAAAACATTTTTCAAATTGTCTTTCACAATTACTCCTAATGGATTTATAGATGATAAACCACAGTAAAACATTGCATGCTGCTTTTGAATAACCTCTCTGGTTATTGTTATTCATTGAAAATTGCAGGTATTTTTAAAATACAAATGCTTGATTTGATCTGACTAAATAGTCAGATATGGAGCATCAAACGGATCATAGCAACACTTAATTTAGACTTCAAAACAAATGTCTGTTGGATATGACATATAATGTAGAGTATATTAAAAGAATGCATTCACAAGAACAAACCTTCAAATGTTTAATTTGTAATGAAATCTTTTTCGCATTAAATATTTTAGAATGCCACTTGTGGATTCATACAGGTGAAAAACTATTTAAATGTGACATATGTTGTGAGAAATTTTTTTGGAGCGTTTACTTAATAGAACATCAAAGATGTCATTTAGTGGGACTCCCCTTTCAATGTTTGATTTGTAATAAGAAATTCAGAGCCTTACGCTTTTTAAAATACCACTTGTGGAATCATACAGATGAAAAACCATTTAAATGTGACATTTGTAGTAAACAATTTTCTCACAGTGGAGATTTAAAAAGACACCAAAGAATGCATTCTGGAGAAAAGCCTTTTAAATGTGACATTTGTAGTAAACAATTTTCTGACAGTGGGAATTTAAAAAGACACCAAAGAAAACATTCTGGAGAAAAGCCTTATAAATGTGACATTTGTAGTAAACAATTTTCTCAAAGTGCACATTTAAAACAACACCAAAGAAATCATTCTGGAGAAAAGGCTTTTAAATGTGACATTTGTAGTAAACAATTTTCTCACAGTGGACAATTAAAAATACACCAAAGAATGCATTCTGGAGAAAAGCCTTTTAAATGTGACATTTGTAGTAAACAATTTACTCAAAGTGGTGATTTAAAAAGACACCAAAGAGTACATAATAATAATCAAGATGTTTACTTACCATTAGTTTGTTAATTGTTTTGTATATATATGATATATATTTATATCTATGTATATGTTATAACTTCATATGATAATTAAGCTGTGTGTGTAAAAACTGCTTCCCATTGATCAATTTTAACACATGTGACCTTAGTGTCTTTTTTAAATTATATTTTATTTATGTGTTTTTTTCTATGGGTCATTCCCAACTAAGTTGTTTGCATTGCTGACTGGCACATGGGTGACCTTGAGAAATTTTAACACAATATTTCAAGTACCAGTATATTTACATATTTAGGAAATTTTTGGTTTCACTTTTTTAAGACTTTAAATTTAAATATTTTTGAAAACATTTAGCTTTCTTAAATGCTTTTAGAAAGTAAAAACGAATAATTATATTTTACACACACAAGCCAAAACCTTATTTTGATCTAATTGCAATGTTTATTTTAGATTGTTTTCTATTACTTTTAGCTACCGGTACTGTAAATGTTTTCAGTCAATAAAAAATAATAATTGCATTTTACATTTACCTTAGAATTTTAAATTGTGAATGCCTAAGTTTATATTTTATATGTTCATTATGATTTAAGTTTGTTGTAGTTCATTTTTACTTTATTCAAATTATAGCTTTCATTTATAGCTTGTCAATTTGTTGTAAATTAGTTTGATTTCCTTTATCTTGTATCATCATCCTATCTTTATCTTCGATAAGTGTGTGTTGTGAGTAGTTCAACAATTAATTCTAATTGATTTTACTTTTTTTTCTTTTTGAATACTTTAAAGGCAGGACAAATGTATAAATATTTTGAAAAAGAAATCTTTAAGTTAAGACATAGTTCTTGTTAAGAGTTCAGATTTTGTGAGCTAATATTTCCGTGCCAATTTTGTTAATAATAAATTTAACATTAAAGCTTGTGTAGCACACATCATATTTAAATATGAATACCGGTAGGCCTATAACTAGGCCTATAACGATAACATAATAAAAGTTACATTGATGACTAGACGTCGGCTACAGCTCTGCAACATGATACTCTATTCACTATCACTTGACATCTATACCACTCTCAACTCTCTATACACTATCACTTGACATCTATACCACTCTCAACTCTCTATACACTATCACTTGACATCTATACCACTCTCAACTCTCTATACACTATCACTTGACATCTATACCACTCTCAACTCTCTATACACTATCACTTGACATCTATACCACTCTCAACTCTCTATACACATATGCATGTCATCATTCTTTACGTCATTATTCTCTAGGCCTACCTAACTCTAACCAATGGATAGGCTACCAATCGACTTCTCAACAGCAAAACTACACTCTCCAACTACTGATAAGTTGGCTAATTAAGTCTCCCCATTGAAAAATGACCAAGGTAATAATTAATAATGAAGGGATTGTATCTACGTTATAACAACAAACTGTTAGGCGGTCGGTATGCCGTTTAATAGGCCTTTTTGCATTCGCGACCTCAATTTTAACTTTTCTATCTTACACTTACACAGCACTCTCCCTCAACACTCCTCCCTTACAAATGAAAATTACTTATGCCATTTTAAATAAAAGTCTATCCTAACCTATATACTTATATAGGCCTACAAAAGATGTAAGAATTTTTGTATATAGGCTACAAATTTCAGCAAAATACAATATATCAAAATAGTTTGTAAAGCATAGCAAAAGAAAAAAATGTCAGAAATGAAGTACAAAAACATTAAATTTAATTTGAGAGAGAGGAAAAAAACAGCAACATGATGGGGTAGAAAATAACTCAAGTATGCTTTTAAAAAAAGCATAGGTAAAAGACTTGGGTAAAAGTAGACCGGCATATAGTCATATATAAGTGACCCGTACTTTAATAATTATGGAGAAAATTATGTCCAAACCACTTCACCCTTAGTTAAGGGTTGCAAGACACATATGGGTGTCACAAGGAGGACATTGTGTTTCGATTGAATAGTTCCCAGTAAACACACAATTGTATAATTTTATTACAAGTCAAGAGCTGCCAATAAATGCGTATTGGTAAACTGAGCCAGAAACAGTTTTGCTAAATAAATATAATAAATTCACTGTAGGCTAAAAGCAGACATGCCTACCGTTCCGCTTTTGGCGTATTGGTTCCGCTTTTTCATTAAAAAACACACTTTGTTACGCCGTTCCGCTTTTTACTAGTTTTGTTACGCCAAATTGGAAAGTTTGGGTTTTTCATGTGTTGAAAAATATAGTCCGTGTCTAGGTTGATAAATCAAGGGGATAAATAAGGTCACAATGATATAATTATTATTACTTGGGTTTTCTGGTTTTTTTAAAAGACATATTCTAGTCTTTTCTAACGTTTTTTTTTTTTGCGGTATTACACGTGTTTGGCAATGAATCTTATTTTCCTTTACTGTATTGCTAAGATTGTGAAAATGTCTAAACGTCCTGGTTCAGAAAGTTTAAATCTGATTTGTTCAAACTGTTAAAAAAAACACTCTCAGTTAACTGTATACAGGGCATCATTCTTACACAGTACCGTAGGCCTACAACTTGACAAATCTCACATGTGAACAGTTTTTTTTTACATTTGAGCTTGCTAACGAGGATATTCTGCAAAAAGTTGGCTCGTCAGTGAAATTTGTTGTATAATTAAGAAAGAGGATAATATATTAACTTCAGAATTGACTGTTTAATTTAAAAAAAATATAGTATTGTTGCATTTTGAAAAAAAAAGTCACATGAATTCATATTTAATTATTTTTTTTTTTACAATTCAATAGGCCTACTTTTCTTAGTTAATTTACTAATAGATAATTATAATATATTGGCAACAATAGTTGTAAAATTATACTGATTGCTGGCTAAATCCGCATTCAATGGAAAAAATTAAATTGATTTAAATGAAAACTCAATGTGTCCTCCTTTGGTACCCATATGAATGCCCTCCTTTTTGTCTCTCTGTGTCCTCCTTTTGGTAGGCCAACCCTTGTATCTGGCTAGGTAGGCCTATGGGAGACGATATAATAATAAAGGCTGGCTAATGACTGCTAGCAAACTTTCATTCACACACATTCCTTGATCATTATATCACTTATTATATTAAAATTATATTACAATAACTAAACAATGGTACATTAGTCTACTTTTAATTTTTCCATCTCTTACTTTTTAGCTTTATTAAAATTTTTTTATGCGTTTTGTATTTATTACTAAAAAAACGAAATCTAAACATTGTGGTTTGGACCCGTTTTTTATTTTCTTTTAGAGAGTACCTTCCTATAGGAAATGGAAGCTCAATAATTTATTAATACGATTTTGGGTTTTTGTTTCAATCAGGTAAAGAATAATAAATTAATAAATTACCTATGAATATTGACTCACATTGTACATGAGTGTAAGGGTAATTGTTTACCTGCGTTAGCCCACGAGTTTTGGGGTGTTATATATATAAGTACTTGCATAATTTTTTTAACATTTTTTAAGATGAATAAAAGTATTATAAAAGTATAAAACCTATGTATTACTAGTATAAGCCTACTATTTCATGAGATAGAGGACATTAAATGCTGAATTTTTATACCAAATTTATATATCTAGGTTAATTAGAAGCGAAGATATGAATTTTTAAAGGTGAAGAAAATTCACCGGACATCTTAACAAAGAAATATAGTCTAGGACATAATATACTTTATATACAGGAACAATTTTCAAATATCCATGGCAAATTCATACGAATCAAGTCATTAAATGAAAATGTCTCGCAAACGAATATTTAATTAATATTTAGGATTTAGGCTTAGAAAAAATAAAAAAATATTTTTAAACGCGATTTTTTAGTTTTTTTCTATTAATTTAACATAAAACAACGCCATTTTGGCATTTTTGTTTTGTGACTTCACAGGAGATAGGTATGTGACATGAAAATTTCAAAATGAATTTATATTAACATAATTAACTTGTCATATATCATATAGATCTATATCATTGGAAAGGGCTTGAAAAGACGATTCCAATGGTATATCATTTATTAAAATCGGATCAGAAATATAAAAAAGTTACGAATGTTTATGTGATTCCCCAATACCCTAAGTATTTGAATGTATCTACTCTTTCAAGTGTGTGTTTCTTGGTTTTGAAGTCTTCCCTGTCTTCTTCCTTTGTATCATCCCTCATCAGTACCATGTACTTTGTTTTGTGGTCATTGATCTCAAGTCCGGCCAGCTTGGCGGCATCTTCCAGCTCTGTAAGAGCCTATTGAATGGCTTTTTTATTCTTTTCAAGTAAGGCTATATCATCAGCATACACTAAGTACTGTAGAGGTTGGCTATATAGAGTTCCACTGGGGTGTATGTTGGGGGCTTCTCTATTGAAATATTCTGTTATCATCCCTCTAGTGTCTACCTTAATGTTTCTTATCATCATCATCATCATCTGTCCTTTGGGTTCCTTGTGGAACATAAGACTCTGTCAAAGCACGCCACTCTTCACGGTCTCTTGCTAGTCGCTTCAATTCTTCCCAGCTCTTTCAAGTTCTTTCAGTTTCATCCAGTATCCTTTCATCCTTGTCTCCATGTTCGCTTGGGTCTTCCTCTATGCCGTTTACGCTGGGGATTCCACTCTAAGGCCTGTCTAGCTCTGTTGTTGTTATCTTTCCTGAGGGTGTGTCCAATCCATCTCCACTTCCTTTTCATGATTTGTTGTTCTACTGTTCTTTGTCCACACCTCTCCCACAGCTTGGAGTTTTCTACCTTGTCGAACCATTTTATTTTGAGTATATTTCTTAGGCATCTGTTAACAAAGGTCTGGAGTCTATTTTTAGTTTTCTCTGTCGTTCGCCATGTTTCGGACCCATAAAGTAGGACCGTTTTAATGTTTGTGTTAAAGATCCTTTCTTTAGTTTTGACAGAGATGTATGTAGATCTCCAGACCTGTTTCAAGTTGGCAAAGGCTTGTCGAGCCAGGTTTATTCGACGTTCGATGTCCTCGTCTGCTCCTCCTGATGCACTGACCACACTTCCAAGGTATACAAAATGATTCACTTGGTCTAAGTTTTGGTTTTCTACTTGTATGTCGCCATCTTGTTGGTGGTTTAAACTTTATTTTCAACACTTTGTTTTTTTGATGGTTTATACCGAGCCCTACTCTTTTTCCAGTCTCACTCAAAGCTATGGTCTTCTCTTGCATATCCTGTAATCTGTGGGACAGAATGGCCAGGTCATCTGCAAACTCTAAGTCTTCTAGTTTTTGCATTTGGGTCCATTGTATTCCTTTTCCTGAGTTAGTATTTATATAAGCTTCTTTTGTGACCCATTATGTACTATTTTTTATTATTTATATGTTTCTTATGGCTCTCTCTAATAGTAATAGCACGTTTGATAGTGAGTCTCCTTGTCGGAGTCCTTGTTGAGGTGGTGGTATTACACTACTCCTTGTCAAAGTCCTTCTGGAGGTGGTGGTATTACACTACTCCTTGGCGGAGTCCTTGTTGAGGTGGTGGTATTACACTACTCCTTGTCGGAGTCCTTGTTGAGGTGGTGGTATTACACTGCTTCTTGTCGAAGTCCTTGTTGAGGTGGTGGTATTACACTACTCCTTGTCTGGACCTTGTTGAGGTGGTGGTATTACGCAGTGTAAATTTTCAAGAAATGATACAAAACTTATATTTAAACTTTTAATATTCTTTGCAGATCTAGAATTAACTGTAACTTAATATTTTATTGTATATCACTGATTTGTTTTGTGTTTATTAACATATATTATATATATATATATTTGTGAATTTTATGCATTGTCTAGGAATAAGTATAATGACATATCAGTCATAATCAGATAAGCTACATTGAGTAAGCTACATAGAAGGTAGTCCATTAATTATGTCAACAAAATAGACAGAAGAGGTTGAAAAAATTGACAATTTTTGTTGAAATGTGGGAGGGAAGGGGGTCAAGATAATATAACGTCAATAAAATGACTTTATATAAAACATTATATATGTACATTAGTCGTGCGTTAATATGACATACACTCATTCATCTATCAACAGCCTGCCGTTAAAATGATATATCATACTGCATTGCTAAATTCGTGCCCTAGATGCATATACCCTCTCTATTCCAATCTGAACCAAAAAAAAACATAATAGTAGGATTGGAGAGGGGAGCAAGGGGGAACATAGGGTAGAATTGTGCAACTTTATATTGTGGGGGTGGAAGGATGTAGTGCATGAGGTGGAAAAGAAGGTTTATTCTGTTATGTAAACAAATATATTTTTTGCTAACTAATAATACATGAAAAGTGAAAATTAGGTCGATATAATAGATCTGTTTCATATTATTTTTATTCATAATTTATAATTTTAATGTATAATTGAAAAAATGTATGAGCTAAATAAATTTGTATTACCGATGGCGTAGTGTGTTCGGCAAATAGTGACAAGTAGGAAAGATATGTGAACAGGGAACACAACTAGTATAAAATGCGGGGGTGGGGCAATTATAAAAAGGGAATAGTGCACGAACAGAGCCAATTTAATTTTCAACTAATGCACAATATCCCCCTAAATTATTGAACAACTAATGTTGTATCAAAATGTCAATAGTGAAACGAAAAATGACATTTTTTTAGATATTTTTAGGCCCTATATATGAAAAAAAACATAATTAATTAGAAATATTGTTAAAATCCTCGGATTGGAAAAAACATTGTGTGCTGCGATGGGAATGGGATGGGGAGAGGCTACGCATATGAGAGTTTTAGTCAATTTAAAATTGTTAAACAAGATAAAAAATTATTTATAGAATTTCTAAAATTTGACAATTAATTGTTGACAAGGGGGCGGGGGGTAGAAGTGCCCTCAAAAAACATCTGTTAATGTAATTAAATGACTTCCACTAGGACCACATGCTTAGTATAATGCTCGTGATAGGCCTCGGTGATAATTAGATATAGGTCCTTATACCAATGAAAAAAAAAAAGAAATCAAATCATATTTACTTGGAACTATTGAATAGTTCTAAGTTTATATTATAACAATATATTTTATTTATAGTTTTGGGAGAAATTTTTTTTTTGGTTATACTATAAATAGGATAAATGGTTTTAATCAATAGTCAATAGTTGTTTTTTTAAACCTTAAAACTTTAATTAACATTTTAAATTTTTCTCTTTAGAACAAAACACATATTAATGTTACCTTAAATTTTTAATTATAAAATAATGTATTAACTTGCCTTATTTATTGTTTAATGCTCGAGTCGTACACTATATAAAAACTGCTTTTGCTTGACAAGTTTTACTTTCAAGTATATGATAATGATTGTCAATCATTGCCTGTATACCTCCTTATATAGTATATTTTGTAAAATTTATTACTCTAAGTTTTGTCCTTTAAATAAACTTCAATGCAAAACATAATGCAATATTTTTACATATACAAAAGTTTGTTAAATTTTGCAATTATTTATGCTTACAACACTTTGTTTCAATTTAAGTATTAAAATTTGATAATTTAAAACAGTGTCAATTTAGTATGTCTTTGTATGGCATTGAATGACCTTTTGATTTATAACATAAGTTCTACTAAAATTCGATAACTTTTAGTGATTTTTTTAAAGTAGGATAGATTTGCGTTTTTTGTCTCTCTTGATAAAAAACTGTAAAAAGTATGAAATATGATTTTTAGGTTGGTATATTTTTATATTTTTCATATGCACCACATTCACAAAAAAATTGGGTCTCTTCTCTACAAACTTTTGTGTTTGTAAACAAAGTAACTTGGCCATAGTCAATATACTTTTTGAGATAATGACTTCTAAGAATGGGAGTTTGCGAGGTGGCACAAAGTAACCCACTTGTAGGCCTAATAACTTTCTTGAAAAATAACATATAGTCATAAAATTGGTATCGAAGTTCTTAGATTTCTTGTGTCTTTCTATTAAACATGGGAAAGCTCAATAGCTTGAGAAATTAAAATAGGTTTTGAGTAGCTAATATTATAGATGTAAGTAATTTAATGTGTGGAATGGCTGCACATATTTGTGACCCGTTCCCACAAAAGGTTGAAAAGGTGACATAAGTGTTTTTTTCAACATTTTGAGCTATATATATGGTTTAAAAGTGCATTGAATAAGCTTTATTTTAATACCAAACTTAATATTATACGTCAATATTTCATTTTTCTATGATACTTACTATCACTTAGAACTAGTCAGACAAAAAACTAGAGTTTTGAGAAAAGGCGTTTTAAAGTTTATGTATTTGAAAATGTCTAAACTCCGTAGCAACCAGAATCGTAATATATATATTTACATACCAATCAAAAGGGCATTCAATTATCCTTTTAGTGGTATATACGATATTATTTTATAATAAAACTGAACAAAAAATATTCACATCTCGCAAAGAATTTTGCAGTGAAGCCATGGGTCTCCATTTTAAATTTTATGAACTTTTCATAATCTCGCAAACGGAAAGCCTAATCGTTATCTCCTTGTATTCCAATAACCAATCAGGGAATTTGTTTTGGAAAAATATGGTATCGTAACCAATGATCAATTTATAAACGAATTTTCATTGGATAGAAAGAAAGGAATTGTTTATCCCAAACTTCAGGCTTAAATATTTTCTGATTGGTTTCTATAAATAAATAGTGATGACAAGGAAATTGCAGAGAGTCTGCCCTTTTCATTGATATATAATGTTATGGGATTCTGTCAGGGTTTAGGTACAAAACAATAGGTTTAATAAAGTCGAATTTGAGTGAACTTATGCTAAATTCTAAATCTCATTGTTGATCAAAATAAATTATTTAAATTTAAGTATTTTTAAGTAGAAAAAAAAATAAAAAACATATAAATTATGATTTAGAAATGGATAACCTAGTATATAAATAAAAAAAATTTAAAAATTCACCGGAAAGACGCCGACTACACAAAAACACTCGCAGCACAAATTCATATTTGCGACTTATGTCACCTTTCGTGAGAACGGGTCACATTTTTATTTGTGAATTTTATAGTGCTTAAATTGTGTGGTAACTAGTGTAGGTAAAAAAAAAAAGTCAACTAACATTTTTACAGTGCTATTAAAAAATCTAATTAGAAATGGTCCAGATTTGTCCCAGTACCAGTATTACTTTTTACAGAAATAGTCCTAATTTGTCAAAATTGATGACTATATACAAAGTTTATTTTATGAATTTTAAAAATTCTGATGAAAATCTCATTTGTCTCTTTATAGGGAATCTCACCACATAAATGATGAAAACAAGAATGGATGGATGTTTCATGAGCTAATTAGAAAACAACTTACCAGGCTAATTAGCAAAACTGATTTATATATTCACTTAGTAATGCCAAATGTGACAAGAACCACAAAAACAAAGCCTTACAGCTATGACATACATGTAAAAAAAAATAATTCTTAAAAGCTGAAGTTTATTGCAGAAAAACATTTACTTTTGTGTATGGTATATTCCAGTGGTCAAATGCACCAAAATAAAAGTCATGTTAGAAATACATAAAGCAAGAAACTATACTCTTGTTTGAAGACCCATTAAAGAGGCTGTATCTTTATTTTTCATAATTTCAAATAAAACATTTTTCAAATTGTCTTTCACAATTACTCCTAATGGATTTATAGATGATAAACCACAGTAAAACATCGCATGCTGCTTTTGAATAACCTCTCTGGTTATTGTTATTCATTGAAAATTGCAGGTATTTTTAAAATACAAATGCTTGATTTGATCTGACTAAATAGTCAGAAATGGAGCATCAAACGGATCATAGCAACACTTAATGTAGACTTTAAAACTTTAAAACAAATGTCTGTTGGATATGACATATAATGTAGAGTATATTAAAAGAATGCATTCACAAGAACAAACCTTCAAATGTTTAATTTGTAATGAAATCTTTTTCGCATTAAATATTTTAGAATGCCACTTGTGGATTCATACAGGTGAAAAACTATTTAAATGTGACATATGTTGTGAGAAATTTTTTTGGAGCGTTTACTTAAAAGAACATCAAAGATGTCATTTAGTGGGACTCCCCTTTCAATGTTTAATTTGTAATAAGAAATTCAGTGCCTTACGCTTTTTAAAATACCACTTGTGGAATCATACAGATGAAAAACCATTTAAATGTGACATTTGTAGTAAACAGTTTTCTAAAAGTGGACTTTTAAAAAGACACCAAAGAATGCATTCTGGAGAAAAGCCGTATAAATGTAACATTTGTAGTAAACAATTTTCTCACAGTGGAGATTTAAAAAGACACCAAAGAATGCATTCTGGAGAAAAGCCTTTTAGATGTGACATTTGTAGTAAACAATTTTCTGACAGTGGACATTTAAAAATACACCAAAGAATGCATTCTGGAGAAAAGCCTTATAAATGTGACATTTGTAGTAAACAATTTTCTCACTGTAAAAATTTAAAAAGACACCAAAGAATGCATTCTGGAGAAAAGCTTTTTAAATGTGACATTTGTAGTAAACAATTTCCTGACAGTGGATATTTAAAAATACACCAAAGAATGCATTCTGGAGAAAAGCCGTATAAATGTGACATTTGTAGTAAACAATTTTATTACAGTGGATATTTGAAAAGACACCAAAGAATGCATTCTGGAGAAAAGCCGTATAAATGTGACATTTGTAGTAAACAATTTTCTGAGAGTGGACAATTAAAAACACACCAAAGAATACATTCTGGAGAGAAGCGTTTTGAGTGTGACATTTGTAGTACAAAATTTTCTCAAAGTGGGCATTTAAAAAGACACCTAAGAAAGCATTCTGGAGAAAAGCCTTATAAATGTGACATTTGTAGTAAACAATTTTCTGAAAGTGGACATTTAATATTACACCAAAGAATACATTCTGGAGTAAAGCCTTATAAATGTGACATTTGTAGTCAACAATTTTCTCACAGTGGAGATTTAAAAAGACACCAAAGAATGCATTCTGGAGTAAAGCCTTATAAATGTGACATTTGTAGTAAACAATTTACTCAAAGTGGTTATTTAAAAAGACACCAAAGAGTACATAATAATAATCAAGATGTTTTATTACCATTAGTTTGTTTATAGTTTATATATATATGATATATATTTATATCTATGTATCTGTTATAACTATAGTAATTAAGCTGTGTGTGTAAAAACTGCTTCCCATTAATCAATTTTAAGACATGTGACCTTATTGTCTTTTTTAAAATTATATTTTATTTATGTGTTTTCACTTTTTTCTATGGGTCATTCCCAACTAAGTTGTTTGCATTGCTGACTGGCACATTGGTGACCTTGAGAAATTTTAACACAATATTTCTAGTACCAGTATATTTACATATTACTAATTGTTTTCTATTACTTTTAGCTTTTGTAAATGTTTTCAGTCAATAAAAATTAATAATTCCATTTTGCCTGTCAAATAGTGAGTTTAGTTCACTATTTTACTTGTGACCATTCTTGCTCCCCCCTCCCAAACTCTACACTGGTGGCCCTTTCCCCATCCCCTGTCTTACCCTATTCCGCACCCCCCCCCCCCCCCCCCCCCCCCCAGGAATGCTCCAGTCCAAGTGAATTGTATTTGTATTCACTGTGAATATTGTCGGTCCACAGTTAAGTGTGTAACTTGAAAGGGAACAGGTCAATACCTAGACAATTTTATAATACATACGGGGTGGTGGCCGATGTATGATGATGAATCGGACTCGGACTTGGGTTGATTGAAGGGAGCCTTGATGTGTGTGGGCTGGTGCTCATCTTGAATCGGACATTGATGTGTGTTGAATGAAGCTCATCTTGAGTCATCGGACCTTGATGTGTGTTGAACGTAGCTCATCTGTAATCGGACATTGATGTGTGTAGACTGGAGCTCTTCTTGAATATATGTGGGCTTTTTTGTACCTAATTTTGTAACGCTGATGAGGCATTGTATTTTACTGATATCATATATACTTTTTATTTATGAATTATATGTCAATAAATAACATGATATTTTAACCACCACCTATTTGGTGTTATTGTTCATATTTTGATCATGTGCTGTAAGGAACTATAAGTTCATTAGATCCTGTGTCCGACCTGGCGCCAGTTAGGTCGTGACATCGCCTTACAATTTTAAATTGTGAATGCCAAAGTTTATATGTTAATTATGATTTAAGTTTGTTGTAGTTCATTTTTACTTTATTCAAATTATAGCTTTCATATCATTTAGACCTAGATTATACTAATTATAGCTTGACAAATTGTTGTAAATGAGTTTGTTTTCCTTTATCTTGTATCATCATCCTATCTTTATCTTGGATAAGTGTGTGTTGTAAGTAGTTCAACAATTAATTCTAATCGACATGATTTTTTTTCTTTTTGAATACTTTAAAGTTAAAGGCAGGACAAATGTATAAATATTTTGAAAAAGAAATCTTTAAGTTAAGACATAGTCCTTGTTTAATTAAGAGCTCAGATTTTGTGAGCTAATATTTCTGTTTTCGTCAATAATAAATTAAACTTTAAAGCTTGTGTAGCACACATCATATTTAAAATGGTTTTCTATTACCGTTACTTTAAGCTTTTGTAAATGTTTTCAGTCAATAAAAATGTATAATTCTATTTTGTCTTAAAATTGTGGATGCCTATGTTAAATATGATTTAAGTTTGTTGTTAAATATAGCATTCACTTATAGCTTGACAATTTGTTTTAAATGAATTTGATTATCTAGCTCCATGATATTTTAGCACACTGACAGATAAACATGTCACATTCAAACACAGACACTTGACCACACTACACTTAAAACTTAAATATACAATCCCGGTACAGTTAATCATTGCAACAGATAAACTTGATAAACATACTTTTTTTTATATAACATTACCTGTTAGCTGCCATACCCGTCCTAATAATGGCGGTTAGTTCACCGGACTGTCAACCAAAAACCAACTGACACGTCGCGGGTTCTATCCCTGCTGTCACGATGTGGCAATTGAGAGGGGGGTAATAATGGCTGGTTGTCTTAGAGGTACGAGGTGCCGATGCTGTGGTTGACCTGGAATATTTATTTGTTCTCTACTGGCTCGCTTAGATGTTATTAACACACACAACAGACAGTTCTAAGTTAGGCAAGCAAGTCTCTGGTTACGTTTCAGGTGTTTATTTATGACTCAAATTCAATATCCAATGATGAGATACACATACTAACATGCAGGGGAGATACAATGCTTGAGATATATGCACAGGAACGTCTAACACTCAATATACTGTGTTGTTACGGAATCCAAGGTTAGGCTACGTGACTATAATGAGGGAATTACGATTACTGGCTAAGTATCTGCAAGTCCGAGTAACAGTTTGGGAGCTAGACCAAAACGATGTATCTAGCTCGGGAGCTGGGAGAGATCTGCTTTAGTTTAGTTGGGTGGGCTTTTTCGTGGACACTAGTCACCTGACCCAAGGTTAATTTGGTTGGCTTACATTTAATTACATCCTATTCTCATTGGCTAGATTGAATATACATTTGCATAAGAAAAGCTTATTGGAGCCAAAAATGGATTGGGGGTCGGGGTTGCGAGGGCGAAAAGGGGGGGGGGGGAGAGAGGTCTAGATGAAAGACAATTTATACAGACGTCCTGCTGAGTGGGGAATTTTATCTCCCTTGGTAGAATCTTAAGTAGTTAACTCAAGTGGCTGGGGGGGGGGGGGGGGGTTTCGGGCGAGAATTAGTTACGTGTGTGCGAACTGCTGAGTGGGGGAATTTAGTCAACCGCTCAGAGAACGACCGTCTCAAAGCAATTGCATAACGTGCCGCTAAGCTGAGGGGATATAAGAGGGGATGGGGGTGGCGGGGACGCGAAGAGGAGGGGGCGAATGAGGGATCGAATAATGACTCGCTCACATGCGTTAAAATAGCACAAGATATAAATACATTAAGACATGACATGAATACATTAATATAGCATATGATAAAATATATACATTCTAACACATTCGTACCCATTCAACCAAGATGTAGTACCAAGTTGAATCGTATTAGTCAGTAGACTCTGAATTTGGGCGTAGTACAAGAGTATAGTGAAGGGTAGAGAAACAGGTGAGAAAGAGTGATGGGGAGATGTAATTGCGTAAGGGAGGGAGGAGATAGTGACGTCAGACTAACCTTCTCTCTATTCTAGCTAACTTAAGCTAATCTAAGGTTCTAGTTATACACTGCTATCTATCTAAGTGCTAATAGTCACTATTAAATCCAGAATTGTGACACCTGCCACCGACCGATCCCTGTCGCCCTGCAGGAGTTTTTGGCCCAGTGGACATTAGAGACCGACCGAAACCCAATTTTTAGTTTCGGCCGAAAACGAAACCATACCGAATATTATACATTGACTTTCGACCGAAACCAAAGCCGAAACCAAAAGTTTAACTACAACTTCGGCCGAAACCGAAAAAAAAAACGAAAATGCGAAACAAATGATTTCAAAAGACTGCACATTTATGTGTAATATTAACTAGTTTATGGGCACTCTCTTTGAGTAAACCATTCTTTGGAGTGATTAAATAATCCGTTATTATTAACTTCAGTCTTCTACTTTACAGTTATGATGTTAATACACTTTTTTACTCCCTTTATTTTAAGTTGCATTTTCTGTCTGTCTGTCTGCAATCGTCGTGCAAAACTTTGCTTCGATTTTTCGACCACTTTCCGTGGTCCAATCGAGCTGAAATTTGGACAGCAGATTTGTGGCGCCTAACAATACATCCTATCAAATTTTCAGTTAAAACTACTTAATAATACTAGACTTATGACAATATTCATTTCTTAAAAGGAAAGTATAAGAAATATTTTAATTTCGCGTTAAAAATGCCTGTGAAACTTTTTATAGTTTTTCGGCGCAAAGCTAGAAAAAAAAAATTATGCGCTAAGGTTATTTTTAGAATAATTCATACTGAGTATGGAGATATTTTTGAGATTTGCGACACAGATATTTTTTCTGTACGTTTCATTTGCAGTAGTCAATCAATTATTTAATTACATGATGGTAAACTTAGTTTGCAAATAAAGGGAGTATAATAAAAACTTCGTTTTTACGGTTTTCTTGTTAGAACAATTCATACGGAGTAAGGAGATATTTTTGAGATTTGCGACACAGATATTTTTTCTGTACGTTTCATTTGCAGTACTCAATCAATTATTTAATTACATGATGGTCAACTTAGTTTGCAAATAAAGGGAGACTTCGTTTTTATGGTTTTCTTGTTATTTACTCCCTTTATTTTAAGTTGCAATTTCTGTAATGGTGCAAAAATTGGCTTTGATTTTTCGACCACTTCCCGTGGTCCGATCGAGCTGAAATTTGGACAGCAGACTTGCCCCGACTAACAATACATCCTATCAAATTTTCAGTTAAAACAACTTAATAATACTACACTTATGATAATATTCATTTCTTAAAAGGAAAGTATAAGAGATATGCCTGTGCAACTTTTTATAGTTTTTCGGCTCAAAGGTAGAAAAAATTATGCTTCACACATTTTAAAAAAATGCGCAATCGTTATAATTAGATATGTATTTGCCGACATTACCGATTCGAAATTTTAGTTTTGTAGTGTTGTGTTTACTGCAAGCCGTACATTACCAATTGGAAATTTTAGTGTTGAAATTCATAAAGTATGATATTACTTATTTGTTCTATACATTAAACACATGGTTTGCAAATAAAGGAAGTATAATAAAAACTTCGTTTTTACGGTTTTCTTGTTTCTTTCTCAAAACCTATTTTCGGTTCTAAATATCATTTAATTTTACCCATTTTCTTTTCCCCCCTCTCCGCCCCCGGGCAAAGTAAGTTATAGTTTGGAATAGACAATTTTCATTAATAATTATGCTTAAAAAAATAATACAAAAGACCATTGATCCTTAGAACGTGGTGAAATCATTTTTAAAAAGTTGATTTTGGATTAGCACATCCATACAGAACAATAGTTTTTTGTTTTTGTTGGGGTGGGGGGGGGGGTACGCAAAATTGAGGATATTTTTTTTATCTGGGGATTTAAAAATATAAACTATAAGCTTTTTAAAGTTTAGTGCTTCTGCGCGCTACTAGCATATATGCAGATGAATTACTGGGTAATTAAAGGCGAAGGGTATTTTATTTAACTTGTCTACTCAGTTTGACATCTTGTTGTGCGTTATAGCAGAGTGCAAAGCGACAACCCCACACTTGCCCCCGCCACACCCTGGATGCGATGCGGCGGCAAAATATCACACTGAAGTGACGTGACCTTCAAGTTGTTGCCAATAGAGAATATTCGAGGGCAAGTTTTGACAATGGCAGCAACATGAGAGGAAAGGAAAGTGGGGCTCAAAAAAGAATATAAGATGTCAACCCACGTGCGTTGTGTGTGCCAAGCTGCTCACATACTTTGAACCTTGTAGTCAACGATGCTGCGTCATTCTGTGTGGAAGTTTCTACCTTTTTTTGATGTGGACCAACGAACATAAGCTTATGTATACTTTTTGGCATCAACTAGTCGATGGAAGATTTTGTGCCGTCACGTGCTATCTTTGACATTAAAACTTCCAAGTGGCACCAGATGGTCAAGTCGAATTGATGCACTAACACCTCTTCCAGGTACCAGTTATCTCATGTTTGTGACTCCTTGGAAGCGATTTCTGAAGACACTTCTCTAAAATTATCTAGTGGAATTGTTGCGAAGGTAGAAGCACTTGGGTTACTTAAAAATATATCAGACTTCAAGTTTATTGTTGCACTTGTCACATGGCACAGCATTTAGTTTCAAGTAAATATAACTACAGTGTAGTAAGATATACTGCAAGAAATGGACTTGAGTGTCCAGAGAGCAGTTAAGTAAAGTAGTAAGTATCCCGTCGGAACAGTAAGCTTTGCAACGGGTTGTTATTGTGTTGTATTTCTAAATGAGAATTTAATGCCTTGTGTATTATTACTACTTTACTCTTTGCCCTTCTGTCCTCTAGTGTTTCTAGGTTTAGTGATTGTAATAATGGTGTTACTCTTGTTAATTGGGGATATTCACTAGTTATGATCGAACCTTGCAGCTCTTTTTTGAATTTGTTCTAATTTTTTAATGTTTTCCTTAGTTGATGGGTCCCATTCAGGTGCTGCATATTCTAGTATAGGCCTAACTAAAGTGAGATAGACTGTTTGTCCGCACTAGGATCCCCATTGGTCAATTTGACATCACGTGAGTTTTTTTCACTAACCTATTTAGGCATAAGCCTATATACTATCTAATAATTTTTCAAATCGGACATGTGTCTTCGTTAGCTTAGTGGTAAACGTTGCGGACTGCTATGCGGGCGACCCGGGTTCGATTCTCCAGTTAGACTATACCTTTTTTTTTTTTTGGACAATTTTTTTTTTCAAACTTTTAAAAACAAAAGACATTGTAGATCTACAGGCAATTTTGATTTTTGTTAAATAAAAATACTTGCCTATTTTTTTTACCCGATTACAATATTTATTTTAAATTACTTTCCTAAAAGTCTTCAGTAAAAAAAAAAAAATTAAATATAAGATTTATAGCTTTCTTTTAAGTGTAGTTTATAATTTTTTTTTTATCTGCACCTTATACAGTCCTGTTTTTTTTTTCACCCGGCAACGCCAGGCAATGTAGCTTGTATATTATTTATATATAGCTCAGTGATAAGAAATTATATAAAATATCTTATTAATATACAGATCAGTGCTCTCATGCAGGGATAACTCTGACAACATTTCCAATGGTCCATCATAAAAAGTAAACATGAGTGAGAAGTATAGTAATTTTGTAAGCACAACTGACTTAGATGCTCGAAAAGAAGAGAGTAAAAAAGCCAGGCAGATTATTCTTGAACAGGTACAGTAATAAGGATGTAAACAAAATCAGAAATACAATCAATTTGTGTGAATAGATATGTCTACCTTATAAGTCTAAGCAAAGACTAGATAGACTGACTAGACTAGACAGTCACTGAGACAAGTATTATAAATTATAATTAAAGTTAAGTAAGTTAGATTTAGATATAGCCATCATATAGGCCTACTAGGATATAGTCTAGGCCTAGTTATATAGGCTAAAAATGTTGGGAATAAAATAAACTAGACCTAATAAAAAGAAGTTGAAATATTTGAATAATTTTTTTTCCTAAAAACTATAAATATTCTAGACTAGCAGTGATGTTTTTTTTAAAGAGGGTACTGTTTATTTGGTAATACTTTAGGCTAAACTTTGGTTTAACTGACACGCGGAGTTTTTCTAAGTGCCATATATCAATTTAAAGATCTTTTTGTCCTGAATACGAAAATCGAGGTTTCATTGAGCGGTTCCATTTGTGTGATTTTTTGTTAATGTTCTAAATTTGGTAATTTTGCATGTTTTATTAAATATTGTTACTTCCCTTGAACAGTTTGTGTTTATTGTGCTACGTCCCTTTGATTTGTTTATTTTTATTTATTTTTTCTTTTATCCCTATAATATCACACGCTTCTCGGACCAGATTTTTCCCCCACTATCGGTTAGTTTCTAAGCTTTCTAAGTATTTGTTAATGATTACTATCTGTTAGGTTCTAAGCTTTCTAAGTATTTGTTAATGATTACTATGGGTTAGGTTCTAAGCTTTCTAAGTATTTGTTAATGATTACTATCGGTTAGGGGTACAACATAGGGATAGCTATACATAGCCAACCTGGCCATATCTTGGGACAGGAAGTAGTACTCTAGATAAGCACATGGCACGCATGCGCATCAAGAGACTAGGTCGACTGGGTGGTCTCAACTAGTAGGAAGAAATAACAATATGTTTTTGTGTCTTTTTGTGTTATTTCATATGAAATACGGTAAGAATAATTTTATTTTTGTATTCATTTCGTGCTATTTCGCCCCTTTTCCCTTTTGGGTATCGGTTCTAAGAAATTCCGACAGAAAATTTTCGTATTAGGACCTATTGATGAGTGTCATAGGAATCGCTGCAGAATTCATTCATTTATCGTGTTTCATGGCTGTGTGACGTCACAAGCCTTTGGTAAACACAATTTTTTTCATTTTTAATAGTCTGCCGCTCTTCCTAAGACACTTATCAATAGATCCCCCCGAAAAATTTTTCAGTTGGAATTTTTTAGAACCCTACTTTTTGTGGGGCAGCTGAACCAAAGTATTACCATACTTTAGTGTAGCTGGTTCTAGAAAAGTAGGCTTCTAAAAAATTCCAACTGAAAATTTTTTCGCGTGGGGCTATTGATAAGTGTCTTAAAAAAAGCGGCAGACTATTAAAAATGAAAAAAAAAAATTTTTTTCCACAAAAAATATAATTTGTATTGTTTTTACAAAAGCCTTGTGACGTCACAGGCTGATCAAACACAATACATTATTGTCTGCCGATCTTCTTAATTAAGACACTATCAATAGCTCCACTTACCAAAATTTTCAATCAGAATTCCTTAGAAGCAATAAAAAAATAAAATTATTCTTACCGTATTTCATATGAAATAACACAAAAAGACACAAAATTGTCACAAAATCCTATTGTTCTCTCTTCCTACTGTTGAGACCACCTGTCTATTGAGCATGCGTGCCATGTGCTTTTCTAGAATACTACTTCCTGTCCCAAGATATGGCCAGGTTGTCTATGTATAGCTATCCCTATGCTGTAACCTAACCGATACTAATGATTAACAAATACTTAGAAAGCTTAGAAACTAACAGATAATAATGATTAACAAATACTTAGAAAGCTTAGAAACTAACAGATAATTATGATTAACAAATACTTAGAAAGCTTAGAAACTAACCGATAATGGCTAAATAATCTGGTCCGATAAGCGTGCAGTGCATGTAATGTGAAAAAAATAAACAAACCAAAGGGATGTAACACAATAAAACACAAAGTGCTCAAGGGAAGTAAAATTATTTCATAAAACATGCAAAATTAACAAATATTCAACATTAAATAAAAAATCACAGAAATGGAACCTCACAATAAAACCAACGGATTCGTATTCAAGATAAAAAGATCTTTAAAGTAATATATGGGACTTTAAAAAAAAAATAGAACCAGTTACACCAAAGTTTAGCCGTTTATTTTATACGGATCCCCATTGGTCAATTTGAAATCACGTGAGTTTGTGTCACTGACCTATTTAGGCCTAGGCCTATATACTGTCTTCTAATAATTTTTCACATTAGACATGACTGTGTCTTCGCTAGCTCAGTGGTAAACGTTGCAGATTGCTATGCGGCGACCCGGGTTCGATTCTCCAGTTAGACTATACCTTTTTTTTCAACATTTTTTTTTCAAACTTTTAAAAACAAAAGACATTGTAAATGTACAGGCAATTTAGATTTTTGTTAAATAAAAATACTTGCCGTTTTTTTACCCGATTACAATATTTATTTTAAATTACTTTACTAAAAGTGTTCAGTAAAAAAAAAAAATTTAAATATAAGATTTATAGCTTTTTTAAAGTGTAATTTATAAATTTTTTATCTGCACCTTATACAGTCCTGTTTTTTTTCACCCGGGCAACGCCGGGCAATGTAGCTTGTATTAAATATTATTATAGTATAGTCTATAGGAATAACCAATTAGAAACATACATTTGTAGCCGGGGTTGAGATGATATCAATTGATTTAAATCACGACACTCTTGCGTCTTGACTACTGCCCCATTTCTTCTTGACAACCGTTGGAGAAAGAGCCTTCTCCACTGCATCTGGCCCAAAAGTCTGGAATCTGCTCCCACTCCAGCTTAGGCAGACAAGTTGTAACAATACTTTTAAAAATAACTTTTTTAAAGATTTAAATCTTTCTTTTAGGTAAAGATTTTATGACCCCTACTGCTTTCTTTTTATATTGTCTGTAAATATGTTTGTAAAGTTTTGAGATTATCAATTGGCTTGCTATTTCCTTTGATGTAGTAAACAATTTTTTTTACTAATAAGCCTAGAGATTTGTATCCATGCTCTAAGCATGTTTTTGTTGCTCAATGTTAAATGCGCTCCAAGCTTACATATGTTTGTTGGCAGCGCTATATTATTATTAATTCAGCCAATTTGTAAACATAAAGTCAGCTAGAAAGTTTGTGTATGTTTTTAACACTGTGCAAGTCAATTTTTTCTCATGACTGATGTAAGATGCTTACAAAATGTGCTGACTCGTTTAAATGAAATGTTCATTTTAAAAAAAAATTTTTTTTTAGGCTAAGAAAAACTATGAGAGGGCAGAGGCCAAGAAAGAAAAGGCCAGAAAGTCAGGAGAAGGCAGCTGGATGCTCGATTCCATATCACAGAGAATTCAGAATGACTCCAAGGTTGTAGGATTAGTTGTTTTTATTATTTAATGAAGGAAATGAAAGATTATTGGTTGGGGATGGTTGTGATTTAGCCGGGGATGGTTGTGATTTAGCCATTGCTATTCACAATCAGTTCATTTAATACTGAAGTAAAAGTTTCCACAGTCATACCCATTTGATCTAAAGGGGGCCTGTGACACAGCCAATGACATTTTTTCGAGGCCATGGCATGCCTGGGGACTGCGTGATCAGCACAATGCTCAGCCGCCTTTACTTTGCCATAGCTGTTCTCAGATACCCATCAGAGCTAGGTAGACTCAGGGTAATTCTCCAATCCTAGCCTTCACAATGAGTCAAATCCAGGACCGTCTGTACACTAGAAAATAAAGGAGAAAAAAAAGACATTTAAAGGGCAGAATGAAATTGTCAACACATTCTGAATGTGTTCGTTTTATAAGCAGATATATGTCCCAAATTTGAATTAAGAATGCTTATGGAATGAAACCAGCTACTATAGAGCATTTGCAATAGTCGTGGCTTAGGTTTCCAGATGACGTAACTAAGTAAATAGCAGCCATGATGGCGACAATGTTGAATAACATTGTTATTTAACATGTCTATTTTACACACAAATTATAAGGAATTTGATATCATAAATCTTAATATTTAACTGTGATTCTATTCATTAGTAGTCCGTCCATAAAGTAAACAAGACTTGAGGCTTTTATAGTTTTTAAATAGCTATTGTGAAACATTGCACAGCCTGCCTTAAGCTTTACTTTTAGATAGTAAGTTAAGATAGCCTAACTTTCAACAATCAATATCTTCAATTAAATATTCTGCACTTACGGAACCTATTCCATTGATTTTTAATGGTTTAAACTTAAGCTTTGAATGTTAATTGTCATCGCATGACAGTGTTTTATATATTTTTTACCTCATATTGTTGAAATGATGATATTTAAAAAAAATCTTTTTAAGCCTATTGTAATACAGCTGGCATTTGTCACCACTAGACAAAGTAAACAACCAGCCCATACTTTTTGTCACGTGATTGCAAATGCTCTATTAAATCTTTGCACCAATCCTAGATTAGAATGTAAAAAAAATGTTTTTCTGATAAAGTAGAATTTTTTTTTTTTTATATGAACTTTTGTTTTTAGCCTTTTTAAAGCACGGTCATTTCTATTTAAAATGTGGTTTTCTAATAAAGAAGGATGTCATTTAAAAAATAAAATGAGGCTTTTTTTTTTCCATTTCTGGGGATTCATTAAACAATTCTATCATTTCTACATAATGCAGAAGCTGAAAAAAGCAAAGAAGAAAAAGTCCAAGAAAGAGTCAAAGAAAAAAAGGCATTCATCCAGCTCAGCCAGTGAAGAGGTACGTTTTGATACATAGCATTATGGGACTTTCCTTAACCTACTACTACAGTCAACTAGCATCAGCCTGTTTGGATTACCTTTATGAAGTTCTTGGGTCAGGCTAAAGCACCAGTTGTTGTTTTTTAGGTCTTGATAGTGTACCTAAGTTTACTTCTGTACTCAAGGACAGGACCTCCAAGCTAGCGAAGTGTGTAAGCCACAGATACATTCCTATTAGGAGTACAATGGTTAGCTAAACGCACGGGGGGGAACATCCCCTGTTGTGCTTCCGAGTTTTAATTGCACAGGTCGAGATCCACCAAGATTCGGTGGGGAGGAAGAAATGTGCACCAGTCCCGCCAGGCCTTGGTTGCCTGAATGTAAAGGTTTAAAGTCTGGTATTTGTGCTACCGGGTTACAGTGCAGTAGTGCGACCAAGCCACCACATTAATGATCCAGGGGAATTCCGCAGGTTGGGTGAAAGTGAAGTGCATGTGACTGTTGGAGACCATACCCTTTGTTATGGTGACTAGTCGCGGACAGGATCTTGGCGTGCCCCCCCCCCCTTGATCCACCCCTTTCCACGTTGCGCCCTGGACGTAAAATACTTTGGCTCGTCCGTTTTTTTTAAAAAGAGACCTTTATGGTCAGTGTCTGAGTCTACCCGCCTTTTATATTAGTTGGGAAAAGTAAAGGTGGCTGGGCATTTTTTTGGACATACAACCCCCTCGTATACTGCGGCCATGGAAACTGGTTACTGCTGCTTCAGTAACCGTATGGATCTTTTTGGTGTGAACTTTTTTTTCATTTTTTTTTCATTTACAATAATGGCTGAACTATTTGCTGCAACATTACTGATATTAGCTAGTGATAAAAAGTAAGGTGAAAACGACCATTTATTATGAGTCTTTGAAAATCAACAAGGCTTTGTCTTCCTGTGAACTTAAGTGTAGAGAAATTCTTATTTTCAGGATGAAGATTCAAGTAATAAATGGGTGGAAGTGTCAAAAACAAACAATGTTGATAATCTATCCATTAAAGGTCCCAAGATACAGGTAATTCTCTAAACCTTTTTAATTACTGCCATAGATACAGGTAATTCTCTAAACCTTTTTAATTACTGCCATAGATACAGGTAATTCGGCTGGTCCTGCCGATCGTTAGTTCACCGGACTGTCAACCGACACGTCGTGGGTTTTAGCCCTGCAGCCTACTGATCCCTGACGCCCTGTAGGAGTTTTGGGCCCACTGGACATAATAATCTTCTATCTAGAAGGAACGTCTGTATAACTTATAAATAATACTTTAGACATTTTGAATTACTGAGACTAAAGAGGCCTTTAAAAAGGGTTTAAAAACCTTTCTCTTTAACTAGTATCTGTGTGCTTTGCCTGCACCTAGATCTACCACTGAAATGTATAACTTAGAGTGCACTGAGCAAGCTTAATAATATGGCTTGGAAAGATGTGCTATTTCAACAACCATCATATCATAAATGTGTCATGTGTGGAATGTTGGGATAGTAAAAAAAAAAAAGATAAAAGATATTTATGGATGCTTTGTTTGATGAATTTTAGTTTCTTCACATTGATTTGTTGTCATGTATACACACACACATATCCATATATATATATAGATTATATATGTGTATATTATCAGATTTAGATATATAGATATATATCTAAATCTGCTAATACAAAATATATGTTGTATTTACATATATGTTGTAGTTGTTGTTTGTCCCTCTTTTCCAAGGTTGTGGCTTCTTTGGTGGCCTATTAGTTCTATCTAGGCCCTGAAAGTTTTTTTTGCAGGTATCGCACACAAATGATGTGGCTGTAAGTGTAAGGGTTAAGCAGTGCCCTGCAGGTTTACTTGTCTTTTCTTTTTGAACTTTTTGTTCGGCCCTAGAAGTTCTGTTTCTTTCTGCCAATTGTGCCCTGGACGCTATAGCATTTCGCCACTTGCTTTGGTCTGCAGCTAGTGTTTTATATATATGTATATATCTGCTTATACGACTATACCTATCTTTTAACATGTTTGTGAATCTAAATGAATGTTAAATCTGAACAGAGAGAAAGCTGGATGGAGTCCCCGCTGGATTTCCTACCCTTGACCTCAAGACAGGAGCTCCGTGACATTGTTAAAAGGCAAAAAGACGAGGCTAATAAAGAGGCAGAGCGTTTGCTTCAGGTAAAACAGGAAATCTTCTTTTTGGTTCATTCGCTACTTAGTATATCTAACAGAAAGAGTTTTTTTTTTTTTATAGTTTATTACACAACCTGAAGGGTATCATTATCCAGTGAATCCGTGTCTAATGTTTATGTGGGAGGCCTAGAAACAAAAAATATGCAATAGCCTTTTGGCTATATGCAATGAGAAATATAATAAGCTATTGAAACATACTGATAATAAAAGTAGAAATATATTGGATTTTTGTTACAGACAGATATTATTATTACAAATCATTAATACAAATTATATGATATATTATAAATTATACTATATATTATAAATATGACAAATATATGAGGGTATTGTTATATTCTTATACAAATATAGGAAATATGTTGGAACATGTAACATATACATATAGGCCCTATTAGAAATAAATTGGGCTATTGTTACATTCTGATACATATATTGGAAATATATTGGAATATTGATGCATACTGAAACATGTTTTGGAAATATATTGGGGTATTAATCATACATATCTGTTAATAAGGTTGCAAAGAGGTTCTTTCATACAGCCCACAATGTTCACATGCTTGCACTATATATATCATTATAAAAACAACAGATAATGAGACAGATGAATGTATGACTGGAGACTTATAATCTGACGTTATACAGAATCTATTTTTTTAAAATCTGATTGTTAAACTAGGCTTCTGGTTTTAATGTGGACACTTCTTCTCCTTAGCCAGGGCAGCATGCCAGGGAGCTGAATCCCCACTGGAGAGACGGAGGCACGGGGCTCCCGTCATCAGGCAAGCAGAGCGAGGCGGACAAAAAGTCTGAGAGCTCCTCCTCATCTCACCACTCTACGGCGGGCGACGGCGGCCTGGCCTGGCTGAGGCAGGCATACATCAGGTGCAAGCAGCAGGCGGTGGATGAAGGGAGGAGCCTGGAAGAGGTCACGGCAGAGAGATGGGGGGTATTACATCTTTACTTCACACTACTCTGTTACTGTTATAGTGTTTGTTATTACCCGATTATATGAGTAGTCCACTTTTAAAAGGCACTAAGTCAATTAAAAAGTGATTTTTCAGAAATTAACTTTTTAACTCATTTGCTACTAACCTAGTTTCCAAAGACACCCGGGAAAGTACTAGCCAAAGGGAAGGAACTCCGTATTAAATTTAGTAAATTATTTTTTAATATTTTTTTTTAATGACTAAATATTCCCCAAAGTGAATAAAAATTACATCATAAAATAGATAAATATCTTTGCTTTCTGGAAATGTATACTTTTATACATAAAAAATGCAGAATTATAGGTAGAATCATTCGCTGAGTGTTGAGACCCTATGATTTGGCTACTAAATATTTTCGCTAGCCCTACCGTCAAAGTCCGATAAAGTATAATAAAGCCCAAAAATCGAGTTGTAATGGAAATTCATCTAAGTCTATATCTGCAGCATCCTTATTATCAGAACTGTTGTTAAATGTTATATTTGGAGGTATAGAGCTATTGATAAATAAAGTAAAAAATTAAAAGCGAAGGCTATAAACTATAAAAAAAAGTATTACAAGACGAAAGGCAACTGAAAACTACCCGTATTTTGAACGCGCAGTGCAAAAAAACGAAACTAGATAAAACATCCGGTTTTTATTAACGAAACAGACTATATTCCTACTTTTTAAAAGCCGTGCTTGCAATATTAAAAAAAAACCAGGACGCATGGCGAAAAATCAAGAAAAGACAATAGGTTAGTCACACACGTGGCGGCCGCTTTAGGGCGCATTAGTACGGAGGGGGGTAGGTCGCATTGAGTCGCAGTAGTAGCAAATGAGTTAAATCAAAATGTAGCATGTTTTGATAGGCACTTTATTTTTTTATGTCAAGCTCTGTTAGAGTACTGAGAAATTTGTAAAGATTGTCTGAGAAATTTGTAAAGGTTGTCTGAGAAATTTGTAAAGGTTGTCTGAGAAATTTGTAAAGGTTGTCTGAGAAATTTGTAAAGGTTGTCTGAGAAATTTGTAAAGGTTGTCTGAGAAATTTGTAAAGGTTGTCTGAGAAATTTGTAAAGGTTGTCTGAGAAATTTGTAAAGGTTGTCTGAGAAATTTGTAAAGGTTGTCTGAGAAATTTGTAAAGGTTGTCTGAGAAATTTGTAAAGGTTGTCTGAGAAATTTGTAAAGGTTGTCTGAGAAATTTGTAAAGGTTGTCTGAGAAATTTGTAAAGGTTGTCTGAGAAATTTGTAAAGATTGTCTGAGAAATTTGTAAAGATTGTCTGAGAAATTTGTAAAGATTGTCTGAGAAATTTGTAAAGATTGTCTGAGAAATTTGTAAAGGTTGTCTGAGAAATTTGTAAAGGTTGTCTGAGAAATTTGTAAAGGTTGTCTGAGAAATTTGTAAAGGTTGTCTGAGAAATTTGTAAAGATTGTCTGATAAATTTGTAAAGATTGTCTGAGAAATTTGTAAAGGTTGTCTGAGAAATTTGTAAAGGTTGTCTGAAAAATTTGTAAAGGTTGTCTGAGAAATTTGTAAAGGTTGTCTGAGAAATTTGTAAAGGTTGTCTGAGAAATTTGTAAAGGTTGTCTGAGAAATTTGTAAAGGTTGTCTGAGAAATTTGTAAAGGTTGTCTAAGAAATTTGTAAAGGTTGTCTGAGAAATTTGTAAAGTTTGTCTGAGAAATTTGTAAAGGTTGTCTGAGAAATTTGTAAAGGTTGTCTGAGAAATTTGTAAAGGTTGTCTGAGAAATTTGTAAAGGTTGTCTGAGAAATTTGTAAAGGTTGTCTGAGAAATTTGTAAAGGTTGTCTGAGAAATTTGTAAAGGTTGTCTGAGAAATTTGTAAAGGTTGTCTGAGAAATTTGTAAAGGTTGTCTGAGAAATTTGTAAAGGTTGTCTGAGAAATTTGTAAAGGTTGTCTGAGAAATTTGTAAAGGTTGTCTGAGAAATTTGTAAAGATTGTCTGAGAAATTTGTAAAGATTGTCTGAGAAATTTGTAAAGATTGTCTGAGAAATTTGTAAAGATTGTCTGAGAAATTTGTAAAGGTTGTCTGAGAAATTTGTAAAGGTTGTCTGAGAAATTTGTAAAGGTTGTCTGAGAAATTTGTAAAGGTTGTCTGAGAAATTTGTAAAGATTGTCTGATAAATTTGTAAAGATTGTCTGAGAAATTTGTAAAGGTTGTCTGAGAAATTTGTAAAGGTTGTCTGAAAAATTTGTAAAGGTTGTCTGAGAAATTTGTAAAGGTTGTCTGAGAAATTTGTAAAGGTTGTCTGAGAAATTTGTAAAGGTTGTCTGAGAAATTTGTAAAGGTTGTCTGAGAAATTTGTAAAGGTTGTCTAAGAAATTTGTAAAGGTTGTCTGAGAAATTTGTAAAGTTTGTCTGAGAAATTTGTAAAGGTTGTCTGAGAAATTTGTAAAGGTTGTCTGAGAAATTTGTAAAGGTTGTCTGAGAAATTTGTAAAGGTTGTCTGAGAAATTTGTAAAGGTTGTACTAAGGATCATTCTAAGACTCAACACATGTCTTGAAGACAGTGGATATAACTCATTTTTTTTTTTTAAAGTGTCTTAGTACCTTTTGCAAGTGGACTACACATATGCTCATAACATTTACAGATAAAGAATATCAAATGTGTTTGATCTATGGTTCTATAAAAATATCAGATATTTCAATACTGATTCAATTTTATATAAACATTTTAAAAAACTGCTTTAGTAGAAAATAATACTTGAAATTTTAACTAAAATAAAAAAAGGATTCTTTATGATATTTTTTGTAAACACCAGCTAACAGATAAATTTATAATCAATTGCCAGTAAAGATTTGTGTTTTATATTTTTTTTGTAGTCCTTAAAAAAGTTGGAATCCATGCTGGCCGAAGCGGAGAGAAAGCATAAAAACCAACATAACGGCAACAGGGCACGAGACATCAACACTGACAGGGACATGAAGAGGCATGACAGACACAGAGAGCGCAGCCCCCCTAGAAAAGGAAATGACAGCGGTTCTCACGACAATGACAAACGAGACAAGGATAGAAATGGTCGTGATGACAGAAGCAAGTTGCGCTTCCAGCGTCCCGGGTCGGATGAAGAAGATCGCAGAGAGTCACCAAGCGGCCGTTCCAGACAGCCACCCGGTGTGGGCAGAGACTCAAAGGGAGACAAATCTGCACTAGCTTCACGGTTCCGGCCACCCAAGTCAGATAGCGAGGAGGATGGTGAATCTTCCCGGAAGCCTTCGGCCAGGGACACGCAGAGGAAAGGAGGAGAAGAGAGACGGTGGAAGAAATCTTCAGTGCATGTGCCGAGGTGGAAAAAGTCGATTCCTGCAGAACAGAATGATAGGGATATACTTGAAGAGAAAGGCAGAGATGAATATAAAGAGAAAGATAGACATGAATTTAGAGAGAGAGACAGACACGAGTCCAGAGAGAAAGACAGACACAAGTCAAGGGAAAAAGACAGACACGAGTCCAGGGAGAGAGACAGAGATGAAGCTAAGAAGGACAGGCAGCAAGAGACAAGTAACAGAGAAAAGAATAGGAGAAAATATTCCTCATCTTCCTCTTCAGGTAATTACATTTTTAAAACAAAACTTACTTGTCTCTGACCCTAACCCTAACTCATACCTGGGTACCTGTCTGTATTTTGCCGAATTCGTACGCTTTTGACACCCCCAGTAGGGCGATATGACCAATGCAAAAAAAAATACGGGCAGCAAAAATGTCAGAATTTTTTTTTCTTAGAATTTTTTTTTTAATGGTTTCTAGTGTATGTTACTTGGCCGGTCCTGTGTTATGTTATAACTTATAACAGTACATTTGCAGTCTCCTTGTTCGTCTGCTTGAATACATCGGCAGAATGTGCAGCTTGGCATTTAGCCCTGTCTAAAATAATAATGTGGGGCACGGTGGCGTAGCGACAGCGCATTCGTGGCTGGCGTACCGAAGGTGCTTGGTTTGAATCCCGGTGAAGGGTGTCCCTTGGTCTACCCAGCTCTGATGGGTACCTGACATAAGTTGGGTTAAAAAAAAAGGCAGCTGGGTATGCTGGCCACACAATCCTCCCGTAGAATGCCGTGGCCACAGAAACTGATGAACGCTGCTACACCTGTCCTATGCATCAATTTGGTCCGATAGGATAATAATACTTTATTCTGTATAGTGTTACCAACAAACATAATGTAAAGTTAAAGCATATTTAACATTGAGCATCTAACAAGCAACAACACAGATATAATTCTCTAGGCTAAAAAGGATATAAAGCTAAATTAATAATCTCAAAAAACTTTATACACACAAAGAACAAAGCAAATAAATGTAGCATTAACCAACTAAATATAAAAGCCAAACAGTTGGGGTCTAAAAAATGTTTAATGAAGGTAAATATTAAAATAATTTGTTTACAAGTTCTTTTTAAAAGTGATGAACTTGTGTGCCTGATTTGGATGGGAAGTAGACTTCATACTACTTTTTTGTTTGTTTTTGTTTTCTTTTTTTTAATGATGCTGCAGGCAGCAGCAGTGATAGTGATGAGGAGAGAGAATCGCCAGATAACAACGCTCAACAGGAAGTAGAAGTGAAAGTGGCCACGGAGGAAGAACTTAATGACATGGCAGCCAAGATTTTAAGAGCAGAACTCATGGGGAATGATGTTAGTCAATTTGATGTTCAAAACGTGAATGAATCTGTTTTTGTTTTGTATTTTGGGGTTTGATGAAGAAGAGTTTACCAGTGTTTAGATTGATTGTGTGGCCAGCACATTACCCCACTTTGTTTTACCCAAAAGGTTAAAGGTACTCCTCATGTGTATGTAGAGTTAGGGTTACCTTCTAGAGCTGGGATACAAATATTTATTATCTTATCCTAGGATTTGATTTAATAAGAGGATATTGTCACTGTTACAGTTATCTATTCCTAACTTTTGATTACGATTGTATTTCAAGGGAGTGACGAGAATTGGACAGTTACTAGGCAGTTAGAACTTCTTTATCAAGCCAATGTTTTCAATTAAAGTAACTTTGTCCCCAGTATTGAATTTAGCGTAAAATGAAATTTTGAGGAGCAATAATGCTGGATTTCTTTTTCAGACTCTTGCTTTGGAACTGAAAGAAAAGTTGGAGAAATCCAGGAAGATGAGGGAAGCTGCTAAGGAACAAGGTGGCGACAGCATAAAAGATTTTTCTTTCGTCAGGAAAGACACAAGCAAACGGCAGGAAAGAAGAGGAGAGGAGATAGGAGAAACGGACAATGTTGTCGTTTTGTCCCGAACAAGCAAGCGGGGACTCGTTAGACCAGTCGTTGGCTCCTCGGAGCCGTGGGGAGGTGGCCATGGCAAGAAAAGGAAGAGAAACGTAAGCAAACTTTATACAAGAACTGTGTTTCCCAAAATGTTGGCCGCTGGGCCCCTGTGGAGCTGTGTATTCTTAACAGGGACCTTGTGGATTATTAGGGTTTTGACTAATGAAAAGGCAATAATGGAAATCTTATTAATCATGCAACACTATTAGTAAAATCAAAAAAGTAAAACGCTTTCAGTAAACAAAAAAAGCACTATGTCCAGCCACTTTTACCCTCAACTAAAGTCAGGTACCCATCAGAGCTGGGTAGACTCAGGGACACCCTTCAGACCAGGGAACAAATCTTAGCCTTCACCAGGAATCGAACCTAGGACCTTCTGTATTTTGCTTGCTATGCATAACAACACCTTATTAAGTGCTTATGAGAATGCAAGACTATCTGAAGGGATGATTTTTTTTTTTTGGTCACAGGTTCAGACCCATGACATTGCTGGTCAGAGGACAATCTACTTTGATGATGATGACAAGCTGGACTTAAAAGCATTGGTCAGTAAATATTTGTCACACTTGGTATATTTTTACATTTTCTAAAAAAACATTCACCTTTTTATTAGGGGTCTTGATTGTTTTCTTTTCCTCCTTATTGCCAGCACAGTAGTAAGTAAAGTATCTCCATCTGACCAAATTGATCCATAGGGCCGGTTAAGCAGCGTTGACCAGTTTCTGTGGACAGGGCATACTAGGGGATTGTGTAGCCACTACAATGTCCAACAGCCTTTACTTTACCCCTACTCAAGTCAGGTACCCATCAGAGCTGGGTAGACTCAGGGACACCCTCTAGACCCGGGAATAAATCCTAGCCTTCACCAGGATTCGAACCCAGGACCTTCGGCATGCCACTGTGCCCCATGCCAGCACAGTTAATTTCTCTAAATTGTTCCTCTGCTACTTGACAGCATTGCTTCTCTTGATTGTCTCAAATGTTTGTTTTTTTAACCCTTCCCGTACCGACCTACTTCTATCTATGCTGCCTTCAGTTCCGCTATATACACGCCCGGGACGGTAAGGGTTAAAACCTCTTTTTTTAAAGTCTTTTGAAAAGCAACTTGAAGTATAACTAATTTCGGTTTATCTAGGTTGAACAAGAAAAAGCTGGCACAGCAGAAGACCAAAACTCAATGTTTGCAAGGCTTGCTGGGAAGGTAAAGCATGTACCTTGTAGCTCATACCTTGTAAAGTCAGTGTTGATATAATGGGCCTTTGCCTAGTTTCTTTTTTATTGTCTTCTTTTCTATTTATATGAATAATTTCTTCTCAATTCATCCTCGTATGCCAGTCGAATGATAAAGACCTCGATGTCGATGACATGTTTGTCAGTAAAGCTGCCAGGAAACAGGATGCGGAGAAAGCGTCTGCAAAAGACAGATCATCGGCCATCTTTGGTAATTTGTTTTGTTATAATTAAATTTTTTTCACTGGCAACGCTCTCTCATTTTCCACAAAATGTTGCGATGAAGTATTTTTTTCTGTATACTGTCTTTCATATTAGACTCTTGATAAATTGTATTTCTGACCAAAAAAACTTTATTTCAACTGGTTACTGCATTAGTTGTAACTATTACTGAATCACTCAATTTCTCTTGAATCCTTTTAGTTCACAAAACTTCACTCTGTATTTTTTTGTTACAAGCATTGAATCTTTCTGTTCACTTAATTTCTCTCTATCTTATCTTGTACATTACAGACGCTCCTTCTATAAAGAAGATTATTACGTCCTACGCTCATCCGTGGTCCGAGTCTAGTCTTGCATCATTATTAGCATTTTAAAGGATGTTAAGTTACTGGTTTTCCTGGTTTGTTCAGGCAACCCATTCCATGCCCAAATGCCACTAGGGAAGAAAGAGTACTTATAAGCATTTGTTCTCGCATGAGAGATAAGGAAAGTGTTTTTGTCCTTATGTTTATCTGAGCATTGCTGCTCATCATGTTCTTCTTGCGTTCAAATGTCAATGTTGTTGTATTTCCAGAGCACAAGAAGATGAGCTCAGCCATAGAGAAGTGCCAAAGATGCCTGCAGAAGGTCCCGAAGCATTTAATCATTGCCATTGGCGCTAAGGTCTCTGCAGATTTCTTAATATTAAAAAAATCAATTAACTAACTTGAGATAGTTAAAACTGTTTTCTATTATGTCAGTATGTTACTAGCATAATTTTACATGTTAACAATCCAATCTGTATTGTAACTTTGAAGTTTTATGGCGTGGGGATTGATGTTAATACTACGAGATGTCAATTATACAAATATGAACTCAGTGGGAATCTTAAGCAAAGGTTTTTTTAAAAATCATTCCGCCATAATAGTGGATTATCTTATCTTTTTTTTTTCTGTGGTTAGGGGGGTTAGCAAAGAGACAAAACTTTAAAAAAAGACAAAACAATAAGTTTAACAAGAGTTATCAGTCTTGAAACATTACATATAATATGCTAAGATAATTTTACGTGGACTACTTGGTCTGTAAATATAATTTTTACTCTACTGTCTTATCTAAACTTGCTTGTGATTTCACACAGATACATGAGAAAACTTTTAAAATGTCCCTCGCCTAATGGAAGATAAACTGATTTTTTTCATGCTGACAGAGCTACCTGTGCTTGCCTCATCATCGTTCCCTAACAGAAGGCCACTGCCTGATTGTCCCCATGCAGCATGTCCTGTCAGGTACAAGCATGGACGAGGACGTGTGGAGGGAGATGCAGGTTGGTTCTAACAGGAGTGAATTTTTTTTTTTAATAATAAGATTATATATAATATATTTCTTTTACACCTTTACTTTTATTTGTCTGTGAGCCATTAGCATTAACTTGAGCCATTAGCATTAACTTGAGCCATTAGCATTAACTTGAGCCATTAGCATTAACTTGAGCCATTAGCATTAACTTGAGCCATTGGCATTAACTTGAGCCATTAGCATTACCTTTAGCCATTAGCATTAGCTTGAGCCATTAGCATTAACTTGAGCCATGATTTACTTGATAAAAAAAAAAACAAGACCGCAGCTCCTGATAGAAATTCCTATAACTTTTATGTTCCTTCACAAGTTTCCATGACTGACATATGAGGAGGTTTGTGTGGCATGCACAATTCCCATTAACCTTTATTTATCCCCAACTAATGTTAGGTACCCTACCCATCAGAGCTGAGTCACATCATGGACACTTTCCATATATGGTCTGCATTTTACGTCTCGAGAGACGATCTATTTCCCTTGCAGGCGCTCATGTGGCTAAAGAGGCCAATCTTGGAAGTACAGGCACGATCACACTGGATGCAGATGAATGCAGCGGAGGGGGCCATATTTTTCTCCTCCTTCCCTGTGCCATCCTCTCCTGCAAGCCGGGAACCTTCTTCGATCCCTGCCCCTCCAGGTGGGCCTTTCCTGCGCCATGACTTCTCAATTGTTTGGGTCACTTTCCATACACAGGAAGAAATCCTAGTCTTCACCAGAGTTCTAAACTTGAGAACGCTGCGACACATACATACCCTATAGATTAAACTGTTCTGACTGGAATACTACATGTTATATGTGCCTTGTTTTTTGGGGGGATTTAGACACAGCTGACTATTCCTCAATACAAAAGATGTTCTTTTTTTTTTGTCTCTTCCAGATGTTCCGCCAAAGTTTGGTCCAGATGTTCAAGGAACAAGGTCAGGATGTTATCTTCATGGAAACTGTCATGCACCTGAAGCACTTCCCCCACACGGCCCTGGAGTGTGTTCCCCTGGACAGAGAGCAGGGTGACCTTGCTCCAATTTACTTTAAGGCAAGTCCTTTCCCCTCACTATATGTCAACTGTGTCAGACACAAAGCCACACTGTTGGAAGTTTTGAAGAAAAAAAGATTTCTTTTTAACAAAACCTTTTTTTTGGGGGGAAATCACCAATGACCTCCAAAAATATCTGGCAGTGTTGTTGGAATGGTTTTGTTCTATTTTATTGGGAAGAAACAGTTATGTCAATTTATTTTTCCATATGATCCATGCAGTTTTTTGTTTCTTCTGAGAAATGTGCATTTTTTGGACTTGCTGGTTGGCACGTGACACGGTAGTAAATTAAAGTATCCCGTCGGACCGAATTGATCATAGGGCCGGTAAAGCAGCGTTTCACCAGTTTCAATGGCCACGGCATACTAGGGGGTGTGTGGCCAGCGCAGTGCCCAGCTGACTTTACATTGCTCCAACTAATGTCAGGTACCCGTCAGAGCTGGGTAGACTCAGGGACACCCTCGACCCTGCAGGGAAAAAATCCTAGCCTTCACCAGGATTCGAACCCAGGACCTTCGGTACGCCAGTCTATTGTGCTTCCGCTCGGCCACAGTGTCCCACGGACAATATTTCATTTTTTATGAAAACCATTTAACATAGAAGTATAGTTAGAGGAACTTAATAATATAAGAGATGGCTGCAATCATTTTTTTAATATCTGTATCTATGAGAACTCTTGTTAAAATAAAATAACAATTTATTTACACAGCCATCATTCAGTAGAGTATATTTTTCTAAAATAATTTATTGAATTTTTTATTTAATTAGACTTGGTTTTAAGAATTATTTTGTTGATTCATTACTGAAACTGCTCTAAATATGTGGCAATTTATGTGCTCAACCGTAATTTTCTCTTCATTATGTCCGCACTTGGCTTGCTTTTCAGAGTATAATTTTTAAATGAAATTAACCATCTATAACCTGACCAAATTGATCCATAGTCATAGGGCAGTGTTCACCAGTTTCTGTGGTCACGGCATAATATTTGGCCAGCACAATGCCTAGCCGCCTTTATGTTTCCCCAACTAATGTTCGGGTATCCATACAGAGTTGAGTAGACCGAGGGACACCCTCCCAAACCCCAGGAACAAATCCTAGCCTTCAACGGGATTCAAGCCCAGGTCCATTGGTACACCAGCCAAACGGGCTGCCATTCCGCCACCCTGCTCATGATTAACAATTTAAAAGTAAACAAAATTAGTGGCTTAGAGCTCAATGGCCTAATTGGCATGAGAGAAAATAACCGTAAATAACTTGCAAACATGGTTTTTCTTTTATTTCAGAAAGCCATTCAGGACGCTGGACCCGAGTGGTCAGACAATGAGAAGCTGCACAGTCTGAAAGGGAAGGATGTCAGGCGTGTGGTAGGTAGACTGGACCAACTAGCCGCGTGGCTTACAGTTTAAATCCAAGTTGAGCCGTTACTTGTCTTTACAATTATGCGCGTCTGCGATGGGAGTCTGTGATGTGAACTTGGAATCTCGCTGATACAAAATTGAAAAGTTTACATATTGATGCTTGGTAAAGAAACTGCAAACTTTAAGCAATAATACATTGATGCATCAAAGACAATGGGATATATATAAAGTATCAGTCTGGGCTGTCATGATATTATTGATTAAAACCTTTATTCACATTAGTTTTTCCCAGCTCTTCTGTCTATCATGTATTGTCTGGTTTATATGAAATAATACACTCAAGCCACTTGATGAATATTTAAAGAATTTAATACTCTAGAACTTATTTAGAATGATTAAAGGAGTGAAAAATAAATTATTGCAGCAGTGCTTGATAATGAATAGCTTTTTTAACACTCTGTGAAACCATAACAACAAGATAAGATTAGACTACTTTATTGATCCAAACAAACGGAAATTTGACTAGATGACATAAATTCCGTCTTTTTTCAGCAAATTTTAAACAATATAAAATAATTATTTATACGTAAGCACAGAAAAGTAAACAACCTCAAAATACACCTCTGTGCTTCTTGTGTAGGCTAGTGCAGAAAGTGTTTGAATGGCTTTTCCATAACATTTTAGAAGGCACAGGAAAATACATGCTGGAATCATTTAGAGATGTGAATAAGAAACATTATTGTTGCCAACTAAAATTATCTTTGTATAATCTTATTCATAAAAATAAAAAATCTTCAATGTTATAATTTTTTTTAAATTTTGTTTCATATTTTAGTGCTTTAACCAATCTCTTTGTTTTATTAAAAATGATTTTCTTCCCTTGGCAGATTCCCAAAGGTTTTCCTTATTTCTGTGTTGACTTTGGTCTTGAAGGCGGCTACGCCACTGTCATAGAAGATGAAATTAAATTTCCAGCTTATTTCGGAAGGGTGATTATTGCTTTTGTTATTCTTGATTTTTTTTATAAATTTGTGTTTTAGGTTGTTGCTAGATGAAGCTTTATAATTTTCAACAAATAGCACTTTATATATTGGTAAGGCCTAAGATTTAGATAGAATCAAACCTTGATTAATTGTTCTAGCTTAGCTAGAATCAAACCTTGTTTAATTGTTCTAGCTTAGCTAGAATCAAACCTTGTTTAATTGTTCTAGCTTAGCTAGAATCTAACCTTGTTTAATTGTTCTAACTTAGCTAGAATCAAACCTTGTTTAATTGTTCTAGCTTAGCTAGAATCAAACCTTGTTTAATTGTTCTAGCTTAGCTAGAATCTAACCTTGTTTAATTGTTCTAACTTAGCTAGAATCAAACCTTGTTTAATTGTTCTAACTTAGCTAGAATCTAACCTTGTTTAATTGTTCTAGCTTAGCTAGAATCTAACCTTGTTTAATTGTTCTAGCTTAGCTAGAATCTAACCTTGTTTAATTGTTCTAACTTAGCTAGAATCAAACCTTGTTTAATTGTTCTAGCTTAGCTAGAATCTAACCTTGTTTAATTGTTCTAACTTAGCTAGAATCAAACCTTGTTTAATTGTTCTAACTTAGCTAGAATCAAACCTTGTTTACTTGTTCTAACAGTAAGTTCAACTATAACTGTATGTGTGTTTGTATCTGCGAACAGGAAATAGTTGGCGGCATGATAGACGCAGAGCCCATGCTGTGGAGGCACCCTCACAAGCAAAGCTTTGAGGACCAGAGGCAAAAGGTTCTCAAGTTTGAGCAGATGTGGAAACCCTTTGACTGGACTCAAAACTTGACTTCCACAGACTAGGCCACAATGCAGTGTTTTAAGTTTGTAATTTCTGTGTTCATACAAAATCCCACAGGAGAAAGTTGATGAGGAGATCTAGGCTACAACACAATGTTATGAGTTTGTTATTTCTGTGTCATTACAAAATCCCCTAGGAGAAAGTCATTGAGGAGATTGCTGGAGCAGAAAATCCAGTTAACCCCTTAACTACCACAAGTTAGCATATTTTAACAATTTCTTTACATGTTATGACGCCGATGTGTCGTCTTTAAGGTTAAGGGTACAAGGTCGTTACGACTGCAGTGACCTAGGGGTTGAAGCAGGTTTATTAGAAGAGTTGGAATTCTAATAGGTACATGACCGGAGAAAGAGTTAATGCAACTCTGCCAAATGCTGGTGACATAGTTTACTTGAATTTTGTTGGCGCATGACTGTGGCAAACTTTAGGCTGTTTCCGATAAATGTGAATTTTTACTTTTGCTTATTGTTCATACAGATGTTACAAGATCTGTATAGACAGGGAGGATTGATTGTAGTAAATTAGTAATTTTCAATTACTGCAATATTGATTTTAAATGGATTTAAAGACCAAGTGAAGAGGTTTTTCTCAAAGGAACGAGATTTGGAATAGCCTCATACGGCAGTGACGTATCACAAGGGAAATAAATAAATAAAAATAGACGCTATAAATCTATATTTAACCATTTTGTTAAAAATAAGAACCGGGAAAAGATTCAAAACATGTGGCAATAGATTCAAAACACGTGACAATATTCATTTTTCCTAGTCGGAATCCTTTATGTTACGTCACTTTCCTATATTGCCGGAAAAAAACACATCTCAAATGGCTACGAGATTTGGAGTAATCATCCGAAAAACACACACATTTAAGTGCAAATATTGAACTAATTACTTAAAATGTATCTTTGATATTTTGTATAAATGTTTTTTTTAACATTTAGATACTGAATACACTATTTACTATCAAAATCAAATGTTAACTCAATTTTGATAAAAAGCTCTTCACTTGGTCTTTAAAAAGATGTCTTTGAAAATAGAAGAGATCGCTTGGGTTATGAATGCAGTTGTATTAATGTCAACCGTGGAACTAGAGACGACAATGAGTAGAAATAAAATAAATCTCTGAGTGTCTCTATTCAGCCTCTGTTATATTTATATATTATGCATTTTTTTTACTTGAAATGTTAACCATGAATAGAATAAATCTTTATTGATTTTAGTTATGCTGTTTTTTCTGTGTGTTTTTTTTTAACTTTTGTTTTTTTAAGACATTAAGAATGAATTTGTTAAAAATTTAAATAAGTTACTTGTGAGGCATAGAAAGCTGAAAAAATTAAACTTGAGAACACAAATACACATTTTAGACAGGATTTCATTATTCGTTGCATAACACAAAATTATTTTAGTCCATGGGCAGCCTTATGGATCAATAAAGCAATTAAAATTACCGTAAATGATAAAAAAAATATCAGGAATTGACTATTTGTATATTTTGTAGTCAATATCTTTGATAGAAATATTCTTTGTTTTTTTCTGAGTCTATTGTCAGTTTAATTCTAAAAATAGTTGGTTACTGAATCAAGCAAATACATGTGAGCAGATCCAAGGGATATAACTCGCAATTTTAAAAATAGAAATTAGAGTCTACAAACTGTTCAGCCTGGCAATGCTATAGTAATATTATTTAAAAAAATAGTCTATCAATCTTCGCCACTGCATAATAGAAATTAAATCAACGCCCGATTTAAACAATCTATAGTTTATTTGTAGACTAAGTAGTCATTATGTTAAGATTATAAATAAAATTACTAAAAGACTACTTTTAGACACTATAACTTGATATTAAATATTCTATTGTTCAATTCGGAAGGGAGGCAACAACACCCAAACCTATTTTAATAAGAATAAAATTGAGACCCAACCCTTTTTTAAATTTTTTTTTAAAATGGTGTTTGAAAAAGGGGGGGGGGAGTAGGATGAGATATTAAATTAAAATTTGTAAAATGTATAAGGCAATTATATAGACTTTTAAGTGTATACATTTTCAGACTGTAAATTGCAGTCCCAACCCAAGTAGGCCTATAGGCTTACTAATATACATGTATCTTTAAAATAACATTTCTTATAAATTTTCTTATAAGTTTACAACCGTTCCTTCTAGATAGAAGATTATTGCGTCCACTAGGTCCAAAACTCATGCAGGGATCGGTCGGCGGTAGGGATAATCAATATTATTGTCACAATATTTAACTGTGGGGGTGGGGGGAAAGTGTTTAAAAAATGTGACATCCCATAAACAAATGTGTAGAGCTTTAAAAAATAAATTTCAAGTTTAAATCAAATTCGCTATAGAGCGTTCTTAGTAGGCGGAGCTTAAGTTTTTTTGTGTACATTTAGTGACGTATTTGTGTAAATATAGAACCCACTTGAGGTACAAACATAACGTGGTGAAAGTAAATTACTTCTTTATCATGCAAAATTTACATCTGAATATTGGCTATCCTACTAAAAAATAAGGAGGTAAATAGTAGTACTGTAGATTAATTGATTAATGTGATTAGGCTAGGGCCGGCTAGACCTATTTACACTTTCAATTTCACTTTATAGGCCTACACTTTTAATGTTTCGTAGGCTAGGCTACGATGTCAAGTGATATTGTTGGTGAATAGGCTATCTAGTCAAGTCACTATTAGGCTCACATAGTCTATGATCTATGTCTATGATAATAATAAAATAGCCTATTTTATTTAACAAACATAATACAGCTTAAATCTTCATAAGACTTAAAACACAACAATCATTTAAAAAAAGCTCGAGCCTATATGGAACTTTATTAATACAGCGGCCATATTTAATTGTACACCATTACTCAAAGTAAACACAAATCACGTGCTTTTTGTCACGGGATTGCAAACGCCCTATAGGAACGAGAATCTATATTTGTTTATTGTAAAACTTATACGACGATGACAATAAAAAGGTGAATTGAAACTTGGAAATATAATTTTGTTTCGATTTGGGGGAAACTGTTGGTGAGGGGGGTGGGGTGTGGATGCGGTTCAGAACGTTGTGACGTCATATTTGAAGGTGGGTCTTTTTTGTGGCGATTTGCAAAAAGGGGGGGGGGATTGACCAAAATTTCCTGACGTCTTTTATGGAATCTCCCCTCCTCCCCTACACTACTGAGAAAACGGAAGTTCTTTTGTGCCAAACGGGGACAACAAAAAGTACTCTTTTGTATCTGGAGATGTTTATATATAAACATTCCCAGCTGTAATTATCATAGACTATAATATACATGGACCGCTTGCTTTAGTATTTCTGCTTTATGATGACTCGAAACACTGATTTTCGGAATTGACAAGTCTTAATGTGTATGCATGCATAAAAGTTCACAAGAAAAAACATTTCCGGTCGAATTCGATCATTTTATTCGAAACATGTCTGTGTGCTGGGTTACTGGTTGTACGAACATTTGTTGAGGATTAAAATTTCTTTCATTTCCAAAACATGTTTACAAAAGAAAACAATGCATTGTGAAAGTCAGAAGGGAATAATCACCTTTTTATATTATCAAATTTATTGCGTAATGCAAAAGAATTTTTGTTATTCGTTTTTAATATCTTATGAATCTACAAATTTTGTTTTTTAATAACCAAGAAAACGCAACTCTTGACTAATTTATTTTATAAACAAGCTACATGCGACTAACACTTGAGTATTAATTATCGCCTACTCACTTTTGATGTTAAAAACGGATGCCTCATAACAAATATTGTATCCTTTAAATAATTCTAAAAGACTAGAACTAGCCGTCGAGGTTGAAATCTACTGTCAATAACCAGCAAAAGCATGCTTTTTTGTTTACGGAAATGCCTAAAATAATTAAACATTTAAAAATAGAACCGGAAGTTCACGATCACCCCAGTTCAAAAGGTCACGCCTAATTAAGACTTGTCGATTTCAGATAGAGCGTTTGCAATGGGCGGAGCTTAAGTTTTTTAGTGACGTCATTTGTAAATAGAAGCCACAAAGTAAACAAAAATCACGTGCTTTTTGTCACATGATTGCAAACGCCCTATTCGTTGTTTCCTTTGCACTTCAGTTTTATTGAATCGCTTCGATTTTCTCAATGAAAAATTAAAATCGAAACTTGTATATCTTATAAGTTTACAGACGTTCCTTCTAGATAGAAGATTATTACGTCCATTAGGCCCAAAACTCCAACAGGGCGACAGGGATCCGTCGGTGGCAGGGCTAGAACCCGCGACCTGTCAGTTGGTTTTTGGTTGACAGTCCGGTGAACCGCTGGAAACATTTAAGAAACAACGAGGAGCTTAGAAGTAATTTCAGACAGCCTTATTGGTTGCGCACGGAAAAAAAAAGTTGATATAAGCTCTAATAATGGAGCAAGCGGTCCATCTTATTATAGTCTATGGTAATTATATTTGTTTAGACCAGGGGAGAGCATACTGTTGCTCGGAAACCACAATATTATTAGTGAATTAGTTACCCTTTCACAAAAAAAATTATTGTTTAGCCTCTCGTTTATTTGTTGTTTAACTAATTATGATTATTTAAGTATTAGTTTAAGAGTAATAGTAATTTATAGTTGGCCCAAGTAGCCTACACATGCTGTTTAAAAACTAACATACTTATAAAGGCCTATACATTTTAAAATAATGTATTATAAAAAAAATATTTGTGTTACAATTTAAATAATATAACAGGCCCTCGTTGGATGAATCTGATTTGCAGCTGCAAAAGTTTGCACACTCTTGATTTAGATTAAACTTATATTTCAAAAGCCATAGGCCTACGTTTAACCAATAATAAACGAGGCTATAGACCTAATTTGCTGTTAGCTTTATAAACGTTTTTTTGTGTATGTGTTATATTTAATAATGAATAGTTTTCATTGTCAGACATATTATTAAAGGTCTTAATTTTTAAAAAAAGGAATATTCTAAATAGTACAGAGCTTGATGTGTTGGCCTGCAACAGGCAGCCGTGGGCCACAACACGACACATCATGCCTTTTGCTGTGCCCCCTCTCACTCCCCAATTGAGATTCAAATGGCTGTTCACTTCAAATACGTTTTCACAATGTAGTATCAAAGACCTTAGACCTATAGGGCGTTTGCAATCACGTGACAAAAAGCACGTGATTTTTTTTTTACTTTGTGTAGTGGTGTACAAGTACAATGGCCGCTGTATTAATAAAGTTTCATATAGGCTCGAGCTTTTTTAAAATGATGTTTTGTGTTTTAAGTCTTTTTAAGATTTAAGTTGTATTATGTCTGTTAAATAAAATAGGCTATTTTATTATTATCATAGACATAGATCATAGACGATGTGAGCCTATGAGTGACTTGACTAGACTATATATTCATCAACACTATCACTTGGCATCGAAGCTGCCCTACTTAGCACATTAGCCTAGTGTAGGCCTATAAAGTGAAATTGAAAGTGTAAATAGGTCTACCCGGCCCTAGCCTAATCACATTAATCAATTAATCTGCAGTACTACTATTTACCTCCTTATTTTTTTAGTAGGATAGCCAATATATTCATATGTAAATTTGGCATGATAAGAACAACTTCACCATATGCCATATTTGTTCCTCAATTGGCTTCTATTTACAAATGACGTCACTAAAAAACTTAAGCTCAGCCTATTGCAAACGCTCTATAGGCTACATCTTATACGGGGAAAAAATATTAGATTCTCAATACATTGAAATAATTTACATCATATTGAATATTTATTTGGATCAATAACACAACAGCTATAATCTTCATTTGTGTTTTTAATCAACCCATGGATCAATGCGATAATTATAATATTATTATGTTGAGGTCTAGCAAAGCTTCGCACAATGATTTTTTATGATAATTAGATTGCGCACTGTCCGAAAATCGTGGAAAGAAGACAAGAGTTCAACTTTGTTTTTAGGTCAGTGTAAAACAATTATAACTACACTGGTATGCCCCTATCAGAAGTGAAGATGCTTATCCATAATAATGATAGCCAATGTTAAATAACTTCTTTATAGAAGGAGCGTCTGTAATGTATAAGATAAGATAACTTTCATAAGCGATATATATATATATTATATTATTCACAGATACGTTTATTCGATCAGATTTGTACGAAACTAAAAAATCTACAGCTCGACAAAAAATATAAATAAATGTTTTCGTATCGTTCGCATAAGGGTTTTGCATAATGCGGAAGCCCGCGATGGAAGGCACCTGTATCCCGTGATCTCATCTGGACCCACTTTTTCTGTTTAACATGCAATTCTTGTGTATCAAAATACCTTCGTTTCGTAGGAAACCCATAGGGAATGTTTCACATCTGCTGTCTTGGAGAACTTTGCATTAATGAAATCCTGTCTAATCCCAGCTCACGTGGCATACAAATGGAGGTTCGTGCCACAAAACGGTGGCTTGGAAACCTTACCTTAATAAATGAAACAGGTTAGGTTATACAGACCAAAAACGAACGAAAGAAAATCAATGAAAGATAAGCTTTTCCAAAAAAGTCAAATGGCAATGAAGATTGTTGGGACAACGCCAAAAGGTGGCATCTGACTTTGTATAAGCCGATTCGTAAAAACCGTTCTTAAAGGTAATCAAGTTGAGCGAAAGATTGTGGGGCTATCCAAAATTGATACAAATCTAATACTACGCAGAATATGCACCAGCTAGTATATCTAGAGTTCCTTTGTCTGCCTACATTAAAGACATACCATTTACTTCAACCGGTGATTGAATAACCTTTAACGGGAGATTTTTTATAAAAGTAAAGTATTCCGAATTCGATTCATAGAAAGTGGGTGCACTTAAATTGTGGAGTTGGTGCACATTTAGTGGTGAGTGTTGCCTGTTGGTACACATTCAGTGGTGAGCTGTTAGTGCACATTTAGTGGTGAGATGGTGGTGCACATTTAGTTGTGAGCTGTTGGTGCACATTTAGTGGTGAGCTGTTGGTGCACATTTAGTGGTGAGCTGTTGGTGCACATTTAGTGGTGAGCTGTTGGTGCACATTTAGTTGTGAGCTGTTGGTGCACATTTAGTGGTGAGCTGTTGGTGCAATTTAGTGGTGAGCTGTTGGTGCACATTTAGTGGTGAGCTGTTGGTGCACATTTAGTGGTGAGCTGTTGGTGCAATTTAGTGGTGAGCTGTTGGTGCACATTTAGTGGTGAGCTGTTGGTGCACATTTAGTGGTGAGCTGTTGGTGCACATTTAGTGGTGAGCTGTTAATGCATATTTAGTGGTGAGCTGTTGGTGCACATTTAGTGGCGAGCTGTTGGTGCACATTTAGTGGTGAGCTGTTGGTGCACATTTAGTGGTGAGCTGTTGGTGCATTTAGGAGAAAAACAATTCTTTAATATCTCGTTTCTAAAAGTCTGAAGATTAAAAAAAACAACAACTGCAGTTTATCTCCCATCTCATACTCGCTCCTCCTCCAATATAAAGCTTAGATGAAACATCCCATTTCAAATGTCATCTCCTCTCCCCCCCCCCCCCCCTACTTTCCAAGTTTGTTTTTGTTTACATGTTTGTCTTTCGAACAGCCAATCGGCATCTGCGTTGCATCTCAGTAAAAGCAGACGACTGCGGGTGAAGACATTTTAAAAAGCATGCGAAAATTAAGTTGTGTTGAAAAATTGATGTGACGTTAATGTTGAAATAGATTAAGGGGGGTGGGGGGTGGAAGAAGTGCGGCTGGGGTGGAAAGGTGCTGTTGTATGTTTCAAGCAACTGTTTAAAATCTTTTTCTTTTTAAATCGTGGGTGATGTTGTTTTTGCACTTTAGAAAAAATCAAACCATTTTCGGTAAGTTGAAAATGTGCGTAAAACAAACACTTTTTTTTTTTAATTCTAAGACAGAGAAAGTATATTTAGAGAAAATAGTGTTTTATAGATATATTCTAGAAGATTCAAAGCTAGAAACAAAACCGTTGTTTCGAAAAGTCAGAACTAGACTTTTTAAGCACAGTAAGCATAGTCACTGCGTAAGTAGAGGCGATCAGGTTTTGGGAATTAGTGCTTGCTAAAGCCGACTTCTAACGTAAGTACGGCCCCGAAACATTCATAGCGGATGCAATGGCAATAGCGACGAGGAAGAGCTGGTAGAGTGCCAAAGTAGGATTTATAATTCATTCAGCGAACAAACAAGCCTAAATGTCATTATGTTCTTGCAATCTATGTTTTGTAGATGTGACATGAATTATTCTTTTTTGGGGTGTTCCGCGTGCCACTGAAAATCGCTCTGCGTGCCAAGTCTGGTAAGCATGCCATAGATTGCCGACTCCTGGTTTAGAATATATGAAGAGGGTGACTCTCCTGCTGGCCACATAATACTCTAGTATTTAAATATATTTTGCATGATTTACAATTTTCAAAAAAAAAAATAATAATTGAAAAAAAAAATGTTCGTTTGTTTAGAAACTTCAAATGTAGTTATCCTGAATATTTTGGATGGATTGTTGCCCTTCGACTACTGCAGCAAATATTAAAATGTGCAAGAAACGAGAAAAAAACACATCAAAAATGTAAACGATGCCAAACAATACATAAATTAAATTTAAAAAAGAATGTCATGAAAATAGATAGGTTGACGTCTAGAGCAAAACAACACAACTATTGAAAGTAAAAAGGAAAAAAATAGATCAAGTGACTTAGCTCCCTTAAAGGCAATTTACTGAGTGTATTTTCGGGTGGCTCTATGTTTTGTTCTCAATTGTATTGTTACGATTGTTAAATGTGAACCTGTCTCCACGAAACGATTCTTCCTGTCTTTGATTCTTGACTCATATGAATCCTTTTCAAGAGTATGATTTAAGGTAAGACCTGAAAACTAATCAACAACAGACGGTAGTTGCACTAAGCCGTAAACCAATCAAGTAGAACTAACCTCTTCAAACTGGCTATTCAAACATAGACCTACAATCGGGGGAATTTTTATGTACCTCACTCATGTTAACCAAGCCTGCTCACGCACACAGACACACACAAGCGGCACAAGCCCCCCCCCCCCACTCATCTTGAGGACTCGTCTTTGCTCAGACCCTTTGAGGCCATAATTTATTTCCTTCTTTTACTTACTGGCCAAAAAAAAAGCAAGTCCCCTTAATAAAGTTGAACATGCATAACCTCCCTGGCCACTTCTGGATAAAGTACTAGACGGCAAACTTTTTTTTTTACTTTTTAGGCCAGTATGTCTTCAGGAATCATGAGACAGTTTGGTCTACATATAGATACACGCATACACACACAAAAACACACAGACATCTTCAGGTATGTACGCATAGAAAAAGTTCCTCACAAGAGTACAGGTGAAAACTCAAGCTACAACACTTGAATCTGCTTCCTCTACCGGTTCTTTAATACTTGTACGACTGGGTGAACACACAAAAAATAAAGACTGGCCTACTATTTATTTTACGAAGCAGCGATGTGAGTCATTGCTTGTAAGAGTTATTGGCGAACATTTCGTTTTTTTTTTATTGCAAAACATGGCCAGTGACGATGAATTTGTTGTTCTAGCTGTTCAACCGTAAAACAAACGATGTTCTCTAGAGAAACATTATCACTTCAGGTGTTGGAAGACTTTTCCCTAAACATAACTAGCTTTGTGACCGTAACATTAGAAAACATGTTTTAAGAAATAGCAGTGAATATAACGGCGAACATAACTTTTGATATCACATTGAACATAACATTGGATATCACATTGAACATAACATTGGATATCACATTGAACATAACATTGGATATAACATTAAACATAACATTGATATCACATTGAACATAGTATTGGATATAACATTAAACATAACATTTGATATCACATTGAACATAACATTGGATATAACATTAATTATAACATTGGATATTACATTAAACATAACATTGGGTATCACATTGAACATAACATCGGATAACAAATTGAACATAACATTGAATATAACATTAAACATAACATTGGATATCACATTTCTTTTCTATATCAGCTATTTTTTGTTCAAGGCGTTGATTGCACAAGGAGGATGGCAATACAAAAAATTGTTATGTCTCGTTATATCAGGTCTCAATGATATTTTGTATTCTGATGAAGCCTTTTATTTCCGCTTGCTGACTTCAGGTCTAGGGATTTCACTTGAAATCAACTTCCGCATCTCCTTCAATGATGCTATTACTATTAGTCTACTATTCTAGCTTACAACAACACCCTCTAATTCAACAGTGGCATTAATTCAACCTCTTTAGTTATGAGCACAACAATTTTATTTAAATTGTAATCTCAAGATATATACAGGGAAATATTCTGGTTACGAAAATACAGGCAGAGAACTCAATTCCATACAAATAAATACAAACTTTAAACTATAAGCTAAGAGCTTGAACTGCTCTATACAAGATTTCAAACCAAAGTAACTAAACTAGAAACGAGACTACGTATGCAAGGCAAAAATCAAGAATCATGCTTTTTCATGGGGTGTTCAGAAGTCAATCTACGTCTTACAATTCAAACCTCAACTCCCAGGGATGGACAAAGTATTTAGTTAAATACAAAAGAATATCTCGAAGGTCATACCTCCCCCCTTTCCTCGTATTATAATATGGACAATGAATTTACTATCATTTATCTATAACTCAAGTTTCTAACTCTATTAAGTCGGCAACATTTTGAAAATAATGTACGGCAGTAGGATTTCAAATTTATTCAGGATGCCAACCTGCTAAAAGTTAACCTGTTCTATACTTTTTTGCAATTTCGTTATATAATATTCAAGGGAAAAGTCACACCAAGACCCTGCCCGAGACAAGCCTCTTTGCGGAATAACCCTTCGGGTTCATGAACGAGTCGGCTTTGCTCTTATTCCTGCATTGTCATTATATAGCGATCCGTTGCTCACAGAAGCAATTAATAACGCCGACTTTCACTTACATTGAAAAAAAAATCATTTTTGTAGTGATCTTTCGCGTGCCTTTGAAAATTGCTTTGCGTGCCATGTCTTGCACGTGTATGGTAGCTTATCGACCCCCCCCCCCCCCCTGTACTAGTTGATCCATTAAATGTACAGCTAAAGTTATGCCATTAAATACGAACTGTTTGCGTCTATGTGTGTGTAAGTGAGTGTGCATGCGTACACTGTGTATGTGTGAGTGTGTGTGTGTGAAACAAGGGCGGTTGATGATGTTTATACAACCGCCATCATCTGAAAAGATCACTCTGTGTACAGCAAATATTTAAAGCGGTGCCGTCTCAACAGATTGGAAACTCTCTGACGATCGATATACCCAGAATTCAGATCTAGTTGAAACTTCAAAGAAGGACAACTCTGCGGTCTGCGGTTAGCCTGAACCAGAAAAGAAACCAAAAAGAAAAAGAACATAGATTTTAGATTGTCAATTAATGCCCCTTGATAGCAGTCTATAAAGACAACAGCACTTATCAAATGTAGATAGATAGAAGAAAAAAAAACCTAACACGATAGAAGTAAAAAAAAAAACAGGTTTAAAACTCTATAAAAAGTGCTGATTCAGTGATATCTTTAAGGATGAAAGACTTTGACTGAAAAAATCGTTGCACACTAACAAGGTTATAAGATAAAGTGTTGTTGTTGTTTTTTTACAGGGTTCTTTCTTGTACTTCAATGCCGCTATTGCTGCTCCACCTATGGGGCACCAGGTCTTGTGTTTACACTAGAAATAAACAGATCGTCCCAGAACAGAGCTTTCTTTCAACTTTCCAATCGTCTTTCTTTTTGTGTGTTTTTGAAGCCATTGAAGCCAGTGCTCGAACTACTCTCTCTCTCTATCTCTTTCTCTCTCTCTCTCTCTTTCTCTCTCTCTCCATCTCTCTGTTTATCTCTCTGTCTATCCCCCTTTCTCTCTCTCCTTTAAACATTGTTTGAAATTCATTTCAACATCGGCACTTCAGTTGTTCGAAATTTAAATATTTATTGCACTGCCTTTAAAGAGAAAATCTAAGTTTTACCTCGTCTACGTGATCAATAAAATATCAATCACTAAACATTCTAATGACTAGGATTTATTTAAACTAAACATTATAAAGACTAAGATTTATAAAACAGTGTTTAAAGATAGGCTAATAATACTAAACTAAACATTATAAAGACTAAGATTTATAAAACAGTGTTTAAAGATAGGCTAATAATACTAAACTAAACATTATAAACACTAAGATTTATAAAAACCGTGTTTAAAGATAATAGTATAAAACTAAACGTTATTCAAAACTAAACTAGTGATAAGCTAAAAATTATTCCAAACTAAACTAGTTGTTATGTATATAATATTTAATTTTACTTTTAATAGTATGAGTATTTTGGTTCGCATATGTTAGATGTAAGCATTTTTTTGAAAAATTAGCATACTGTTAATTTAACAATATATTACCGATTTAGTTTATTAAAGAGTCCTTTACATTCACGGTTGCGTCTTCCTTATATGTTACAGGCGCTCCTCTTATAAAGACGATCATTGCATCCTACGCTTATCTATGGTCTTGCATTTTGATTATGGTTGTTCGGGCAATCCATTCCATGCCCGGATGCCACTCGGGAAGAAAGAGAAGGCCTACTTATTTGCATTTGTTCTCGCATTCGGGAAAAGAAAAAGTATTTTTATACTTATTGTATTTATATACTTATTTTTATACTTACTTATTATACCTTAGCATGTGTTTATCTGAGCATTGCATTATATTGCTACTGTGTTGCATTTCTAAATTAGAGTTTAATGCCTTATGTATTATTACTACTTTACTCTTTGGCCATCTGTCGTCTAGTGTTTTTCGGTTTAGTGATTTAACTATTGGTGTTACTCTTGTCAGGTGTGAATATTCATTAGTAAGGTTAGATGCTCTAAAAATTGCTGAAGTAGAAAATGACTTTAAAAAAAAAGTAAATTGTTGAAAACCCAACAACCATAAGTTTAAATCAACTGAAAGTAATTTCATTTAAGACTGAGGCAGACATTTTACTTTTCAAAACTGTCCAGGCAATTTACGGCAGTTAAGCCAAGGGGAAATGACTGCACACTTGAAGTATACCTTAGGCTTACTTCACCACTGGAAGGCAGTACGAGTGATTTATTGTGGAGACTTAACGGAACGCGGGATGGAATTTGTCAATAAAACGACAGAAATAAATAAACTACGCCACAACAAAATATAACAATACAGAAATAAATAAACTATAACACAACAAAATATAACAATACAGAAATAAATAAACTACAGATGCAAGATCTCCGCGTCCAAAGTTGTGTTTGTACTTTCAAAGTTTTGAGATCAATATCTAAATAAACTAACCCATAAAAACAAAGTTTTTAGTATACTCCCTTTCTTTGTAAACTAAGTTTATATTTAATTTATATTTTGACAGATTAAAATAAATATAAGTGATATCATACCTTATGAATTTCCACACTAAAGTTTTGCGCATCCTTTTTTTTTTCAAGCTTTGGCCCGCAAAAACCATAAAAAGATAACTCGCTTTGTTTCGGCTACATACAATCTATTTATTTCGTAAAAACGAACATATCCGAAAAGTTTATTTACTTCCGTCTCTTCCGGTAGAGGCAGCCATGTTTAACGTGAAATATTTTCTTCGATTCGCAAATTGGTCGAAGGAATTCGTGACTATTCCAAAGGCTATTGTGATGATTTAAAATATATATAGTTATTTTGGTGGGACATAATTTGTATAATCTCTAACCCGGTGTTAATGTACAGAATAAACGAGTGACGTTTTACGATAAAAACAATGACGTGGGAGTTAGATTGAACGTAGCGTACATTTGAAGATAAAGACAGACGACCTAAGAATTTGGTAGTGGAAAGACGTGTTTTAGACTAGGCTATATAAACTGTGATGTATTTGAATTCATCTTGTACATAAATTGCATTAAATATTGAGTTCTCATTTCTACTACAAGCCGGCAGTTTGTTCATTGATTATTATTGTATAATGTGATCTCCCTGAGAGTTGTTAACATAATATCTACAAAATAACGGTCACATTATTTGGCGCCCAACTAAAATTCGGAAGCTCAAGGTGAATTCGGAAGCCCAATGTGGAATATTGAAAATCAACGGAGAATGTTGAAGGAGAATCAAGGTGAATATTATTGAAAATCAATTTGAAAGAAAGCCTACAATATATTGTGAAGCACAGCTTAAAGAATAACGCAAATGAACGTTTCTTACGAATAAAAGAAGACTAAAATTAAATGTGAAGAAATATCGACGAGAAAGAAAATTTGACGGTTTAACAGTATAGCCTAGCACGTCTTGGAAATAAGCGCTACCAGTACATAACGGTGTACATGAAGATAGAAACGGAAGTTTATGTATGTTACCAAGCAAGTCGGTTAAAAAGGACACTAGAAAATTGGAAGGCGTCTCGGATACATTTTAAAAGTATCGAAAGTGGTAACAATTATTGAAACAATAGGGAAGCTGTGGTTAATAGGACAAGCTAAGTTTGTCAAGTGAAGAGATTAAAAAAGAATCTCCGTAGAACTAGTAAATGGTTCGAGAAAAGAAGAATACTTCAGAATAGTCACAGAACTAGAAGTCAGTTCAGTACAGTAGCAGAAGTCAAGTGAAATTGGAAGTAAAAAGAAACTTCAACAAAGTGAAAGGATTGTAAAACTTATGAATTAACGAACACACGAAGACTTTGGGCTGAAATAACCTGTGTGGTGGAGGATCATTTCGAGTCTGGAACCTGGGATTCGGAGACGGAAGGAAAAGGAACGCGTTTTTTAAGATAAGTAAACTGGTGTATACGTTATGTTGTAGTATAGTATATGCCTAGATTTTTCTTGTGAAATCACTGGCATGTATTAGTTTCTTTTAGGAATTTTGTGTATACACTTATTGAAAAGTCCCTGTAAGTCAGGTTAGTTGAAAAAGACTTTTCATAAGTGTATATTACATAATATATGTTAGATTGTATAGTCTTGTATGCACAGTGTTATTATATTGTTTATATATTTGTCATAGTAAATTTTTTGTGAATCTCTGGTCTCATCTACTATCTGTGGTGTTCTTATTTTATATGTATTGATTATTATATTGATATTTATTTTATGCATATTGCAATATTGCTTCCATTTTAAATTATATTAGTTTGTTGTAGGTATATATTTATTAATTGAAAATGGAGGGGTCCTCAGTGGACATATTAGCAAATTATATAAGTTGTGGTAAGGAGTTGGGATATGCTGGTAAGGAATTGGATGAGTGGGCGGAGAGAAAATATAGAGAGCAGTTAGAAAGAGTAGAAAGGGCTAAAGATAAAGCTAGAGCTGATGAGATTGAGCTAGAGAGATTAAAACAAATTGATAAAGATAAGGAAAGAGAAGAGAAGGCTAAAGAGAGGGAGGAAAAGGAGAAAGATAGAATTTTTCAGTTAAAAAAGTTAGAATTGGAGGCTAAGAATAATACTTCAAATGTAAACATTGGAGTCACTAGACCTGTTGTTGACCAGGAAATGGCTATTAGAAATAACATGTGTAGATTTACTTTCCAATTATTTAATGAAAAGGATGGTTCTATTGATACATTTCTAAAAAAATTTGAAATGGAAATGGAGAGACAAAATTTTTCTTCATGTTATTGGTCTGGACTACTTGGAAAATCCTTTACAGGAGATATTCCATCAAAAATTTGTATGGAACAATCAGATTATGCATCTGTCAAGGAACAATTGTTAAGACATTTTGGAAGTACAGAGGAGGCTTATAGAAAGAAATTTTTTGAAATGACTTTATCAAAGGAAGAAGATCCAAAAAGTTATTTTGACTCATTGACAAGTGCTATGGACAAATGGCTAAAATGTGCTAAAATAGAAAAATCATTTGAGGAACTGAAGAATTTTATTATTAGAGATAAGGCAATATATTCACTCGATAAAAATCTCAAAGCATTCATTCAGGAGAGATCTCCCAAGACTATAGAAGAAATAGTTGACCTGATTAGGAACTATAAATTAGCTCATCCCATGGCACCTACTTCTAAAGGAGAGGATTACCAGGATATAATATGCTTTGCTAAAGGCAATGATAATTTTCAAAGAGGAAGACAATTATCAAGGAGCAAGATGAAGTGTGGTAATTGCGGAAGAAATAACCATGTTACTAAGGATTGTAAAGATAAGAGAGATAACACATTGACATGTTTTATATGTAAAAAGAAAGGACATATAGCAAGAAATTGCTTCAGAAGGTCAAATTCTGCTGGAAACAATAATAATAATAATAGATCTCAGGGATATACACAACAGAGAGATCACAACTCCAGATTTAATCAGAACAGGAATCATTGTGGAGCTGTGTTATCAAGAAGCAAAGGAATAAAGTTTTTTCCAGGATATGTGGGATTAATACCAGTTTTTGCAGTTCGTGACACAGGAGCCTCTGTCATTGCAATAAACAGCAAATATGTTCAGTCAAATCAATATACTGGTGAGGTAGCAGATTGTACATCATTTGATGGAAGAGTGATTAAATTGAGGTTGGCCTACATTGATATTAGGACACCATATATTACAGGTAGAGTACTGGCTCATGTTATAAATGATGCACCAATTGATTTAATTATTGGAAATGTTGAATCAGTTAAAGAATGTACTAGAGAGGAAATAGAAGCATGGGAATTTAATAATAATCAAGCACAATGTAATGTGATTAATGAATGTAAAGCAAGCAATACTGAAGAAAGTCAGACAATGGTGAATAATGAAAAAGACACATCAGTTGATAGTGAATCATTACTGAATGAAAACTTTAATTTGGAAAAATTCAAAAAGGAACAAAGAGAGGATACTACATTGAATAGACTATTCAAATCTACAGAGAAAGGAAATACTAATAAAAATAGTGTAGGCAAAGTGAAAAATGATACACAACTATTAGTCAGAGAGATACTCATAAATGGCAGACAAGTGGAACAGATAGTTGTACCATATAAATATAGAACAGAAATAATGACTAATGCTCATGCTATACCATTGGCTGGTCATATGGGAGTTGGCAAAACCAAAAACAGAATAATACAACATTACTTTTGGCCTAAAATGTCAAAAGATGTGAAAAGATTTGTTAAACAATGCAAAGTGTGTCAGATGAAAGGATCTGGAAGTAATTTTACCAAAGCACCAATACAAACAGGAGTGACTGCAACTAGACCATTTCAGAAGGTAGCCATAGATATCATTGGTTTGATGCCTATTATGTCTAACAGAGGACATAGATATATCCTTACATTGATTGATATATGTTCAAGGTATGCAGAGGCAGTACCATTAAAGAAAATTGAATCTACAGATATAGTGCAAGCATTATATTTAATATTTACTAGAATTGGATTTCCTGAAGAGATAATATCAGATAGAGGAACTCAATTTACATCAAAATTGACTAAGGAATTTATGGAAACATTTGGAATAAAGCAGAAGTTTACAACACCCTATCATCCTCAATGTAATGGAATGTGTGAGAGATTTAACAAAACTCTTAAGGAAATGTTGTCAAAAGTCAGTAATGAGGATCCAAAGAATTGGGATTTAGCAATTCCATCAATTTTATTTGCATATAGAGAAACTACTCATGATAGTACAGGTTTTTCACCATTTGAATTGATATATGGAAATAATCCAAGAAATCCACTTAGTATTCTCAAAGAACCATTAGTAGGTACTAGTGAAAACAGGGAAATGACTAATTATGAGTTAGTTACAAATAAGAAACAACAATTAGAAATTGCTTTGGAAGAGGCTAGAAAGAATTCAGACAATAATAAGGAAAAGAAAATAAATAGAGTAAATCAGGATAGGAAACTAAGAACCTTGGAACCAGGAGATAAAGCTTTGCTAAAATTAAAAAATCAAAATAACAAACTATTTACTGAATGGCTAGGGCCATATGATGTGGTTAGAAAGGTCACAAATGTGGATTATGAGATAAGAATTAAGGATCAACTTAAAGTTTTTCATATTAATAATTTAAAAAAGTATAATGATCAATCAGTAGAAAGCAATATATGCTGTAGTATAATATCAGAAGAAATTAAAGAGGATATTGAAGAAATAGCAACAGTGAATACACAGGGTCAGCAAACATATAAAGATGTGAATTTAGAGAAATTGACACATGAACAGGCATATGAGATGGCAAAAATAATACACAGGCATAAGGGTATATTTTCTGATTTGCCTGGTAAGACCAATGTCATACAACATGACATTATTGTAACAGATGATAAGCCGGTGAGGCTAAAACCATACACAATCCCTATTCATTTGAGGGATAACTTGCAAAAAGAGATAGATGAGCTTGTGAGTATGGGGTTGATAGAGTCATCCAATTCAGCATATGCCTCTCCAATAGTATTAGTTAAGAAAAAAGATAAAACTATAAGGTTGTGTGTGGACTATAGGAAGCTGAATAATGTTACTCTCTTTGACCCATATCCTATGAACAATGCTGAAGATATTATGGCTCAGCTATCTAATGCAACTATTTTTTCTAAATTGGATATGGCTAAAGGGTACTATCAAGTAGGTTTAACTGATAGAGCTAAACCATTTACAAGTTTTGTTACTCCATTGGGGTTATATCAATGGAAGGTGATGAGTTTTGGATTGGTGAATGCTCCTGCAACTTTTAATAGGATGATGGGTATGATTTTAGGACATAGGAAGGATACTATATTTTATTTGGATGACATATGTGTTTTTAATGATACTTGGGAAAATCATTTAAAAAGTCTTAATGATATCTTTGAAATTATAGAAAAACATAATTTGACAATTAAACCTAACAAATTAGAAATAGGCATGAAAGAAATTACTTTTTTGGGACACAAGATATCCAATAACACCATTAAGCCATTGGAGGAGAATATTACTAAAATTCTAAAAATTGACATTCCAAGAAATAAAAAAGAAGTGAGGAGTCTTCTAGGTGTATGTAATTTTTATAGGAAATTTATTCCTAATTTTTCAGAGATGGTAGCTCCGTTGACTGAACTTATTAAAAAGAAAAGCCCAATTAAAATAATTTGGTCTCAGGAGTGTGAAATGGCATTAAATAGGATAAAGGTTGCTTTTTCTGGACAACCTATATTAAGACTACCAGACATTAAAAAAAGATTTGTGGTTTTGACTGATGCAAGTTTGGTTGGTTTGGGAGGAATTTTGGGACAATATCATGACAATGTCTTACACCCGATTCAGTATATTAGCAGGAAAATAAGTGAGGCTGAGGTTAGGTATGCAACAGTAGAACGGGAAGCTCTTGGTGTGGTTTGGTGTATTACTAAATTGGCAAGGTACTTGATGGGAACAAGGTTTATTCTTATGACTGACCATAAGCCTTTGTCCTTTATAAATCAGAACAAGTTAAACAACAGTAGAATAGCAAGATGGTCACTTATCCTGCAGGCATACAGTTTTACTGTGGAAAATATACCTGGGGTTGATAATATATTGGCTGATTTGTTGTCTAGATGTGGTGTTTAAGGTGTGTTGTTTGATACGTAATCACCAGTTTGAAACGCGGTTAAAAATTATTTTTCATGTAAATATAAAGTATAGATACGGTGTTAATGAAATATTGATTTTTTCCAAAGGTTCTGGATGAGAAATGGTTCTACAACTGAAGCACGGTGATTCAAACACAACGTACCATTTGTAAGTGAGAGATGTTCTATCACGTCCTCACATTATCGTGAACGGTTTTTATGGACACCATATCAAACGCAACCATGAAGACATCATATGAAGAGTACATTTATGGTGCTGACATGGAATCGAGGTCTTGTCATCGCTATATCAAGGTATATTGACATTATCAACATGGAATCGAGGTCTTGTCATCGCTATATCAAGGTATATTGACATTATCAACATGGAATCGAGGTCTTGTCATCGCTATATCAAGGTATATTGACATTATCAACATGGAATCGAGGTCATGTCATCGCTATATCAAGGTATATTGACATAATCAACATAGAATCAAGGTCATGTCGTTGCATGATTAAGGTACATTTACATTGTCAACGCAGAATGAAGGTCATGTCATCAACATATGGAGGAATCAACAGATCAACACATTATTGATAACATTATAAATTTTTTTTTGGGTTTATGAACAATTCAACACTATATTGATTACAGACAGATAGCTCGTGGTTAAGTATTAAATGGTAAATGCATTGTAATTATTGTTGTGACATTATTGGAACTATTTTATCAAGGTGTTGAAACTCTACAGGATGGATAATCTACAAAGGACCTATGAAATATTCAATGAATGTATTGTTGGACGTTCAGAAGAGGAAGGTTGCAATGATATTACATGGACCAGTATGAACTGTTATGTTTTCGGATTTGATGATATTTATACTATTGGTTTGTGTATTCTATCAATACAGGACAGGATATACTGTGGAACCTTATGGACCTATATGTATTATATGTATTATGGACCTATTAGTGAAAGTTATTGGTTAACATATATTGGTGAATACGTTGGTTTTGTTATATGTTATTTGTGTTGCATAACATGTTTTGATATAAATTGGGATAATTGTAATTTTTCATATAGTTCCAGTTATTGAAGAGATATATATTTTATCAGACTATTTGACGGAGATAAGAATTTTTTTTTATATAGAAATTTGTATGACAAATTTAAAGGGTCGATGGGGGAATGTGATGATTTAAAATATATATAGTTATTTTGGTGGGACATAATTTGTATAATCTCTAACCCGGTGTTAATGTACAGAATAAACGAGTGACGTTTTACGATAAAAACAATGACGTGGGAGTTAGATTGAACGTAGCGTACATTTGAAGATAAAGACAGACGACCTAAGAATTTGGTAGTGGAAAGACGTGTTTTAGACTAGGCTATATAAACTGTGATGTATTTGAATTCATCTTGTACATAAATTGCATTAAATATTGAGTTCTCATTTCTACTACAAGCCGGCAGTTTGTTCATTGATTATTATTGTATAATGTGATCTCCCTGAGAGTTGTTAACATAATATCTACAAAATAACGGTCACAGCTATGATGCTGAAAATTTGATAGAATGTATTTTTAGTCGGTACAAGTCTGCTGCCCAAGTTTCAGTTCGGTTGGACTACAGGAAGTGGTCAAAAAATCGATGCAAAGTTTTGCTATCAAGCAACCAAGCAGACAGACAGACAGTACGAGTTAAAAGAAAAGGAGTAAAAAGCACTCTTTCGTGCAAACTGACCTATACTGGGAGGAGCAGCCCATGAAGAAAAAAAGACTGGAATTGCAAGAGAAAAGCGACTACTCAGGACTCAGGACATCTAAAGTCAGCTCCGGTCCCACTGACCATCAAGCTGCGCATCCGTGCCCCTAATGTAACAGACACTTCCGGGCCAGAATTGGGCGTATCAGCCACCTCCGGACACAAAAGCTACCATGACAAAGACATAAGGATGGACTTCATCGACACATATGGACCAAAAGATGGACCACTTGCTCTATTTTTAGAGCTTATATTATGTTCTTTTTTTTTCTTGCGCAGCCAATAAGGATGCTTAAATTACTTTTAAGCACCTTACGTTTGACTAAATGTTTCCGCTGTATACAACTTTCGATTTTACCTTAATTTTAAATTGAGAAAATCATAGCGAATTACTAAACCGGAAGTCTAGAGGACTTATTGCGATCGGTAATTCCGAAACTAAGTGTTTCAAGTTATCAAACAGCAGAAAAATCAAAGCAAGCGGTCCATCTTATTATAGTCATTGGATGGACAACCGTCATCATCATATTATATAGATATTTATATATGTTTGTGATGCAAACTTTATGGAATATTGACACTGATCTATGAATATTGCTCTCAATACCCAAAATGAACCCGGAAGTCAAACATGAAAAAAAAGTTGCGATTGTATTCAATGTGACGTCACCGTCAAATATGGCCGACATATCTTGAAGAAGCAAGAAGGTGACTAGTACTACTTACAACTTTTGTAAACTCGACCAACGCGGGACATTTTACATTTTCTCGATGGCTGCAGGTAGAGCTGGTGAACTTTATACTGGATTGCCAGAGAATTGGAATCATACAGGTAACACAGGCATAGAATACAGTAGTCATAATACATATGCGAGAACAAATGCATATAGTATGATATAGGCCTAACTACTCTTTCTTCCCGAGTGGCATTCGGGCATAGAATGGGTTGCCTGAACAAACCAGGAGAACCAGTAACTTGTCATCATTTAAAGCATTATGGAATATTGCTGGTGCAGCTTGATTTGTCTGCTGCCTTCGATACGATTGACCACCACCGACTAATTGATCGCCTCAGGTCTACATTTGGCATTCAAGACATCGCCCTCTCCTGGTTCATGAACTATCTTCAGAATCGCTCCCAGACCGTTATGATTGAGTCCATATTCTCCCAGCCTGTTCACGTCTGCTATGGTGTGCCGCAGGGGTCTGTCCTTGGTCCACTTCTTTTCACCCTTTACACTCAACCCCTATCCTTTGTCATCGAACGCCACAACCTCAAATATCATTCTTTCGCCGATGACACCCAGCTGTATAACAGTGCAGAGCCTGAGGACTTCGACAGGCTCCTTGCTTCCATCTCCATCTGTTTCCTGGACATCCAGAGCTGGATGACGGAAAACAAGTTGAAGCTTAACAGTGAGAAGACTGAAGCTCTTATCGTCGGTACGAGACAGAGGGTCGTGTCCCTCACTGCGTCCGATCTTCAGCTGGCTGATGCAACTGTGCCTTTCTCCCCGACTATCAAAAGCCTTGGCGTCTATCTGGAATCCACGCTGTCCATGCAAACCCACATCTCCTTCCTCACCAAAATCTGCTTCTTCCATCTGCGTCGTATTGCCGCCATCCGTCGTTATCTCACCAAGGAAGCTTGTGTTAAGCTCATCATCTCTCTCCTATTTTCCCGCTTGGACTATTGTAATTCGCTTTTGGCTGGTCTCCCGGCCTCCTCCCTTCAAGGACTCCAACGTATCCAGAATTGCGCAGCCCGACTAGTTCTCAAGAAGAAGAAGTCAAATGATATCAATCCTCTGCTCCGATCTCTGCACTGGCTACCCATCAACAACCGGATCTCATATAAGCTGGCTTCCCTCTGTTATAGGTGCCTGAATAACTGCGCCCCGGATTATCTTCGCTCTTGTATGGAGCTCTACACCCAGTCCCGCCCACTTCGTTCGGCATCTGACGCGCTTACCCTGCGGATCCCTCGTGTGAGGCTAGTGTCCGCTGGCGAACGTTCATTTTCCTACGCAGGACCGTCCGCTTGGAATCACCTCCCACTACAGCTTCGCCAGAGCCCTAGCTATGACACCTTCAGGAGCCGGCTGAAGACTCACCTATTTCGTCAGCAGAATTAGCGTATTACTATATATTTCGTTGTCTGTCTGTATTCTGTAACTGTCGTCTGCGCATAGAACTGTCACCAACGGGATATGCGCTATATAAGCACCGTTATTATTATTATTATTATTATTAATAAAGACATTACCGGATGAGCCTAGGACGAAATAATCTTCTTTATAGAAGGAGTGTCTGTAATATATAAGATAAGATAAGATAAGGCATTAACCTTTACTTTTGGAGCTCAACACAATAATAATGTGTTATGTACTGATAAAAACACTTTTCTAAATCGCCTTTTTTCGAGAACAAAAGCATATAAGTACTCGTTCTTCCCTAGTCTTCGGACATGGAATAGGTTGTCTAAACAAACTTCATGAGGAATAGATCTAGTTTAGATTGTGAAATTTGATTGTTTATCCAAATCAGGCACGGGCAAAAGTGCCTCATGTAGTGTGAAAACAACAAAAACATCTTAACATCAACTACAACATGTCTCGGAAATCAAGACATAAACCAGGGATAAGCGGGGGCAGCGAAAATATTATTATCATAAATAGACGCCAGGCACATACAATGGTTATAATGCGCACAGCTTACCAAGGTTTTGACATTTAGCAGCTTGGAAACAAAAAAGTGTACCTGTATGTTTGTAATAATTCTTGCTTCCTCATTATCATCTTTGGTGCTACAGCCCACAGAGGGCTCTGGCCTGCCTCACCACCTCCTTCCACTCGGGCCTATCCATTGTCGTCTTTTTCCAGGCATGTACCCCGATCTGTCGCAGATCCATCTCGACATCGTCCAACCATCTCAGTCTGGACCTGCCTTTATGTCGTTTTTCTCTGGGGTTCTGAGTTCTGAGTATATATTACTTATGCTCTTCTGCTGTTTGGCATTCGTTACAGGTGGCCTGTCCAGCGTAATCTGCCCTTCTTCATCTCGGCCACAATAGAAGAGTCTTCATGCAACTCATAGACCTCTCTATTGGTGCGCATCCTCCATCCGTTTTTTTGCTTCCACCCTTAAAGCAACAGTGACATCTTTATGTAATATATGCGTGTTTCCAGTGTTCACTGTTTTGTGTTTTGTTTCAGAGAGACCCCGAGTGGGTATTAACGGGTTTGGCCGCATCGGCCGGATGACCCTGAGGGCCTCGCTGATCATGTCTGTTGATGTGGTGGCCATCAACGACCCTTTCATGGCCCCAGAACACATGGCCTACATGTTCCAGTACGACTCCACCCATGGCCGCTTCAATGGTACTGTTACCGGGTACGTGGAAAACGCAGATGGTGATGATGTTGGTCAATTGTATACATTAAATTACAGAAGTTCATGAGTACCTACGAAAGACAATAATAAGATGGACCGCTTGCTCTATTTTTAGAGCTTGTATGTTCTTTTTCCGTGCGCATCTAAGAACGGTGTCTAAATGACTTCTACGCTCCTACGTTTGCCTAAATGCTTCCGCTGTACACACATTTCGATTTTGATTTAAAATTTTTAATTGAGAAAATCATAACGATTAAATAAAACGGAAGTGTACAGTACAAAAGGGATTCGGAAAGTCCAAAATTGAAGTAATTCGAGTCATCAAATAGCAGAAATATTAAAACCAGCTGTCCATCTTATTATAGTTTTTGGTACTTACTTACTTATAAAGCCTCCAGACCCACCTGGGACATAGGGCGCAAACAAGAGTCCTCCAGGTATCCCATTCCTGGGCCGATTTCTCTATCCAGTTAGCCAGCGGTTCCCAACCTGTGCTTTGCAACCCCTTTGGAGATTGCTTAAGACTATTGAACAAATTGAATTAATTTTTTTTCGATGGTCTCCGGAACCGAGACACTTTTCATCTATCCGTCATAATGCACGTCCGTTCACATACAGTACAGCCACATACGAGTACCCGGCGAGATGACATCACATAACCCCCGTAAAAATACAGGTGTATGCGACAGGGTTAACGAAATCATGTATTTATGCGGACCAGTGACACGTGTTGTGTAAAAAGCATATTCTCTGTTAAAAGCAGCTACTGTGTTGAAAGCAGCAGTATTGGCGGTAGAACAACATTTCACGAATATATTGGAACTTGGCGTATATGAAGTTTGGTCTGGATTTCAACGTTCGGTACTGAATGAGTCACGAAATGTAACTGGAATTCACTGTATGATTTCAACGGAAAATATGAGCAACGAAGACGCTGCCACAAGAACTACAAGAAGTAATGAAAAGCGTTGTAACTTGTGTTAATTCTGTAAATATGAACACTTCAAACAGTCGACAGTTTTCGCAACTCTGCAACGAGCTGGATGCGCTGAACAATGCTCTGTTATTTCACACTGAAGTGAGACGCTTGTCAAGGGGAAAAGTATTAAAACGTTATTTTTTGCGCTTCGCGGTGAACTAAACACATTTTTAAACATCAGAAAGCAGTACCGCATATAGTTTTTTAGATTAATCACTAAGCTTTAATTATGTTAAATTTGTAGCTCTTAAAATACATTATGTATATCACAACAGTAGCAAAATACATTTATAAGGTAGCGACGAAAAAATTTTTTATGGTTGGGGGTCACAACAATTTGTATTAAGGGGTCACGAGTTAAAACTCTAATTTTTGGCGTCAGCTTCCATATCTAGCCTGCAGGTGTTTCTCGGCCGACCTCTTTTCCTTTTGCCCTGGGTGTTCCAAGTGAGTGCTTGTCGAGTTCTTAATTACTCTAATATATTTCATAGAATATATGACGCGTTGGTTCAAAATTGCTAAATTTATACTCAAAATGATATCTGTAAAAATAAGTTCTCTTAATTCTACGACTTTTACTTATTTTACTTACTTATGCCTTTCGCCCCTTCTGGGATATAGGCCACCAACAAGAGTCCTCCAGGTATCCCGATCCTGGGCCAATTTCTCTATCCGATCCCAGTTAAACCCTACATTTTTAAGATCAGTTTCCATATCGCGCCTATAGGTGTTTCTCGGCCGACCTCTTTTTCTTTTACGTCTTTTGCATCTCTTATATAGTCTGAACAGAATATTACTGTATCTCCCATCCCAAGGGCTAGCAATGGGTTGACAGTCAACAGCAAGGTGATCCAGGTGTACCACAAGAAACTGCCCGAGCAGATCCCGTGGGCCGACGTCGAGGTTGACTTTGTCGTGGAGGCCACAGGCGCCTGCACCACGGTGGAGAAGGCCGTCAAGCACCTGAACTCGGGGGCCAAGAAGGTGATCATCACCGCCCCTTCGCACGACGCCCCGATGTTCGTGTGCGGCGTAAACCTCGAGCAATATGAGCCCTTCATGAAAGTGAGTATTGTCACGCCCCCACCATTGGTATTGCCACACCTCTGACTGTATTACCACGCCCCTGTGTGTATCACCACGCCCCTGTGTATATTGCCACGCCCCTGTGTGTGTTGCCACGCCCCTGTGTGTATCACCACGCCCCTGTGTGTATTGCCACGCCCCTGTGTGTATCGTTACGCTTCTGTGTGTATCACCACGCCCCTGTGTGTATTGACACGCCCCTGTGTGTATTGCCACGTCTCTGTGTGTATCACCACGCCCTTGTGTGTATTGGCACGCCCCTGTGTGTATCACCTCGCCCCTGTGTGTATTGCCACGCACTTGTGTGTATTGCCACGTCTCTGTGTGTATCACCACGCCCCTGTGTGTATTGCCACGCCCCTGTGTGTATTGCCACGCCCCTGTGTGTATTGCCACGCCCCTGTGTGTATTGCCACGCCCCTTTGTGTATTGCCACGCCCCTGTGTGTGTTGCCACGCCCCTGTGTGTATACCACGCCCCTGTGTGTATCGTCACGTCCCTTTGTGTATCACCACGCCCCTGTGTGTATTGCCACGTCTCTTTGTGTATCACCACGCCCCTGTGTGTATTGCCACGCCCCTGTGTGTATTGCCACGCCCCTGTGTGTATTGCCACGCCCCTGTGTGTATAGCCACGCCCCTGTGTGTATTGCCACGCCCCTGTGTGTATTGCCACGCCCCTGTGTGTATTGCCACGTCTCTGTGTGTATCTACACGTTCTCTCGTTGCTTCACGTAGAGTGTTCCATGTGTCAATTATCCCAGTGGGCTTTCGTTATCCACTGGTGTACCATTTAGAGTACCTTTCATCTACATCGCTTATTTGCATATTTCCCCGTAATCCCTGTGTAGCAAAGGGCAATTTCTCCAGCGCAATCGGTTTGGGAAGAACTTCATTGGTTCTTCCCTTATCTTACAGCACTGCCTCAATTAATTCTCATTTGCATGAACTTCCAGAAGAAGTCTTTGTTCGACCGACTTTTCTTTTTTGGTCCTAAGGATTTCACTAGAATGCCAGTCCAGTGATGTCTTCAGATGGCTTTAATCCCAAACAATGCAGAATATAGTATAATTACTATCAGGGCAACATTTTTATCGTGTGGGAATTCCTTGTATCACAGTCAAAATGATTCATTTTCATGTCCTTCCTATATCATAATGGCCATCCTTACCTGAAGAGGATTCAATTTTTAGATGCTGAGGGGCCATCCTAACCCAGTAGAACTCCATATGACCAAGCGTAAAACTGCATAAAGAAAACACTATCACGTTTGATTGAATTGAATTGAAACTACCGAGAGCGGTGGAGCTGCGGTGGTGTCTAGCTGGCAGGGTGCATGAATGATAAATTAACGCACTGAAGACCCCCGGGGTTCGAATCCTGGTGATGGCTAGGAATATTTTCCTGGTACTGTAGGATGTCTCTGAAACTACCCAGCTCTGATGGTGGAAACTGGTGAACAATGAAGTTTTTTTTTGTTACCGCGTTCACAGCAAATAGCCTACATCTTCTCCCCCCTCCCCCCTCACAAAGAGACTATAGACTCAGGGAAACCCTAAGCCGTGGAAAGATACTGCAGTTTAACCTGGGTTCAAACCCAATGCCTCCCAAACAGCAATATGTACGCGCTATCGCTAGACCAATGTGCCCCGTAAGAGAATAATATGTTTCACTGATTTTGTCGGCCCTTTATTTCAGATAATCAGCAACGCGTCGTGTACGACGAACTGTATCGCCCCACTGGTCAGGGTCATCCACGAGAAATTCGGCCTGCAGGAAGGCCTGATGACCACCGTCCACTCCCTGAGCGCCTCCCAGCTCGTGGTCGACGGGCCCAGCAGCAGAGACTGGCGCGCGGGGAGAGGCGCCCTGCAGAACATCATCCCGGCTACCACCGGGGCAGCCAGTGCCGTGGAAAAGGTGGGTCTATCTATCTGTCTCACTATCTATCTGTCTCACTATCTATCTGTCTCACTATCTATCTGTCTCACTATCTATCTGTCTCACTATCTATCTGTCTCACTATCTATCTGTCTCACTATCTATATGTCTCACTATCTATCTGTCTCACTATCTATCTGTCTCACTATCTATCTGTCTCACTATCTATCTGTCTCACTATCTATATGTCTCACTATCTATCTGTCTCACTATCTATATGTCTCACTATCTATCTGTCTCACTATCTATCTGTCTCACTATTTATCTGTCTCACTATCTATCTGTCTCACTATCTATATGTCTCACTATCTATCTGTCTCACTATCTATCTGTCTCACTATCTATCTGTCTCACTATCTATCTGTCTCACTATCTATCTGTCTCACTATCTATCTGTCTCACTATCTATCTGTCTCACTATCTATCTGTCTCACTATCTATCTGTCTCACTATCTATCTGTCTCACTATCTATCTGTCTCACTATATATCTGTCTCACTATCTATCTGTCTCACTATCTATCTGCCTCACTATCTATCTGTCTCACTATCTATCTGTCTCACTATCTATCTGTCTCACTATCTATCTGTCTCAGTATCTATATGCCTCACTATCTATCTGTCTCACTATCTATCTGTCTCACTATCTATCTGTCTCACTATCTATCTGTCTCACTATTTGTATCTATATATATATAAAGTAGACCGTGTGTGTGTTCAACCAGACATATTAGGTAATTTAAATACACATGACCTTTTTCTCTATTTTAAATTAATTACCTAAAAGACTTCAGTAAAAAATTATTTTTTTTAATTATTAAATTTAGATCTAAAGCTTTCTTTCTGTTCATTGTAGTTTATAATTTTTGTTTTATCTGTAGTTTATACAGGCCTGTTTTATTTCCCCCCTGGTCACGCCGGGCAATTTAGCTTGTTGTATAAAAATTCCATGTTCTATAGGCGTGCATCAATGTTTGTATATATTATGTAATCTTTGAAAAAAGACATATTGTATAATAGGTAAACATGAATATACTTTAATGTGTTTGTATGATCTTTCTAAACAAAAAGTAGGATTTTGTCGAGTTAGATGCCTATTGTTCAATATAAAGATACGTGACCTTATTGTCGCATTTATTGTGAGGCCGGCTGGTCCTGCGGTTAGTTCACCGGACTGTTAACCGACTGCCAAGTCTGGCACGCGTGCCGTAGGTTGCCGACCCCTAACCTAGAGCACCGCCGGCCAATTTAGCTCATAGAACATTATTCTGTGAAAACACGAGCAACACATTCTTTATACACATGTTTAGTATATTTAAAAAAGCCAATATATATTCTTAGAAGTGCTTTAATACAAACATGTATAAAATATTCTTCGTAAAAAGGTTTAACCAATTAGTTGCTTACATAATAATATAATAAACACAGAATGTAGTTTTGTATTATCTTCAATATGTAGACTATATTTTGTAATTATATATAATTTGATACATGATCTATAAATATGCATGATATTCCCTGCATGTAAAAAAGGATGCCTGTCTTGTGTATTCTCTCTAAACAGGTGATCCCAGAAATGAGGGGGAAACTAACTGGGATGGCATTCAGGGTTCCCTCGCCCGACGTCTCGGTAGTTGACCTGACCTGCAAACTCGTGCGGTCCACCACGTACAAGGAGATCGTGGACGCAGTGCGAGAAGCTTCACAGAAAAGTATGAAAGGAATAATAGGTTTTACAGACGAGATGTTGGTGAGTCAATCTCTTGAGCTGTACTCATTGATTGTTGGATAATTGGACATGATAGTTCCCTCGACAGTTTCACTGGACTTTGTTACTAATGCGGGTATTATGCTGTCTGTTGCGGGCCTTGTTCAGTCTAATAATAAACTCAAGCAACTCGATGAATGTTCAAAGAAGAATTTAATGCATGGAACTTATGTTCAAAAACACCTTTCAAAAACCCGGTAAACAAAGGTTAGTCTTCACCAGGATACGAGCCAAGGGGCACGGTGTTTATCTTGGTACAGGCGATAAAAATAAATTCGTTAGTGGCTCACGAAGTAGAGGTATAAAAAACAACCTGGTCACGAAAAAGTAAAAAAAGTTTTGGAAAACGCTGCTCAGAAGCAATACAAAACAATCGACGTCTATGTTAAACTACCAAATTCTAAATCTGCCAGAAAATTGTGTAAATATATCTATCACAGGTTGGGTGCGGCACGGTGTGGCCGAGCGGCATCGCGTTCGTTTGGCGAAGGTTATGGTTATCGAATCCCGGTAAAGGCTAGGATTTGTTTTTCCCCGGGACTGCAGGGTATCCCTGAGTATACCTATACCCAGCTCTGATGGGTACCTGACATTAGTTGGGACAAAGTATAGACGGCTGGACATAGTACTGGCCACACAATCCCCTTAGTATGCCGTGGCCACAGAAACTGGTAAACGGTGCTTCACCGGCCTTATGATCAATTCGGTCCGAAGGGTACTTTACTTTACTTATCATTATGTTTGAAGTGTCCTCAGAATTTCACACTGTGCCCCATTCTGGACCCCACTTTCCGTTTTCCAGGTCTCCTCAGACTTCATTGGTAACCCTTGCAGCTGCATCTTTGACGCCCAGGCCAGCCTGGCCCTGAACGACACGTTCGTCAAACTGGTGGCCTGGTACGACAACGAGTACGCCTACGCCTGCCGGGTGGTCGCCCTCATCAACCACGTCTTCGCCGTGGACGCCCCGAGGGTGAAGAGGAAGAAGTCCGACTCCAAGATGCTCAAGCAGCGCAAGGGCGACGGGGACGGGGAAAAGGGCCGCACGTGCTGCGGGTGTCTGGGGTGAAGGGTAGGGGCATTTATAGCTGGTTCTCAAACTGTAGAGATAAATGTTGTACATGTTTCTTATACATATGTGTGTGTTTGTGATTCGCGGTATACTGAGACAGTCTAAGTCTTAAAAGACAGAAAACAAAAAGGACATTGAAATCTTCTATAAAGACTTAGACATTTGTTGAACATTTCTGTACGTTTTTTTTCATTTACAAAATTTTGTATATTTTCTATAAATGTGTGTATTATAAAATTATAAACGTTTACTGGTAGCCTATACATTATTTCAATAAATTTATAACTACGCCTATATAGTGTGTCGTAACTTCATTTTTTTTTGTGTGTGTATAAATACAAATTGATATATTATTTATCTTAAAAAAAAATACTGAAACCTTTTAAGTCAATAAGCTAATAACGTTCTCAGCCAATAGCAGAGTGGGTATCGTATCGGACTGCCATGCGGTCGACCCGGGTTCGATTCTACAGTTAGTCTATACCTTTTTTTCCTAACAAAAATATTTTAACAATTAATATTACTTTTAACAAAAAGGTTGTAAATCCACGGACAATTTAGCTTTTTTGTTAAATAAAAAACCGTGCCTATTTTAAACCCGATTACAATATTTTTTTAAAAATTAGACTACTTTCCTAAATGTCGTCTGTAAAAAAAATAATTATTAGATCCACAGCTTTCTGTTCATTGTAGTTTATAAAATTTGTATACGTAGTTTTTTCAGGCCTGTTTTATTTTCACCCGTGGCAACACCGGGAGCTTGTGCGACAATACAGTAACCAGTACGTGTTTATCCCAATATGCATTGAGAGACACCCCTACCCACTCATCATCACCCCCCCCCCCTCCGACTCCCATTTTTGTCCCCACAGGATGGCAGATGGCACAAAGACAGCCCCTCTTTTTTTTATTTCAACTGTAACACTCCCGCCACAACAGGTTAATGAGATTCTCATTTGATGAATGCAGTCCAGGGATCTGTCCGAGGAGACAACGAGTGACGTCAGCTAGATTAGCAGTGCACCGCCACCCACCACCCAGGCTTGAACTGGTGCCCCCCATCTCTTTCACCCAAACCCGCCCCCCCCCCCCTCTTTTCATCCTTACTTTCTGCCCTCAAATGATTGTTTTAGATTTTAATCTTTCTTTTCTTGTCGCTCATAACTAGCTCCATCAAGGAATGGAAAAGACATCCTTGGACTTAGTATCATGACTCGCTCAATATCATGACTCGCTCAGTATCATGACTCGCATCGTATCGGATCCTTTGCCCCCTTCACTTTATCCCCCATCCCTCAACTCCCCCCAATGCTTGACGCCCTTCAAATGGTTTCTCGAAAGAAATTAAAAGTTAGTTTTTTTTTGTGTTTTTTTTTTTGCTGCTGTTTTGGGAAATAAAAATAAAACTGCGGCCCATGGAAGAGACGGGGGGAGGGAGGGGGGAGTGTGTTGTTTGGTCGCAAAAAGTTCTTTGTACTGCCCATGAAGTGGAAGACGAATGGTGGGAAGGGGTGAAAGGGACCGGGGGCGGGGGCGAGGGGAAGAGACTCCTGGCTTTATTCTTTGTTCCCACTGCACAAAGTAATTAAAAACTTTAACAAAAATAATTCCGAAATTAACTGTAGTATCAAGGCGCGTTAGGCCCCAATGTGTGTGTGTGGGGGGGGGGGGATTAATCCATCGCGGGAGGGGGGGGGGAACGGGTCTTTATTCCTGGCAAGGAACCAGGGGAGCGGGAGAGGTATCAAAAGCTCACTTCCGTCATGCTAGATTGTTATTTGGTGTTTGTGTGTGTGATGACGTTTGTGTGTGGAATTAACCGGACGCACTTACGTGGTACACTGATCGGCCTTGGAGCTGGTCAAACTTAAAGACAAATTTGAAAGTTGAAAGCAAAGAACAAAAATCATTAAGTCGGAGGTAAACTTCTGGGAACTTGGCAAGCGAGAGAAAAAAAATAAACAAATGACCTTAATAATATGTGATAATTTTTATAAAGTTTGTTAACTATAACATAATTATATAACTATAATTATAGTTAAATATAACAACACATTAATGCAGATTTTTTACTTCAATGTGTGTAGGATTAAATGTATTTTTTTTTTTGCGATTGATTGAGTGATTAAAAAATAAACAGAAAAAAAAACAACAACAAGAACATAGGAACTAATGAATATATAATATACAAGAATACAAAGCTGTTTTGTTTACGATGGAATTCAAATTGAAACCTGGTTCTCACATCCACACCTGTGGCCTACTTTAGAATTATAAATACTTTTGTAGAAAAAAAAATAACATAAAAAATGTTTTCAACAATTTCCCACAACTCATTAGGCAAACTGGCTGTCGTATTGAAAAACTAAAAATGTTTCGATTAACTCTTCCCTCCCCCACTCTTTTGTTGCTTTTGTTGTTTTTTAATTGTTATATTGCGAGCATATGGTATTAAATGGACACAGAGAGTTAAATGATGCACACTGACACACGGATAAATAGTCAAAGCAGAGGCCCTCTAGTTATTATTGTTGTAATATTGTTGTTGTTCCTTTAATGCTATAAAGTTATTATATAAAAAAGTGGAAACGGAAAGAGGCTGCTGAAAGATAATTTCCGGCCCTTGATGACGGGGCATAACTCGAGCAGCAGACTTGGCTCGCTAACGATCCCTCTCTAATTGATCAACATTATGATTCGAACTCTTTCATCAAAGTGACATAACTCTCATACACCTATCTTTCCCCCATTCTCCCCCCCCCCCCCCCCGTTTCCACCCAGATTTCCAATCAACGTCACTTCCCCACCCACCCCATCCCTCTTTTCCATCCCCACTCTGCCCCTAAATTTATTTTTTTAGGTTTGCTAGCGGATGAGTGTTGTTTCATTAACAGGGGCGATAAAAAGTGGATAATTATCTCACCCTGTTTTCATTTTCTTTTTTTTTTTTTAACTTTAGGCCAGGGTTTGGCAACCTAAGGCACGCGTGTCAAACTTGGCACGCATAGCGATTTTCAATACCACGCGAGAGACCTCCAAGAGGTGTTTTTTTTTATTGATGAAAAAAACAAAAACAGTTTCAGGTTCTGAATGATAAAAATGACTGTTGAAGTTGATGTTTCTGAATGACTTAGCGACATATTAATAAAAAAAAATATAAGAGACCTATTTAATAGCACTATATTATGTAATGTCTGTAATTATTAATGTTTTAAAGGTAAACTCCTTAAATCGACACAAAATTAATGCGGGAAATGTTTATTTGCAACTGCTTAACGTAAATTAATTTTAATTATCTAATAATTAATCTTGTAATGAAGACCATAATGTTGGATTTATATAAAATAATAATAATTACCCAGTAATATTTGCTATATTACAAAACAAAATTTGTTTGGCATCACTATTGAATAAAATGTGGAAACTTGGCTTTTAATTTAAGGGAGGTAATAAACCCGTTTTCTTTTTTCTAATATTTCTAATATTAATTATGTTTCTTTTATAAAAGAATAAATGGCTTACAATTTATAACTTAGAACTGATCATACTTTAAAAAGAATTGGTAAATTATATAAATATTAAATGACTAAAGATTGTATATGTATATTTATAAACATGCTATTAACTACCCAGTGTGTATGATCACAACATAACTATTCCGCTTAATTGTCGATATGACCCATAATTTGATTGATAAAAAAAAACTTAAAGAATATCTCAGTTAAACTGAGATCATAATATAATATAATTAATATTAAATTAGATCCTCGTCTTAATCCAAATGATATTTGTAGACAATAATTACATAAAATAATAATATAAGTTTGGTAATAAAAACTTGTATTTAATTTCCATTAATTTGTAATAAATATAAAATGAGTTTCTCTAAAAATCTCCTTTGCTTTTGGCCTTGGTCTTGCTATAGAATAAAATAGACTTTAAGGCTGTTGGCACGCTCAATGACCTCGAAATCCTATTTTGGCACACTATTAGCAAAAGGTTGCCGCCCCTGGTCTAGACCTTGTAACTGGTGTAGAGTGTAGAGTAAATAAAATTGTCAGTCTAAGCCAGGTCCGCCCGTATCTTATCTTATCTCTGACAGGTTGAAAGATAGGTGAGGAGGTGGTTCCACTCCCGTCCGCAGGGGCATGCGGTCGACCGGGAGCGCGATCTCTTCGCTGAGCTTCAGTGCGTGGTGCACGAAGGACTGCATTGATATCCGTTTCCTGCCCTCCCAGGAATCTACGAGCTTCCTGAGAGGCGAACTTTCCTCCTACCGTTTATACCGCTCGTATGCGGTAATAACAGCACTTTTCCTTCTCCCATTCAGAGGCGGCACGTTTGCCACGATTTCCACAGCCGCTGTCGGGGCGGTTCTGAACGTTCCACATATTAGTCTGAGGGCTTGGTTTTGTACATTGTCCAACGCCTTCAACGTCTTCAACGCAGTATCAGACGCATATATTTGTAGCGGGAAGCTGTAATCCATTTGAGATCTTACCGCTCCTAGGTAGAGATTTCTCAACACACTCGCCACTCTCTTGACAATGTTTAGCGAAGCGGCTTTCTCTTGAATTAACCTCACATGGTCATACACCGTTAGCTTCCGGTCCAGTGTCCATCACTCCGAGATCCACCGGCTTCTGGTCGCATGCCAGAGCGCGGCCATCAATGTTCAGCTGGATCGGCACCTTGAGGATATCGCTGAGGGTACTTGACATGAGTTGGGGTAAATCACCTAGTATGCCGTGGCCTCTGCTTCACCGGATGTATGACCAATTTGGTCCGAACGGTAAACTCAGGGACAAGTTTCCTAGCCTCCACCAGGATTTGAACCCAGAACCTTCGGATCGCCAGTCGAACGCGCTGCCGCTCGGCTACCGTGCCGAAATAGAGATAGAGATGAAGTAATAATTACAGAGAAAGAGAGAGAATTAGAGAGAAAACAAGAGAAATTGAGGGATATATAGAGAGAGAGAAAAAAGCGAGATGGAGAGAGAGAGAGAATTAGAGAGAAAACAAGAGAAATTGAGGGATATATAGAGAGAGAGAAAAAAGCGAGATGGAGAGAGAGAGAGAATTAGAGAGAGAACAAGAGAAATTGAGGGATATATATAGAGAGAGAAAAGAGCGAGATGGAGAGAGAGAGAGAGAATTAGAGAGAGAACAAGAGAAATTGAGGGATATATATAGAGAGAGAAAAGAGCGAGATGGAGAGAGAGAGAGCGCGCGCGAGAGAGATACAGAGGGAACGAGGGCTTTAGAGAAAAAGAGAGAGGGAAATAAGGAAAAATAGAGAGCGAAAATGTTGAAATGCAAGTTTCATAAAATTACAAAATACAATTGAAAACTACACAGTCAAATCTCTAACGCACCTACACACACACACCTTTTACACACTCACTCACCAACATACATATACACGCACACACGCCAACACATCAACATAAACACATCCTAATGCACACACTCTCACACGGGCGATGTGATGTAAATGAAATGAAAACTGAATGCTACCGTGTCTAGGTACACGCAGGATGCTGAATCCCCCCGGGGTGGGAGGGGGTGGGGCTGGCGTACTCAGGAGTTAAATAAACTCAACACGGGTGCACGGGTGCGCAGCTCACGTGTTGATACAGCGCCCGAAAAGGTCATCTGGTCGCACCTGTGGAAGGTCACCACGGGCCTACTCTCTTCCTGGTGCAAAGCCGTAGCTGTGGTAGGCAGTAGCCAACATGGGGCGAGTCCTCGTTTTACTAGTTGACCGGTGGACCTATTGTGGCTATACAAAATTGTTATATATATATAATATGTGATATATGTTGATATTTAAACGAGGAGAAAAAACGAGAACTACAAAAGACAAATATGTTTAAAAAGTACATTGAAAAATATGAGACTCAACATAAACAAACAGCGATGCACAAAGGTCAAAGAGTAAACGTAATTTAACATTTTGTCTCGAGCGGTCAAACTGGACAAGGAGACTATGGCGAACAAACAAACATATACACAAACTCATAAGTATACAAACTCAAGAATCGTATTTAGATAGATGTAAGAGATGTTTTAAAATGAAATGATTAGGTCTATCTATCTTTCATATATCTAATTATCTATCATCTATCTATCATTTATCTATCATGTAGGCCCTATATATCAACTATGTATCATCCATGTATCATCTATGTATCATCTATCTTTCATATATATATAATATATCTATCATATATCTATTATATATCTATCTATCTATTGCTATATCTATATTATATCAACCAATCAATCTATCGGCCTATCTATTTATCTCTGTCGACATAAGTGGTTTGTCCATCATGATAAAAAAAATGACCAAGCGCTCAGTCTCTCCTTATGACTTCTCTGGTGGCCCTCAAAACCTATTCCATATCGAAAGTTTCTTACGCACGTGCTGCCGTGGAATTCTGCAGGTGTTGTTTTTGGGCGATTTAACCTGTGAGGTCCAATTTTTTTTTTAGCGTTATTTTATTTATTTCCGCTTTTAATTTTTTTCTCCATCCCATTCCTTTTCTCAGCCTTTATTGACTGCTATGTGCCATGCAGACTTGGTCCTGGAAATCACCCATGGGCCTCAAAAGACTGGCGAAGTGTGCAAACCGACGATACGTTCACATTAAGAATGCACCGACGGGCGAACGCATGGGGGGAAGAGCCCCCGCTGCGACCCCGGGTGTCCCGCTTCTCATTGCACTCTGGGAAGGTCAGTGGCACCAGTGGGGAAAAAAAAAATTGCGCGGCAAACCCGTCTGACGATACGCCCAGTGCCCGTGCATAGGATTTGTGCTACCTGGCGACATTGCAGGTATATGGGCGAGCCACCACCATAATGATCCGAGGGAAGGGGGGGATTCCCGCAGTTGACTTTAAGCTGGACTGCGGAAACCGTGCCCCATGTTACACGGCACGCCACGCCTTTGGCGCCCCGGACAGAACCTTGGTGTGGCCCCCTTCGGTTCACTCACGAGCACCGTTACGCCCTCGACTAAACAGAATAGAAGATTTCCATTTGGTCAACTTATACTAAACGTAAATAACGTAAATAAATGATTCACACAATCAAATAATAAATAACAACAAACAAAGATAAAAACAAGATAAAAACAAGATAAAAACAAGACAAAAACAAGATAAAAACAAAATAAAAACAAGATAAAAACAAGATAAAAACAAGATAAAAACAAGATAAAACAAGATAAAAACAAGTTAAAAACAAGATAAAAACAAGATAAAAACAAGATAAAAACAAGATAAAACAAGATAAAAACAAGATAAAAACAAGATAAAACAAGATAAAAACAAGATAAAAACAAGATAAAAACAAGATAAAAACAAGATAAAAACAAGTTAAAACAATATAAAAACAAGATAAAAACAAGATAAAAACAAGATAAAAACAAGATAAAAACAAGATAAAACAAGATAAAAACAAGATAAAAGCAAGATAAAACAAGATAAAAACAAGATAAAAACAAGATAAAAACAAGATAAAAACAAGATAAAAACAACAACAACTAAGTGTCTTATCTAATTTTGACATGTACACGGACGCGCCTTCTATACAGATGAATATTGCCCCCTCCCCCCCCCCAACGCCTTAGGCCTATCCGTGGCATTAAATTTAAATGAAGTTATTTATGTTGTTGTCTTTGCTAGGTAACCCATTACATGACCTAGATGCCACTTGAGCAGAAATAGAATCCCATTTTGTGTGAATGTGTTGCGGCTTAATAATAACCTGCCCCAAAAAACAATCATCCAAGGCCCTGTCGAATGCCGACGTCGGAGAGGGCCGTCAGCGGAGATGCTGGTTCGACAACATAAAAGATTGGACAGGGCTGCAGTTGACTCAAACTATTGACAAGAGCTCAAGATAGGCAAAAGTGGAGAAAGATGACTGCTGAAATGTCCGTTCGCTCCTCCCAACGACCATAACTATCAACCAATTGATGACGATAATGAGAATCCCATACATTTGCCATTGCATAAGGAGAACAATGTTGTTGCTATTATCTCCTAGTATTTATGAGTAGTTCTATAGAACTACATTAGAACAGTCTACATCCAAAAACATCCCCATTACAAAAACACTAAGAATAAATGCTGTAAGTGCCTTTAGGTTTATTTCCCTCTGTCTTTAGTTGGATAATTTGAAGGGGGAGATAAATGAGATCGTTTTCAGTCTCATTAGCGAGGCCGTAATAATTAATTGTCTGGGGCGCAGATCTAATCATTAGGGTAGGAGGGGAGAGATGGTTGGGGGCGAGGGAGGGAGTTGCGCCGGCGGAAGAAAGCTTGCCTGGTATCACCTGTATGTTTACCACTGCAGCACTAGACACACATACACACAAACATACACACACACACATACACGCACACACACATCACATTGCAGGCCAGCTAAGTTACCCAAACCAGGGGTCGGCAGCCTTTTGCTAATAGTGTGCCAAACTAGGATTTATAAATCATTCAGCGTGCCAACAGCCTTAAAGGCAAGCTGCTGTTTTATACTTTTTTATAATTATTTTATAGGGTGCCAACAGCCTGACAGTCAACCGATATATTATACATTTAAACAATTATTTTTATAGGACAATTAATTTAACTCCGTAGCAAGATCAAGGCCAAGATCAAGGCCAAGATCAAGGCCAAGATCAAGGCCAAGATCAAGGCCAAGATCAAGGCCAAGAGCGAAAGAGATTTATCGAGAAAATCGTTATAGCGTTTTATCTATATATATATAAAGACAGTGTTAAGCCCCGCGAGGATCCCCATTGGTCAATTTGAAAACACGTGTGTCACTGACCTATCTAGGCCTAGCCCAATATACCGTCGAATAATTTTTCACATCGAACATGTGTCTTCGATAGCTAAGTGGTAAAGGTAGTGGACTGCTATACGGGCGACCAGGGTTCGATTCTCCAGTTAGACTATACTTTTTTTTTCGACAATTAATTTTTCAAACTTTTAAAAACAAAAGACTTTGTAAATCTATAGGCAATATAGATTTTGTTAAATAAAAATATTTGACTATTTTTTTTTTACCCTATTCCAATTGTTACGTCCACAATCCCCTTGTGGCCAGAGCTGTGTAGATCTTGCTGATAATTCTCGTTAGTCCTAGGGGAGACTTTAATTATTAGTATTTATGTTTCAGTATAACACGAACTCTTCTTATAGTCCTGGGCACAAATTCAGTATTTGTATTCCAACATTTCCTTTCTTGTATATTATGGTAGTAGATAAATCTTATAGTAATGTATTCAACACAATAGGATAGTAATTTGACAAGGAAGCTTCAGTGTAACTGTTGTTGATAGTTTATTTCAGGTGGTATGTTCAATATATACAATATATCTATTATGTACAGTTAGAATAAAATAGTGCAAACACAAACGTTCTCAAAGGAACATATTTTGAAACTCTCTGTCTTTCAGACAAAACAAATCATTAAATATTATCCGAGTGGTGCAAGGGATAGACCCATTACCAGTACGGGTGAAAATCATGGTATCATTACAAAACTCATAACAAAAACGATAGGAACTTCCCCTATTAAATAATGAGTCGTTCCCAGACTCTGAGAATTTGAGATCAACACAGAATCCCAACATTACCTAGAACCATTTATTTTCCTACTAAACGTCCTAATATGGTGTGTAGTAAGAAAAGAGAGAGAGAGAGGAATAAACATTGCGTGTTCCAATTATTGGAAAAACAATATACATGACACAATATTTATTTACTTTCCTAAAAGTATTCAGTAAGTGTAATTTATAAATTTTTTATCTGCACCCCAGACAGTCCTTTTTTTTCACCCGGGCAACGCCGGGCAATGTAGCTTGTATTTAATAAAAAAAAATTAACGTGTTTGTGCTTATCATCCTTTTTATTTGCATTTAAATCAAATACAATATTTTATTAGTCTACTAAACTTTCACATTTATGGTTATTTATGTCTAAACATTATCATTTGGTACTCAAGATAAAGATATAACATTTTAATTATATTATTGTGGTCCAAGTTTACTGAGATATGTGTTTCAGGCTCGGATTATGATGAATATAACGAATGCCGTAAAGCGGAATAGATACGTAGTAATCATACAACCTGGGTAGTTGATGTAATGTTTGAAAAATTACATATACATTTTGTAGTTGTATAATATTTATATAATTTTCAAATACTTTTGACAGTTTTATCATTCCAATTTTATAAATTGTAAGCTATTTATTCTTATATAAAAGAAAAAAAAAAGAATTATACTAAATATACGGACATTTGATACCGCGACATTTGATACCGCGACAGTTAATCCCTGACACTTAGTACCGTTGACACTTAATCCCTCCCTCGGACATGTACACTAAGAAGACATAAAACAAATGTATTTGGAGAACTAGTTGTCACAAGAGTACTCACTAATTGGTAGGAATAATAATTACTAATACAATTTGTTTTATTATTTTAGCCACTTAAGGGAAACCCTTATGCGTAATGTCCTAGTGACTAGCCCCTGCGACTCGGCCCGATCACATCCCTTTGTTATCTGTGGACAATTCTCACCCAGATGGTTGTCAAAGAAGGACCCGCGAGTGTTGGTCTGAGGTCGAACGAGACTTGCATTGATTGGTGTACAAAGAGATTGTCAGAAAGATATATCGGCTTTGCTTATTTGTAGTGACCGCTCCTTGTGACCCCAACGACTAGGTTAGATAATGAATTGGGTCATTGTATACTCTTCTGTATTAATTGTTTTCAATTTAGTTGAAGACTAAATGACAGGTGACCTGGTTGGAAGGGGCGCGGCCTTTGCTTTCATTGGGCAATGAGTTTTGATATGACTAAATGGCTTCGCTCACTGGACCGCCCTCTTTAGGACCCTAAATGTTAATAAAAACAATTTTTGTTTCAGATGTTTTCTTAAACTTTTAGCTCTGTACTACGGATATCTTGGATTTATACTGTGAATATGGCTGATAAGATCACTTTTGGTACAACGTCGAAAGGCAAACAGTATTTGCTACACTAGCAATATGAATTCCTCAAACATAGGGAGTGTACGAATGGGACTATCTGTCGGGAGAGGAGGGAGTAAGTGTCGCGGGATGAAGTGTCAACGGGACTATCTGTCGTGGGACTATGTGTCAGGGATTAACTGTCGCGGTATCAAATGTCACCAAACCATAAAATGCGCCAATTATCATCCTTTAATTTAAAAAAAAGGTTTCCATGTTTGATTCTATAGTGATGCCAAACAAGTTATGTTTTGTAATATAACACATATTACTGACAAATTTTTTATTTTTTTTATAAGTGTAAGTTAAATCAAAAGCTGAAAGTAGAAGAGTGAATGCCTATCAGTTGAGTATAGCAGATTAGCCTACTTTTCCTAAGCTAAGCAGCTTCCTATTCCTTCCATATTTCTTCCGCAAATGGGTACGTTTGAATACCCATTTTTTAAATGTTTAAAATTCAACTTGCTGCCTTTTAAATTCGCCAATATCCCCCCACTTGAAAAAAATATCCACCTCTAAGAAGGTTGTAGTAAGATCAAGCTAGTGAGGATTGATGAGGTATGAAAAAATGAGTCCATGAATTTGAAAGTCTTGTCTTTGGTTAGAAAACTCCGCTTTGAGTACTTTGGTGCACTTTTGAAAAAGCTCTAACTATCTATCGAAATATCTGCCTTAATATAGGGATGTAAATGTATTTAAATGTTTTAAAATTGATTTCACGGCAAGATATGTTCAGTTTCAATTCAAATGCATTTCAGTGGTGCTTGTAAATGTGTTCAACTCACTGAAATGTGTCGCTATGTCGTTCAGAATCATCGGCTTCTGCAGTCAGTTTTCCTCATTCAGATCCTGAAAATGTTGTCATTTTTTGTATCTATAAAAAAAAATTCTTGGAGGTCTCTCGCGTGCCATTGAAAATCGCTCTGCGTGCAAAGTTTGTCACGCGTGCCTTACGTTTCCGACCCCTGACCTAAACTATCAAGGGTCCATTACAGTTACGTCGTTTCCTGGGACCACACTCGGGTGCTTATGTCGCCGTATCAGTCTTAAGCCCCTAAAAACATTTTTTTTAAATAAATACTTTATCTTTATTTGCTTTCTGTTGCGTTCAAAAGAGTTTTACCAACACGCACCATAAAGTTAAAAACGTATTTTCGTATATTGGAGTGGGTGAATGTAGCTGGAAAATTCGATAGAGTGTTTTGCCTAGGGCTTCACGTCTATGTGCCAAGTTTCAAATCAATGAGATAATGAGAAGTGGTTCAGTTAGCCTTTATGAAGGTTTGTTGTCAGCCATCTAGATAGTTTTGCAAAGTTAATATAAATGATTTTAAAAGTAAAATCAAATCATATTATGAAAAAGAATATCTCTGCGTATTGAATGAATAATATTTGAAAAGAGTTAATCTTTTTCAATAACAGAGTCCTATATTGATTACAAGTCTTAAGGTATCTTATGTTATAAAACTTTGAGGACATAGCTTTATGCTTTATTTGTCAATTAAAATTACAAAGAATACTTCTCTTATCTGTTATTACAAGGCAATTTTTTATTACAAGGCAATTTATTCACCATAATAAATTATGGATGAGACCTTCTATTTATCACACAAGTATAATTACAATTTATAATGTTATTACGGCTAGAGCCCCCATTCAATTTATGAAAATGATAGTTATAGTATTGTTATTGTTAGTGTGAGTATCCTTGTATTAGTGAAGATCTTATTATATCATTCTGAAGTTTATTTGTAGTTGTCTAGAGTATTCCGTGGTTCTTAGTATCCCCTGGCAATTCACATAACGTAGCTTTAGAGTTTTCAGTTGATTTACTTCATGTATAATTATTTGTGTGGCTCATATTATACAGCAAGAACCTCGATGTTGAGTGGTAGTGTAGATTATTAAAATAGTTGTATAAATATTACACATACACACATGTATATAACTTTGAAATATTGACGTTAACCAAGTTGTGTAGAAAGCAACGATAAATTTGGTTTAATTTACAACATCAATCCAGTAGGAATCCAAATAATATTATATACACAATCAAGAAATACACATATTCCAATTAGTAATGAATATCCTCAATGAACATATAGCATTGTAGTTAATAGTAGAATAATAAATTTTCCATAATACAAATCAAATAGAAATGATACTCAGAGCGGAGTATATTTGATGTTACTAGATCGAATGCAAGCCAAGAACTGACTAAAAGTGTCGAATCGCGTAGAAATATATTACGGGTCAATCGTTGGAAAAACCAGACAGTCTAGTGACACGAATATTTTAATCAAGCCTGCATGTTGACTGCGTGATCAGATACTTTTTATTAAGAACAAGCAATAATGCTCTAACAAAATAAGGAGAGACCGATCGACCTTGACATGCTGTACTCGCGTGAACAGTTCATGTTTTTATCGAGGTTAATAAAAAACAATAATGCTCAAATTAGGTTAGGAAAAACCCGGGGGAAACTTTGAGCTGAGAAATATTTATATCGTTTAAACGCAATTCGCTTAAATGATTTAGTTGGTTTATTAACATTACAATGTAGGGAATTTACGTTTCGTAACAGTCGCCCATACCAAAAGGAAAAGAACATTGCATACTAAACAATAGAAGTGTGCAATTTCTTTTAGAACCGCCTGCACTTAACTTTAGTTCTAAACAATATACAAAAAAAACTGACTCCACCTGGGTAGTCCGTTAAATAAGACAAGTAAGGGAAATAATTTATTCTATTAAACCCTCATCATATAGGATCTCAAGTTATCCTTAGACCATAACACATGTTCGCGTTATTAAAAATTATACTCTCTGAGATATCATTCCTTATAAACATCATCATCTTATTTATAAGGTAAAAATCAGCATAACTAATGTTATCATATTAAACAATTCAATCATTAATTAATTCAACTTAAATGAAATTAATATTTAAATAAACTTAAGAGTAAGAATTTAATCTTAAGTGTGTAAGCATGTGAAGTGTATGCACATTACTCTATTTTGGTTTTTACATAATCACAACTATAGTTTGATTGTTTCAAAATAAGGATGTACATTTCTGTTCATTCATTATCTTACTAATAAAGAAAAATTATGTTCATAAATCCATAATATTTATAAGTAACTTATTAGGTTCTTTTTTTTTTTTTTCTACAACAATAATAATATTTGTTTTAGCAAATGGAAATATTCATGGCATAAAATAAGGCATAAGATATTGCATAAAATAATCACAACATATTCATATATTCATGCATTTATTTTTAAATGATCCAATTCTCTTAGTTAGGATTATCAGAATATATACATGAAGTTATCCCCTTATACATTTGTTACATGCGCGATAGGGTGTCCGCGACGATGTTATCTTTTCCAGATAAGTGAGTTATTTTTAAGTTGTAAGCTTGAATAAACAAACTCCATCTTAGAATGCGCTGATTTTGTTTGATGCGGGAAAGAAATACTAGTGGATTGTGATCAGTGAATATCTCGATTGGGAACTGAGAACCATTTACATAGTAATTGAAATGTTTCAATGCTTGGATAAGTCCTAGTAATTCCTGCTCTATTGTGCTATAATTTACCTCATGTGGGTTAAATTTTTTTGAACAAAAGCTAATGGGATGTTCAAGTGAATCATCTCCTATTTGTGAGATTACCGCGCCCATTCCTGTATTACACGAGTCTACCGTTATTCTGAAGGGTTTAGTATAATCAGGTGAGACTAATACTGGTGCCTTGGTCAGTATGTCTTTTATATTATTAAAGGCTTGGTCACATTCCTGATTCCACTTAAATTGATTTTTCTTTCTCAAGAGATTTGTCAAAGGGCAAGTGATAATAGAAAAGTTTTTACAAAACTTCCTGTAGTACCCGGCCATACCCAGAAATCCTCGAAGTTGTTTCTGCGTTTTAGGGACAGGGAATTCCTGTATAGCTTTGACTTTGGCATTCACTGGTTTTACTTTGCCATTACCCACTACATGACCTAAATATTCAATTTCTGCATGGCAAAATTGACTTTTAACTAGGTTTATAGTAAGATTAGCCTGTTTTAGTTTTTGGAATAATAGGTTTAACTGATGTAGATGATCATTAAAGTTATTACTGAACACTACGATATCGTCCAGATATGCATGGCATTGTGGGATATCATGGATAATAGTGTTTATTAGTCTTTGAAAACTAGCTGGAGCATTGACCATTCCGAATGGCATTACTTTAAACTTATATAATCCATCAGGAGTGACAAAAGTTGATACCTCCTGAGCCCTATCTGTTAATGGGATTTGGAAATAAGCTGTTAGTAAGTCAATCTTAGTTACATAGTTTGCAGTGCTTACTCTATCGATTAAATCATCTATCCGTGGTATGGGATACGAATCTGTTTTTGTCACTTGGTTTAATTTCCTATAGTCTACACAAAAGCGTAGTGAACCATCAGATTTGGGAACCAACACACATGGGGATGACCAATCACTGTTACTGTGAGTAATTATACCATTGCTCAGCATATAATCAATTTCTTTACGGATGTGTTCAAGTTGTATGGGATTAACCCTATACGGATGTTGTTTGACAGGTTTAACATTATCATCTTTTAAAACTACATCATGGGTAACCAAAGTTGTTTTGTTAGGAATATCACTAAACAAATTTACATGATCATAGATTAAACCCTTGATAGAAGTCTGTTCACCTAAGTCTAGATGTGCCAGTTTATCATTGAGGTTTTTAAGTGCTTCAGTGTTCTGAAGTTTACTTTCTATGATTGTCTTTTTAAATTTAGGCGGGGGTGTTTCAACAGTTTTGATAGCACTCACTGGCCTAATGTCAGTTTGTTCTTCCCTAACAACATAAGGTTTTAGCATGTTTATATGGCACAATCTCTGTGTTTTCCTTCTATCAGGGGTTTTTACAAGGTATGTTACATCACTGATTTTATCTAAAACCTGATATGGTCCTGTATATTTTGCACTCAGGGGTTGTCCAGACAATTGGGTCAACATGAGGACTTTATCACCAGGATGGAAACATCGGGATCTGGCCTTGACATCATAGTACCCTTTCATTCTTTTCTGAGCCTGCAAAAGATTATCTTTAACATGATTAAAAGCATGATAGATTCTATTGCTAAATTGTTCCACATAAGCTACGAGTCCAGTCTCTTCATCAGAATTTAACAAGGTTTCCTGCAACAGTTTTAGAGGTCCTCGAACTGAATGTCCAAACACTAACTCGAACGGACTGAATCCAAGAGATTCCTGCACAGTTTCTCTAGTCGCGAAAAGAGCGAATGGAATACCGCGATCCCAGTCTTCAGTGTTCTCAAAACAGTATGTGCGGAGCATGGTTTTCAGAGTCTGATGATATCTTTCTAGGGCACCTTGGCTTTGCGGATGGTACGCAGTTGAAGTTGCATGTTGGATGCTTAGTTTCTTTAAGACCTGGTTAAACAGCTTTGATGTAAAGTCAGATCCTTGGTCTGACTGTATAGTCTTTGGAAGACCGTATCTTGAACAAAATGCAATCAGTGCGTCAGATATCTTATCTGCGTTAATGGTGCGTAGCGGAATAGCTTCAGGATATCTCGTGGCAGTGCACATTATAGTGAATAAGTACTGGTGTCCTGTCTTTGTTTTAGGCAAAGGACCTACACAGTCTATTAGCAAGTGGCTAAATGGTTCTGCAAAGGCAGGTATTGGCTTTAGAGGTGCTACCGGTATAGTCTGGTTAGGTTTACCAACTATCTGGCATGTATTGCATGACTTGCAGTATTTTGTGACGTCACGATGTAGTCCAGGCCAATAGAAGTACGGAAGAATTCGACGGTAAGTCTTGTTCACTCCTAGATGACCAGCATATGGCGTATCATGAGCCATGTGTAAGATGTCATTACGATATATGGCTGGTACCACAATCTGACTTCCTTCTCTGCAATTGTCATTATCACATTTCACATCTCTCCATTTTTGCATTAATATTCCCTCCTTCAGAAAAAATCCATTTCCTTTAATTTCTGCCTCCTGTTCAGTTATCACCTTTTTCTTCAGGTGTTTAATTCCTGAATCTCTATTCTGTTCTAATAGGAGTAATTGTCGAGGTGACAAATTACTTTCAGTAGTCTTGACTGAGGGACCACTCAAGATGTCAGCCAGGAAAGTTGCCTGTAGGTCAATTTCTGGTTCTATTTTTGACTTTGACATGGTTTCGACAGACTTTTGTTGTTGGGCCATACCTCTCGTGACGATGCATATAGGTTTGATAAAGCTCTCACTTTTATTGAGGTATTGTTTTTTCTTGGATATGGAATGCACCACATCTCCAGCAATATCATTTCCCAGTATTAAAGAAACGCCTTTAAACGGAAGTGATTTGTATACACCCACAACTACATTTCCAGTGAAGTACGCACTCTTCAGCTGTATTTGATGCAAAGGAACTTGTACATTTTTCCTTGATACACCTTGAATAGTGAGATCCTGTCCTGTATATGTCGATTGTGACGTAGGAACAGTATTCTCTAAAAGTAGTGAAACCTCAGCCCCTGTATCACGGAGTATTCTGATGTTCTTTTCACTAGTGACACCATTTATTATGGATGACACGGTACCTTCTTCAATGAATGGTAAACAATTGCTTGGTATCTCAGTATCGATGAGATCTGATATCCAAGTTATTTTTGTAAGAGGTATGTTTAGTACTCATGGTGGTTCTATCTGATATAGACTCCTTGGAGCTCAGATTAGCATTGGAATTATTGAAAACCATTGTCTCTATTTCAGGAACTATTTCTGGTTTCAAGTTTCCTAGATACGTGTGTTTTGTCAGGTTATCTGCATTAGCACTAGGTATCTCTGTTTGAGTTCTAATATCCTTCTTTACATTTTCATGAGTTCTTTGTTTTGGCATTGCTACATACGATAAGACAACATTCTTTTTATTCGGGTTCCCATTCAATATCCAGCACTTTTCCTTAGTATGTCCAATTCGTTTACAATGGCTACAGGTTGGCTTGGAATTTGTTGGACCTTCATTGCTCTGCTGATGTCTCTTTGATTGATAGGATTCATTTGGATTTATGGTTTTCTTTTCTACCTTCATATCTCGATTCTGGAATTTTGATTTATCAACTGTTGTAAATTTATTGCTGGAATGGATAATAACGTATTCGTCTGCCATTACTGCTGCTGTTTCTACTTGTTCTACACCTTTGTCTGCTAAATGTATTCTTACGTCACCTCTGATGTTATTGTTAAAGTCTTCCATTAGCATAAGATTAGCTAATTTATCAAAGTCTTTGTTTACACCTTTGGATCGAATCCATCTTTCAAAATATTTCTTTTTCTGTCTTAGAAAATCAACATGGGATTGTTCCTGTTCTTTCTTAGACTCACGAAACACTTTTCTATATTTTTCAGGTGTTAGTGCATAACTTAGCAGTACTCTATTCTTGATCAGTTCATAATCATACAATTCCTCTTCAGTAAGACTTAATACAACATCAAGTGCCTTTCCTTTGTTCAGAGCTGAGCGTAGAAGCATAGCTTTCTTGCCCTCGGGAAATTGATAGTCTCTAGCGTTTCTCTCGAAAATCATGAAGAACTCTTCCACCGAATTATCTTCAAAAACTGGAATATGTTTCTTAAACTTATACAGTTCTGCATCTGCTTCAGAGCTTGCATTCGAATGATTTGACGTACGAGACCTTGCTAGCTCAATTCTTTCTTGGCTTGCTATTTTCTCTCTTGCTATTTCTCTTTCCATCTCAATTCTCTTGTTTTCTCTTTCCATCTCTAATTCCATCTTTCTTAACTCAAGTTTAAATTTCAATTCTTCACTTAAGTCACCAGTTGTATGCTTTACTCTTTGTTTTATAGGAAAAGGTAATTCATCATCTGATTCATCATTAATGTTATCATTAGCAGTAGTTTCTTCAATAATTAGTATACCTTGTTTTCTTAAACACTCAGTTACCTCTTGAAGTAATTTAGTTTTTGATGGCCTAGTTTCTGTGATAGAAATGCCCAATGATTTAGCCAATTCTTTTAATTGTATCATTGACATTTTATTAAGCTGTTCTGAGGTTAGATCAAATATCTCTGGATCCAATGTAAGATTATTTGTGGCTTCCATTTTATATATTAAAAGTTACTATAAATCTTGTTAATAATACAATAAAGAGTCCAACTTACTTTCTGTCCTTTGAATAATTCACTACACCACACAGTTCAGATTTGTCACAACAAGGTCATAAAAATAATACTTTCTTAGAGTTACTTTGTTTGATAAGGTAATACACAAGATAATTTTCCAGGCTGAATAGTTAAGTTTTCCGATTCTCAATAGCAATGTTCAATTCAATCACAATCTTTAGTATATTGTATATTGTTCATATTTTCCAACACAATCCATCCAAGTTACGAGTATGTATTACGGCAGTTGTAAATAGTTTGTGTAAATAGTATAACGATTCTTGAAGTTGAAGTAAATCCTCTAAACGTTTGTTAGTAAATCACTGACGAGCAAAACCCATTTTATTACAAGGCAATTTATTCACCATAATAAATTATGGATGAGACCTTCTATTTATCACACAAGTATAATTACAATTTATAATGTTATTACGGCTAGAGCCCCCATTCAATTTATGAAAATGATAGTTATAGTATTGTTATTGTTAGTGTGAGTATCCTTGTATTAGTGAAGATCTTATTATATCATTCTGAAGTTTATTTGTAGTTGTCTAGAGTATTCCGTGGTTCTTAGTATCCCCTGGCAATTCACATAACGTAGCTTTAGAGTTTTCAGTTGATTTACTTCATGTATAATTATTTGTGTGGCTCATATTATACAGCAAGAACCTCGATGTTGAGTGGTAGTGTAGATTATTAAAATAGTTGTATAAATATTACACATACACACATGTATATAACTTTGAAATATTGACGTTAACCAAGTTGTGTAGAAAGCAACGATAAATTTGGTTTAATTTACAACATCAATCCAGTAGGAATCCAAATAATATTATATACACAATCAAGAAATACACATATTCCAATTAGTAATGAATATCCTCAATGAACATATAGCATTGTAGTTAATAGTAGAATAATAAATTTTCCATAATACAAATCAAATAGAAATGATACTCAGAGCGGAGTATATTTGATGTTACTAGATCGAATGCAAGCCAAGAACTGACTAAAAGTGTCGAATCGCGTAGAAATATATTACGGGTCAATCGTTGGAAAAACCAGACAGTCTAGTGACACGAATATTTTAATCAAGCCTGCATGTTGACTGCGTGATCAGATACTTTTTATTAAGAACAAGCAATAATGCTCTAACAAAATAAGGAGAGACCGATCGACCTTGACATGCTGTACTCGCGTGAACAGTTCATGTTTTTATCGAGGTTAATAAAAAACAATAATGCTCAAATTAGGTTAGGAAAAACCCGGGGGAAACTTTGAGCTGAGAAATATTTATATCGTTTAAACGCAATTCGCTTAAATGATTTAGTTGGTTTATTAACATTACAATGTAGGGAATTTACGTTTCGTAACACTGTCGTATTCTTGGTTTGATTCTAGTTTTGCAATTGGAACAGTGTTTTAAATTTATACTGTTACTGGCTTTCCTGGTTTGTTCAGACAACCCACTGGAATTCTCTTTAGATTTGGAAGGTGGCTTTGAGGCTTCTCATGTCTGATGGGTCATGAACTAAGATTGATGAAAGAACTGGGTACTTCTCTTTCATATGTCCTGCACTTAATCAATCTATCTATCTATCTCTCTATCTATCTGCCTGGTGTCTATCTATCCATCAATCTATCTTTCTACTTTCTATCTATCAAATTTTTTATCAATCTATTTATCTTTTCAAATACCTGTTTTTATTGATCGAAATACACATCAAGCAATCTATCTAAATATCTTTATATCTATGGAGTACGTTGGCCGAGCAAGTTAGGATGGCTTAGCAAATGTCCTGAGTTCGAACCCTGGTGAAGGATTTAATTCCGGGTCTGCAGGGTGTCCCTGAGTCTACCAATCTGGGAAATTAGTTGGCGTTAAGTAAAGGCGAGTGGGCATTGTGCTGACCACACTATTCCCTTGTATGTCGTGGCCACTGGTCAACACTGCTTCACAATCCATATGGATCAATTTGGCCCGACTGGACTACCTTACTACTTACTATCTATCTTAACCCTTACAGTCCCGGGCGCGTATATAGCGGAACTGAAGGCAGCATAGATAGAAGTAGGTCGGTACGGGAAGGGTTAATACATCTGTATCTATCTAAAACATCTGTCTATCTCATTTTCTATCTGCATAACAATCTTTTGATATATCTATGGTTCTATTTATCTTTTTATCTAATTGCCTAATTATCTATCTATAAAAAAAATATTTATCTATTTATGTAATATACTTGATTTTATGGCTGATCATCTGAGAATGAACAAATTAGGCATCAGAGTCTCGACCAGCTAAGTTGTTTTGAGAATTAAAGACCGATGGTTATTTTCTTGGACACACAAACCCGGTTCATGCATCTGCAACTGAAACTTTTGGATCATTATTTTCTATAAGCTTTTAACGATAATTGAACGATAAATTACTTTTTTTTCTGTTTGGTATATTATCTAACATAATCTAAATTAATTTTTTTTCTCTAATATACAGATCATATATCTATTTCTTATCTTTTATATCTTATCTTATATATTACAGATGCCCCTTCTATAAAGAAGATTATTGCGTCCTACGCTCATCCGTGGTCCGAGTCTAGTCTTGCATATTTATTAAGGTTTTAAATGAGGTTTAAGTTACTGGTTTTTCTGGTCTGTTCAGGCAACCCATTCCATGCCCGAATGCATAACATAGACATATAATTTTTTTTTACCGACCAATGTTGCCACCCACCATGTGGTCAATAAAAAAAAATTGTGGACATTTTAGAAGGCCAAAGATTATTCTTCGCATTCAGTCAAGTGTGAAGACCTTAAAAAATCTCGCAAAAATAAAAAAATAATAGAAATGAAAAATTTGATAAATGAATTTGTAACTGGCATCAAACAACAGAGGTCCAGATACTGTGATGAATGTGTTTTGATACACAAAAGCCCCAAAGTTTAGATAAACACCATAGTTTTTTTATTAAAGAAAAGAGACCCCCCCCCCCCCCCCCCCAAGCTTGACTCAATCGGTCGAACAAACGGCCATCTCTCATCCAGCTGTTTCGCTGGTTTATTTCGGTTCCCGGTGACGTGATTGGCTGTTTAAATAGGTCACTAGAAGGCTGTGTCCAATAATTAATCACCATTCATCTTTTTGAAAAAGTATTTTTTCATGACCTAAAAATACTGTTTAATCATTGATTAAAAAAAAATATTAAAAATAAGAATAATGCTGTTTTTGGAAATTGAGAAAAATTGTTTCAATTACTGTTAATACTGTTCATTTATACATTTTAAAAAAGAGCATGTATCTTTTAATATGAAATTAAATTAATTAGCTTAAAGTTTGATTAAAAACTATAAATTAAAAACGATCAATACAAATTATTATTTTTTTAATGCCTTTTTTGTTTCTCACATCTGTCTGAAATGTAAACATCTCTCTTTGACAAACTACGTCTGTCTGATTAGGTTTTCAAAAAACAAATATTTGTATTTGAAGGATAAAGGAATTGCAGAGTGAAATTGTGTGTTAGTGCGTTGGTGTGTATGTCTATGTGTATGTGAGTGCGTGTGTGTGTTAGCCTGCGCTACACATCTTTTTTTCTATATAAAAAAACAACAACTGCTAACATCAAATGTATATTTGTGTTCGGCTTGTTAATTCCTGACATGAAAAGGCGATTGAAATAAAAGTGCAGCAAATCAGGAACAAAAAGAAACAAAAAACAAACAACAACACGTTTTGTTGTATACTTTGTACACAAAATAATTGCGAGAGGGAAATTAAACGTTAATCTCGAATTGCTGACGAATTAATTCCAATAAAATGAACAGAACTAGCGCTCTTATTTGCAAACATTCTAGCATTCAAGTGTCAGAAATAAAACTATTGGAAAACGAATAGTTATTTTTTCTGTAAAGTTTTTGAGATTAGCTGTGTTAACTGCAAGACATCAAAAGAACAGTAGGCCTATATTTTTGTATTGAAATTATCACAAGAGATGTAGAGGCGGCATTAGAGTTACGTGTAGTAATGGCTGTGAAGTAAAACCTCATACGCAGCTAGTGTAGGGCATCGGTGCATCTATATAATGTAGTAGATCTTTTTTTGGTTTATATGTAGAGCAGGTTTAAATAGTGCTCATATTGTATATTTAGAATTGTAAGTCAATCAGGGTTATTTATTAGTATTTAATCATGGTTTAGAGCAGGGGTCGGCAACCTTTTGATAATAGCGTGCCCAAGTAGGATTTCTAATTCATTCGGCGTGACAACAGCGTAAAAGTCATCCGGCTGAAGCACTAAATTTCTTGAAGAGTGGACCTGAATAGACCTTCCGCGTGCCATTGAAAATCCCTCGGCGTGGCAAGTCTGGCACGCGTACCGTAGGTTGCCGATCTCTAGTTTTGAGATTATTTGTGTTAGAGTACGCATTTCCCTTCGCATTCTGACATCTTCAGGAAAATTCCTTCTCTTTCTGCACCAAGAACTATATAATGCACGCAGATGTGTAGCTATTGTTGTTGTTTTGCATATTGTGAAAGAAGCTAATTATTGTCAACCAGTGCAATTTTAGTTTATCGTTTGTAAATAAGTATTTTAAAATGTTTAACGTTCTTTGAGTGACTTGAGTGTATTGTCTCATAATGAGCCAGACCCTAGACTGAAGACAGAATACCCGGTACATAATAACCTTTTATCATTCAACTAAAGAGCTTACATCTGTCTAATGCAGTATATCTTTCCCATTTCGGATGTCAAAGGGTTAATTCTTCGGAACGCTAATGCATAAAAAAAAATACATATAAAGGGTTTATAAGAAAAACTTTGTTTTTATGTGTTGTTTAATTAATACAGCACATGTTGACATCACTTAACACGTGATTCTTACCGCTAAATGCATTTTGATTCTAAGAATTTATGCTTTTAAATGGCAGCTAGTTTCCGCTCATTCCAATCTGCACTAAGAAGGTTTTTTTTTAAGGAATGCTTTTTTAAATTTTTCGTTTTATAGATCAGTGACAGAAAGGCATAACACGCACTTCCGCCCAACTACAAAAAGCCGGTTACTTCCTAAAAAAAAATGTTAAGTGTAAATATCGAAACACACGAAATATAAACAAAATCAAGAGAAGAGAATTTAATCTTATTTTATTTAAATTTTTACTTACACCGTTTGTTGTGTCTATAATTAGCTTTCATTTGTTCTCTTTACATTAATCTTATTTTAACTTCTAGTAGACTTTAAACTACAAAATTAAACGTTTTTGTAAAAAAAGAAGACAGATTTATTATTGCGTCCTATGCATTCGTTCCAATGTTTGGAGGGTGAATCTGAGTCTACACAGCTCTGATGTGTGTTGGTCACACATTCTTGTCGTATGCCGTGTCCACAGGAACTGGATAATTGCTGCCCTATTGCCCACATTTGGTCCGACGGGATTACTTACTATAAAAATGATGTTATGTTGCTGGTTTTCTAGACTAGTTTATGTAACGCGTTCATTGCCTAAATGCCACTTTCTTTTTCAAATATAATTATTTCTCAAAACTTATGATATCATATGGAATATTATTACTAATTTTCTTAATCTTGTCGTTTTTCTAAGCTGGAAAGTTATAATATGTCAAGTTTTCGAAAACTTCAATCTTATAGCTTTACTAATTCCAGTGATTAAACACATTTAAATGGTGTTAAATTTGTTAGGTGTGTTTAACTACTTGTAATAAGTCCATAATAAGTCCATAGGTCTCCACACAGTCAATTTTGCAGGGCTGGTCAAATCACAGGAGCGCAAATGTAATCGTCTTTCGAGACCATGGAGCCAATGAATAAACATTACAACCTTTCTGTGAATTTGTTCTAGCATTTTGTTTTATTGTTAATATTTTCTTTAGTTGATGATTACCTGTTTATAAAAAAAATGCTCTCTGTGGGAGGCTATAATAAAAAATCTATTGCTGTATCCAGATTTATTTCATAAAAACTGTAAGCAATAAGAAATAAATAAATGTCTTGCTAAAGAAGACAACAAAAACTAGGAGCTAAATAAAGGGAGAGAAACGAAATATAAGATGGAAACTTGTAAAGGAGTGATGGAAAGAAAACTTGTTTCTGCAGGTGTTAGGGAGGTTCATGTTGTGAACAGATACTGGCACCAAGAGAATGGGGGGTGAAGTTATGCAGGTGATACATTTGGCTGATACACATTGCTCTGTTGTTGTGATTTTTTGTGTGTGTGGTTCAGAGGCGTGGCAAAGGTTTTTTTTATGTGTGGGGGCCTTTGTGTAGAGCTTCGATGGTGGGCCTCTTTGATTTCAAACACCATGGTCATGTGCTGTCTGCATACACCATAGATCAGGTAGCTAAATGAAACAATTCTTAGCTTACTTTACACATGTTTGAGAGAGTTTATGTCTGACCAGAAGACCCCCCCTCTCTCTCTCTCTCTCTCTTTCTCTCTGAGACCAAACCCCACGGCGTTATCACCGGGCCCCCAGTGAACTACACATCCTGCACCCGTCTATTGCTGATACGACACTGGTTGTCAATTAACGGCTGCTGATTACAACTGCCGAGACAAACAACGTTATGGAAAGTCTTTTCAAAGATAGGCTTTCAGGTTATTGGTTTTGCAATTTCTTATGGTATTCTTTGCTCCAAGTGTAGCAGAAGGCATCATACAATAATTGCCTTAAAATAAAAGCCGGACTAGCCTTCCGGATGTTACGTCCAGAGCGTAACAATGTTCAGGGGTTGACCAGGAGGGTTTGGCACACTAAGGTCCTGTCCGAGGGCTAGCCATCATGTAACATAGGGTACGGTCTCCGCATCCACGTGCGCTACATTATTTCTTCCCCACTCGGATCATTATGGTAGTGGCTAGCTCGTATTCCTGCACTGTCGCCCCGGTAGCACCAAATCCCATACGACAGGGCGGGGTTGAGACGGGATCGCTACACACATCGCTTCCTTCCCACCATTTATTTCGCATTATTATTAAATCTTACTTTTTAAATTTAAAGTTTTTAAGCCCACAATGTCAAGTTGATAAAGTAATATTTTGACAATAAAGATTGATCAAGAATGTATTAATAAACTAGTTTGCAGATTAGATCATACACATTTTGTATTTATTATAAAACATATCCGTAGAGTTATGTTGGCAATATAATAATATATTTCATATATACACACATTTTGCGTGATAAATGACGCTTTTTGTCTTCTAAATACTGATATCATGGCAGACTTGTTAAAGTAAAAACTAAAAAAAAAAAACAACTAGCTTGTCACAATATTTAAACCTTAACTCTAACTGTAACGTAAACCTTTCTTTAGTAAGACTTTTATTTATTGTTTTCCTTTAATGCGGTCGTCTGCTCGTCAAAACCCATGAAATAAAAGAAGCGGGAAAAATAAAATAACAGTATTTTACCACAGCCCTAAAAAAAAAAATTGACTAAAAAGCAATAAATTATATTCGGAAGCCTGGATCCACCCACAAATTTTTACCTTTCACCCAGAGGAACGCAGATCGCGAAAGGAGATAAAACACACGCACTCACGCACGTACAGACAGACAAACACACAAACAAACACACAAACACACACACTCGTACTTCAATGGGAGGGGGGGGGGTACGGTATAGGTTGTGATGGAAACTGACGTCTGCTGGTCTCATTAGGAAAACGAGCTAAAACTTTGACAAGGGAGAAGATAAATGTTTAGTGTCATAAGTACGGTAAGGAAAAGAGAGAGAGAGAGAGAGAGAGAGAGAGAGAGAGAAAAGAGAGAGAGAGAGAGAGAGAGAGAGAGAGAAAGGAATGGCACAATCGGTTGACGGGGGTTGGTCCGAGATTTTTATCGATAGTCGTTTGTCGTTATGGGTTTCACAGGTGAATTTATAAAATTACCAGAGTACCTAGATTCACCGAGATTCACCGACAGCGCTGGGAGTGGGGTGGGGAGGGGGTGTTTAAGCTGTGCACAAAACTAGTAGATCTCACAATGTCAGCTATTGGGCCCTTTTAGTTTTTCACGGCGAGAGAAATATTATTTGAAGGATTTGGTTGATTCGAAAAGCAGATAAACGCATGGACAAGAGATCACGTGATCTCTATTACAACTCTACCAGGAAAAAGACCCAATATGGATATAATATCCTGTTACAAGTTAAAGACTTAACTAAAGAGGTCTTTTTCTGGAAGGAAGGAGATTTGTAACAGCCTCATACGGAAGTGACGTTTTTAATTACTTATCTGTTTATCTATTTATCTAGTTTTCTATTTAGCTATATATTTATTCATCAATTTATCTACTTATTTATGTATTTGTTTGGCTAATTATCTATGTGTAAATTTATCTATGTCTCTATATATATCTATCTATATAACAAATGTGTAATTTGTTTGTTTGATCTATTTAGCTCTTTGACTTATCCATTTACTATATTTTTTATTTATCTATATTTGAGCCTATTTTTTCCCTCCCTACTATAAACTGCTAGTGTTAAGTTTTACCTATAGGCTAGAACTCTTATGTTTATATTTTGTCTTTAGATGTAAATACTATTGCAGACTTCAAATCTAGTCTTTGTCTGCATTCATTAAAAAAAATTCACTTCTTATCATATCTTAGCTTATAAATCACAGACGCTCCTTCTATTAAGAAGATTATTGCGTCCTACGTTCATTCGCGGTCCGAGTCTAGTCTTGCATCTTTATTAATGTTTTAAATGATATTAAGTTACTGGTTTTCCTGATTTTGTTCAGGCAACCCATTCCTTGCCCCGAATGCCACTCGGGAAGAAATAGTACTTATTTCTCTAACTATTAAACCACAAAATCACGAGACTTGTGGGGTGGGGTGCCTGAAGGGCAATTAAAGAAGGAAGACATCTAAACAAACGGGGTAGACTCGACTAGTAGTATGAACTTATTAAACTCGACTGAATCCTCGTGGCATTTCGTCTACATGACGAATGCTCGTGTCTGTTTATCTAACAAGTGGGAGAGAGAAGGGTGGCAGCGGTCCTGGGGTGGGTGTGTGTTGGCGTGCATGACGCGTGGAGGGCGCGTGGCGTAGGCCAGGGCTGCACACTATTCCAACAAGCCGGAAGTAATATATTTAGAGAATTAATATTTTTTACAATTCGTCTTACCGTGACAGCAAAACTAATGACTTGTAAAGGCGAGTTAAGAAAACTTCACAGGAGGGAGGGATGCATATACGCCCCCCCCCTCCCAATAAAACTTTCTGGCCTCACTCCACCCCTCCCACCTCACTTTAAAACCTCCCTTCTAAAACTGCAACTTCCTGTACTCATGAAGTGAAATTAAAAATAAAACTGAAAACTTCTTTTTAGATATTTTTTTTTCTTCTTCTTTCTACGTTTCTTCCTTAAACTCCTAAAATCTTGCACCTGTTTCATTTCCAGAGTCTCGCGGGGGCCGTGGGGGGGGGGGGGGGGCGGGGAAGGGAGAAGTCTACAGACTTGCATTGCATCTGAAACTTAATTCCAGAGACAACAACAACAACAAAAAAAAAAGGTAAGTAAATCAAAACTGCTCACCCCTCCTCTGTACTGGAGATGTGGTTGAGGAGGGGAGGAGTAGAGGAGGAGTCAAGTGGAGGAACAGTCTTTGCTCATCCCTCCCTCCCTCCCTCCCCCCCACCCCCTTCTACTTCTTCCTTTATCCTCCCGGGGTTTTTGGATGATCCTCAGGTATGTGAAATCTGTCAAGAAGGAGGAAGGATGAGGCTGTGAGGCTTAATTCACCAAAGGACCGAGCTTATGGCGAGGGGGGGGGAATTGGCGAGTGGGAAAAGGTGGAAAGGATGGAAAGGGTAAGAGAGGGGGGGCGGGGCGGGGGGGGGGAACTAGTGATGGTATCTTATATTTTAATCTTGGGATTAGAGAAAAAAAAAGTAGTTTTAATAAGTATAAATTGTTGGCCTTTTCTTAGATCTACACAAAGCTACACAAATATTGTATATATATATATATATATATATATATATATTAATTTAAAGATGGCAGGGGGGCATAAAGGAATATAAGACGAGTTCTGAGAGCAAGGCGCTCCACTTGAAGGCTAATGATCCTCTCAGATTTTATGAGAGCTCCACAGATGTCTCGCGGTTTGATTCCTTTAAAGCCAAGGATCCGCCCCTGTGTTAAGATTATATTCATAGACCAGTAGACTGTTATAAGATCTTTAAGCCTTCGGATTCTTTTTATTTAAGTCTTGAGGTTTAGTTTTATGTAAACATTTATAGTGTAGAAGCACGCCTCAACAAAGAAGATGCTTTAAAATTACCTGTAAGATATATCTTAGCAATTTGTGTAGTCTGTCCGATTATATATATAGTTATAATCCTGTGTATTCAGCATATTATCTATAGTTTTTTTTCTCTTTGTAAGTACAACACATTTGATCAAACAACATGATTTTCTGTGAAATGCAACTTACGCCCTGTGGTAGGCCTATTAACAATTTACGACGTAACAATTAACTGTTTGCATCAAAACTTTTTTCAAAACTTTTTTTTTGCAGACTCTAAAAAACATTTTTTTTTATATTGATGGGCATTTCGGTATTACTATAAAATATTTAAAAAAAAAATCAATCATGACAAATATATGCAGGAAATTGTTTAAAAAAAAGTTTGGGAAGTTTGAAAAGATATAAATATATATATAGATCTATATATTAATTAGAATTGTACATATTCTTCTTTAACAGTGATCAAGTGTAAGGAGTCGTCCAAAATGACATCTCGCACATCGAGGAGGGAAAGTGGGTCATTTTGAGACGATCTGTGGAACGTGCGCGAGTTGAGCGTTAAAACACTATGACGTGACATACAAAAATACGCATCTTTAAAAAAAAATATAAGCCTACACTTCAACAAGTTTTACCCAATTAACTACAGTTAACTATATTGTTAATTGTACTACTTATACGGCCACGACTATAAAAGTGAATTGAAACATCTTAATTTTAAAATCGGACATTGTTTTTTTTTTGTTTTTTTTTTTACTCGAAACATCATATATGGACAGCCTCTAATCAGTCAACGTCACCAACTGTATTCAAGTCTTAATAGACTTTGCCAAGTTTTTTGTGTGTGTCTTCAAGGTGTTCATTTGTGCTAGCACTCATGAAGGATTTTGAGATAAATCAGTCTTTAAAGGGTTGCACGAGAATTATGTTTCGTTGTTGACAAGAACGTCATTGAGTGACGCGATTGTCTAGCGCGCGGTGTACACGTCAACACACCATGACGTCATGGCTAATTAGCTCCCCCCCCCCCCTTTTTTTTTTCTTTCTCTCTCACTCTCTATTTTCTTCTTTTACAAGGATTCACTTCCAGACAATGAAGAGATGATTATCCAACCCCCACTCCCTGCACCCTACACCCGCACCTCGCCCTCCCTCCCCACCCCCTCTTTTTTTTTTTGGTTTGTTTCCTAACCGGAAACGAGTCCATGATTGAATTTAGATGGAGGAGAAAAGAAAGTGGGGCGGGAGGGGGGAGAGGGGGGTAAAGTTTGCCTTATGACGACAGACAAGGCAGACAATTTAATTGAATTCACCGCCCTGGACAAAAGGAGGGGAGGGAGGGGGGAGAGAAAAATTGTTTAGTTTTAATGTATTCATATCCCGAGTTAAGTCCCATCTGTGTTAGTGGCTGGAACGGCATTAACCACAAGGGCCGGAGATGTGCAAGATTTGGGCAAACTTTTTTTTTGTTCATGGGCGACTACGTCCACCAAACACATTCACAAGACAATGAGGTTTCATAATTTGTTTTTTTTTATCTTTAAATCTTTTCTTTTTTTTTTTTGTTTTAAAATTATTTTCTTTTGTTATATTTAAAAATAGAAATTAATTACTGTCACAACTGGTTGATTGGTGATTTTTATTTTATTTAAATTTTTGTTTAAGATCTTAGATCAATATTCAAACTATTACACAGGGAGATTACTTCAATTCTTTTTTGAATAAAATAAAATGTTTTGAGTCGATCTTTGATTATGTGCGTGAATACACAATTGACAATCTGGTCCAAAGAATTGTGAAAACGATCAACGTTAAAAAATAAACAATTGTATAATTCGAAGAGCTAAATATTAAGCAAAACTGTTCATAAAAGAATACCAAACACTATAGATTAATAAGACGGACAGCTTGATCTTTTTTTTTAGAGCCTACAAGCTTGTTTTTATCGTGCGCAGCCAATAACTCTGGCCTAAATGACTTATAAACGTACCTTATTATCTGCTGTATACAGCTTTCGATTTTAATCTTAATTTTCCTTTGAGAAAATCATAACGAATTACTAAAATGGAAGTCTAGAGGACATGGTGCGATCGGAAATTACGAAACAGAGTGTTTCAAGTTATCAAATAGCAGAAATATCAAAGCAAGCGGTCCATCATTTAAGTATTTGAAAATACTTATTTGTTTTTTTAACATTCAAATATAAAGGAACGCAAGCCTTAGGTTGCCGACCCCATCAAATAGACTATCCTAACTGATTGAGCTTGTGGATAATATGCCTGTGTCCAAAGGTTGACGTATGAATACTGACATCTGTTATAAATTCGCAGTTCTGTATAGACGTGAGTTCCGTATGGTTAGAATCGGTGTTAACTTATTCATCCTCCCTGAAAGGTTCTTGTCGTTCCTTATCATTCTAAGATTTGTTCTTGTATGATATCTTCCATATTGTGAACATGGTAACTGCAGACAGAAAGAGAAAATAAAATACTGTCTTCCAGCTTTGAACACACGCTCGCCAGTCTCAGCCTTACTGGCTCTTTGATTAACTCCACCGCGGCACCGACTCACCTGGAGGACTCTCAGACAAGACATCCATTTCCTGTACGCAAGGGGACAGTAATCTTCCTCAGCGCTGCACTAGAGGGAGTAATCCCCCCTTGCAGTTGGCGCCAGCGTGTTGTTTTTGTCTTTTCTATTTTTTTCCTTTAACGCCTCTTCTGTTGGCGTTATTCTCTTGACCTGCAAAGGAAGAGGTTCCCTGTTTCTCGGATAGTAGCTTCAAGTACATCACCTGCTATATTTTGACCTGGCTACGGTGGAAAGATTTGGGACGGGTGGGGGGTGGGTGTGTGGTTATGAGACATTTGGGACACGGGCAGAGGGCTGAAGAAGCAGGGGTGAGTAAAGGGGAATATGCGTGTGTTGGGGAGGGGAGTGTAACTTTAGCGTAGCACTCACACACGCCTTATGTGATGTTTGAGATGAGGGGGGAAGTGGGACCTTTGACTCAAAACTACTTCGTAACGACGCCTGTGTGGCAATATTTTCAGCGCTGTCACGACCGACCATTGTATTCACTAAACAAGTCATCCAGCATGCAAGTCATTTAGTAAAAACATCATTCGGCAAACAAGTCATACAGCAAACTAGTCATTCAATAAACAAGTCATTCAATAAACAAGCCATCCAGTAAACAAACCATCCAGTAAACAAGCCATCCAGTAAACAAGTCATCCAGTAAACAAGTCATCCAGTAAACAAGTCATCCAGAAACAAGCCATCCACTAAACAAGCCATCCACTAAACAAGCCATCCAGTAAACAAGTCATCCAGTAAACAAGTCATCCAGTAAACAAGTCATCCAGTAAACAAGTCATCCAGTAAACAAGTCATCCAGTAAACAAGCCATCCAGTAAACAGGCCATCCAGTAAACAAGCCATCCAGTAAACAAGCCATCCAGTAAACAAGTCATCCAGTAAACAAGTTATCCAGTAAACAAGTCATCCAGTAAACAAGTCATCCAGTAAACAAGTCATCCAGTAAACAAGTTATCCAGTAAACAAGTCATCCAGTAAACAAGTCATCCAGTAAACAAGTCATCCAGTAAACAAGTCATCCAGTAAACAAGTCATCCAGTAAACAAGTCATCCAGTAAACAAGTCATCCAGTAAACAAGTCATCCACTAAATGCCGCTATACCACCGTGCCCAATCGAGATGGAGTGAGTCGGGAAAAGATCCGAGTCTTTACAAGGATCCGAACCTGGGACTTTTTGTTTCGGCAATCCAGTTCTAATATAGACCCAACAAACAGATCAACAAAAACTTTGATTATCTTTGGCATTCGTACAGCCAGTTTCGTTTTCCCATTATTTCTTTTATTTCAACTTTTGTGCAAAACAACATTGAACTAACTTCTTGAAAACCAAATGCAATAAACTACAATATTTGGAAAACTCAAAAACCTGGATGATGCAGGGCAACTAATTAGGAATTACGATGTTATTCTCTGCAGACTACATACAGTACAGGTAATACAAAACTAACACATTTCTTTCTCCTAAACCGAGAAACGGCCCCAATGTGTGCTTTCTACAATGTCATCTTCAAAATTTCTCACATTTTGTTAGAATGCAATTCATTTAGTGAAATTTGACGTAAATACTACTACTGTATAACTCTTCCTAAATTTTCAGCAAAATTTGACCAAAATATATTATAATAAACTATATCAAAGACATCCAACTGCACCACATAATTTTTTAGATATAAAAACAAGAAAATGGATACAAGAAAAAACATGAACACAACGTTAACAACAAGGCCTTATATAACCTTCGATGTTGATGGGCCGGAAATACAACAATTCAATTCAATGGAAGACTGTATAACTGTGTAAGCTGGGTGCGTATGTGTTGTAAGGCTTTATGTTCGCATGCGTATGGCGGACTGAGCAGCAAAGGTAAACTCTGCCACACGAGAGGTAAAAACAAAATGTGGTAATAGTATGTAGCAGACACAGGCATTGACATGCCGATACCAGTAGGAACAATAAATACTTCACACAGCCCAAACAACATCAGATTCCCTCAGAAACAAATACCCCTCCCCCCGCCCCCAGTTTTGTGTTGTAGTTGTCTTGCAGTAACGGCCTTGATTTTTTAACATATACTCCACCCTCTGCCTGCCTTGCTTGTACCTTTCACAACTTCTGAACTTTCAGACCTTTCCCACCACTGCCATATCCCTCTAATTTTTTTTCCTCCCGTTTTAACACCTTTCCATTTTTTCTTTTCTAGTGTCTTTCTTTTCTATTTCTTTTATTTTTGTTTGTTTGTGAGATTTCTTACATTTCCTCCGGGCACGCGCTCAGAGAGTGAGTCTTCCCCGAGATTTATGGCGCGCAAGTGTTGTGGGCGGTGGGGGGGGGAATCTTTTGATTCAAAGGGGGGCGATGGATATAGAGTAGCTAGTAGAGAGGAAGACAGTGTTCTTGTTCTGAAAAGACCAGGGAGGGGGTTGAGGTGGGGAATAGAGGGTGGGGTAGACAATGAGCCGATAGAACCCATTGAAATGGAAGATTGTTTTACTGCTAGCCACAGAGAACTTCACAAGCACACACACACACACACACACACACACACACACACAAGTAGAGAGGTTGTTTTTTTTTTAGGTGGAAAAACGTGTGATCTACATAGGTGGAGCTACAGACTGCATTTAGAAATTATTTCTTTATCTGATCTAGGGGGGAAATGGAAGAATTGATAATGCAGGGATTGAGTCGTCTCTCTCTCTCTCTCTCTCTCTCACTCTCTCTCTCTTTGAAACGAAGAGTTAATAAACACATTTATTTTAGGAACCAAATACGTGATAAGCTGAGGATCATCCTATCTTATATATCATCTTATCATCTTATCTGTGAGTCAATAAACAAGTTGACTAAATGGTGGACACTGTCTAATTATTTACACCTGAGGGGGTGTGTGCAACACTCATTTGTTCTTGGGCCGTTTTAAGCAATATAATGTATTGAATACGACAAGACGGTCCATTAATTCCGAAAACAAACTATTTTAAACTATTTACAATACTAAAATTGGATCGTAGCTTAAAACTCTGCGTGTGCCAATAAAATACTATAGAAACCAACCAGACACATATTCAATCAATCGCCTAGTTTATCTCCGTATGACCCGAACATCCAATATAAACACAATCGCTTTATTAGCAAAAGAAACATCACATTACTTCGTTAACACCTTCATTCTTCTTTTTTTTTTTACACCAGCCGCCCCATTCCAGGCGCCCTACGCCATTAAAGTCTCCATGCTAGTATAAATAGCCTTATAACGCTCCGACAATTACTTTGACGTCTGCGTTGTGAGAAAGCACCAGGTACAATTATCTCCCCATCAAACTGCTCTGCCGGTGATCGCCCCTCCCTCCTACCTCCATCTTGTTTTGTTTTGTTTTTTTCGGGCGGGAAGTAACCTAGGAATGATCACCCCTTGCAGAAACAGCAGACGTGTAATTAACTCCAGTTGCTTTACTTACCATTCAGTTGCCTTACCCTTTGGAGAAGAAAAAAAACAACAACTCCAAATAACCTTCCAAGAGTTTAGCCAGGATTTCAGATAAATAAAAAGTCTCAAATTGTTTTTAACAAAATTTTCTATTTCTACTAATGTCGATGCATAAAATGGTTTTATGATTCATAATTTTGTATTCTTTATTACAAAATTGAATTGATTATCAAAAAATTATATTTTGTGCTTTTGTTTCCATTTCAAAAACAAACTTAAACACCAAAAGACTAGATCTAACTGAAAAGTTATATCCAAAATAACTTGGTCATTTCTTGTAAAGCCAAGTTTAAGTTTATTAAAGGAAAAATTTTGACAATAGTTTATTAACTATTAATTTATTACCACAAGTTTGTTTCCTTTCAATATGTTATGTTGGACTTTTTCTTGTAGATTTCTAAACATTTCTACGGGATGCGTCTTCGTTAATTATTGCATTTTCCCCCAGACCTGTGTGTATTACAGGGCGATAACCCAGTACCATTGGGCAAGGTGGCCAGGCGACAGGGACTTTGCCTTCGTTGTAGTTGCTGTTGAAGTAGTGTCTGTAGCTGTAGATTAGCCTACATGTTGTTGTTGAAGTTGCTGAAGTTGATGTTAATGAAGCTGCAGCTGTATATGCTGATGTTGTAAATGCTGTTGCTATATTTGCATTTGTTGTAAGTGCATACTTTTGTTGTACATTCTGTTTTTGTGCCATGATGTTGTTGTACATAATGTTGTTATGCATGATGTTGTTGAAAACGCTTCGTTAAGAATTTGCAGTTGCGATTTCTGTTTTTAATATTTGCTGTGTAGATCTAGTTGCTGCGGCTGTCCAGTTACAGCAAACCCTTACACACACACAATTGCACTATAAAAGGATGATCTACTTGTCTGCACTTCCAACCCCTCTCCCCCCACTACTCACCGCTGTGGTAATAAGTGTAACATATATGCCCCTCCCCCCCACACACACCTCCAGTTAAACCCCCCTCCATCAATATTTCCAAACACCTGTACAAATACACCTGATACTCAAATCTCTTCAGCTTAACAACCAAAACAACGCCCCACCCCCCACCACACACACACCCATACTTCGACAAGGACAAAAAAAAAAGCTATTTATTTTGAAAGGAACAATTTAATTGGTTATAATGAGTTCAGCTTTACCGTTTGTCATGGAGTGGGTTTCCCCCCTTTTGTTTATTCTTTCATTTTCTTTTAAGAGTGTTCAAATTACACAAAGGGAGATAATGATTAAAGAATACATTTAAAAAACAACACAGTAATCTCCCCTTCTCAACGCCGGCTTTTGTTTTAATTTTTAATGGGGGAATTAATTTGTCTTTAATAATAAAAATGCAATAGATCAATGGTTCCCAACCTTTTTAATGCCGCGACCCTTTTATACAGCTTTTCACGTTATGGCGACCCCCAACCGTAAACCTTTGTTTTGTCGCTACCTACTAACTGTCATGTGCTACTGTTATAAAATGTAATGTAAATATCTCATATAACTGGAATGTGCTACTGTTATAAAAATGTAATGTTAATATCTCATATAACTGGAATGTGCTACTGTTATAAAATGTAATGTAAATATCTCATATAACTGTAATGTGCTACTGTTATAAAATGTAATGTAAATATCTCATATAACTGTAATGTGCTACTGTTATAAAATGTAATGTAAATATCTGATATAACTGTAATGTGCTACTGTTATAAAATGTAAGGTAAATATCTGATATAACTTTAAAGTGCTACTGTTATAAAATGTCATGTTAATATCTCATATAACTGTAATATGCTACTGTTATAAAATGTAATGTTAATATCTCATATAACTGTAATGTGCTACTGTTATAAAAATGTAATGTAAATATTTCATATAACTGTTATGTGCTACTGTTATAAAATGTAATGTAAATATTACATATTGACTCATATAACTGTATTGTGCTACTGTTATAAAATGTAATGTAAATATCTCATATGCAGGATGTATTTTCAGTGTTACAAATTGAACATATTAAATCACAGTGATTTAATCACAAAAATTCATTTAAAATTATATATTGAGAAATATTTATTTCTACTTACAACACAACGTCAGTGCTAAGATTGAGATTACGTCTTTCTCATTGGCTTACACAACGATGATCATCTTTCACAAGTCTACTTCTGTGTTTAGATTTAGTAATCACCAAACTGGAAAGCACTTTCACAAAGATAAGTTGTTGGAGATGGAAGAAGATTTAACAAATAATGTTGGTATATTATTAAAACCTTATTCTTTGAATTTCTTAAAAAAAAATTCAAAGTGAGCGAACTCGATATAAACAAAAATTAAACAATTTCTTACTAAATCTATTCAAGGGAGATAATATTCCTAGTTTTAAGTATCTGGGGCAATGATTTTATTAAACTTTTTTACTAAGCAATTTGCCTTTAAGAATAAAACATATTGTATATGCGGATACCAGTACAGGTACTCAAATTGACAAAAATATGTAAAACAAACAACCAATTAATTCATATTTTTAAATTATAAATGTAATTTTTAAAACACCTTATTAGCTACTAACTAGTTTTCATTAGTACCCATTTACTTCATAAATAGTTACCAATGTATATTATGGTTATCCTTTTCCAAATTTTTTGGAAAGCCTTATATTTAAGGTTTGAAGAATGAAAAGAAAGGAGGAATTGTCTCGGCCAGGGATCGTTAACCTACGGCAAGAGTGCTAGACATGTTACGCAAAGCGATCTTCAATGACACGCAGAAGACTCCTAAAAAAATTATTAAAGTATATTCTATAATTCACAATGTAACAAAAACAAACTTGTTCTCTGTTTATCGAAATGTTTTGATGTTTCTTAACTAATGAGTATACTGAGTCTGAATATGACATTGTTTTTTTTTATTGCATCTACCGTTTGATAATAAAACCAAAAAATCAATAAAGGGGTTACCTGCATTATTAAGCTATATCATGTAGTTATATTTTAAAAACTTTAATGTTTCACCCCCATATTATATATGACTAGGATAGACTAAAAAAAAATTAAATTTATAATGATGTGAGTATTGGTCACTATGGCAATGGCGGCCATCTTGAAAAGAAACACATATTTTTTAAATCTTAAAATTTTCTAAACTAAGATGTTTGTATTGAAGTTTTAAATATGTATTTGTTGTATTATAGTTTTTGTGGGTAACTGGCTAGTATTGGTTGTTATTCCGCTTGGAATTACCTCCCACTACAGCTTCGCCAGAGCCCTAGCTATGACACCTTCAGGAGCCGGCTGAAGACTCACCTATTTCGTCAGCAGAATTAGCGTATTACTACATATTTCGTTGTCTGTGCTGTATTCTGTAACTGTCGTCTGCGCATAGAACTGTCACCAACGGGATATGCGCTATATAAGCACCGTTATTATTTATTTATTTATTTATTCTTTAAGAAATTTTGAAATTATATTTTTTTTCATTTTGGTCTATATAAATTGCCCAAAAAATTATTTTATAACTCATAAATAATATTCATAAAAAAATTATGAAAGAGACAAACATAACAGTAACTAGCTAGTTACCTGCACTATATATCTATGCATTATCCTTAAAAGTTTAACTAACATATCACAAAAGACTTCAAAAATATTAAGATTTTACTGACCGAAATACCACAAAAACAACATTTAGAGAAAAATGACTGAAAAAAACTTTCCATTTTTTTATATTTTTTGTACAGTAGACTACACCACAAACATATATTTCTTCAACAATGACATATATATAAACAGAAAAACAACATTAAACATTAAACAGGTTTGTACGTTGTACCTTTCTTTGATTTGTTACGGCTTTCCGCTTCTACTTGTCTTTTTTTTTCAATTTTTTTTCTTTTAATTTGATTTACTTATATTTAATTAAATCACTTACAAAATTTTCAATCTTTAGAAAAAAACTACAAAGTTTTCATCATTTATAAGGGGACTTAGTAGTAATAGTAACTGTAGCCTAAGCAATCATGTTATAAGTTATCCTTTTATAAATAAATGTAGAAAGTTTCAAATAAGTTGATTGAACGATTTAGATGTTTGCAGGCTCCATCGTGCAACATTTGTTAATTAAATCGTACCCAAAATGTGCTAATATTTTTTTTAAAAAGCTCTAAAACAACATAAATAAACATATATACTTACTTACTTACGCCTACTACCCCTATGGGGACATAGGCCACCAACAAGGGCTCTCCAGCCATCCCGGTCCCGAGCGAGTCTTTCCAACTGTCCCCAAGAATGGCCTGTTCTCTTGACGTCTGCATCCAGGTCTCGGCGACATATATAGGAAAAGTAATATGAAAAGATAGATTATATAGAAAATATACAAAAAAATCAGCATATATATATAATGTTTTAAATGCATTACACATATACGAAAACTCTAAAATATACTTTATGTTTTTTTCTCAATAAATCATGATGATAGAGCAAAACCAATGGTACCATTGAAATCAGCATACCAAAATTAAGTAAAAAAAACATACAAAAATTAACATAAACAAAAATGTTGTTACATGGTGATAAAAAGAGTGCTAAAGCAGGGTGACATTTAGGCTGTTGGCTCGCTGAATGAATTAGAAATCCCACATTGGAACACTATTATCAAAAGTTCAAAAGGTTGCCATTGACAAGACTTAATGAGACGTGAGCTTTTCAAATGGAAGAGATCATGAACTTCCGGTGACATTTCCCGCCATATTCGTTAACAGAAAAACATGCATGTGCTGGAGTTTGATAATTGATTTCAACCTTGACGGCCAGTTTGGTTTTTTTAGAAATATACAAAGGTTACAAGATTAGTTATGAGGAATCCGTTCTTAGCATCAAAAATGAGTAGGCGTTACTTAATACTCAAAGTGTTAGTTGCGTTAGGTTAAATTTAGCTTTGTTTATAAAATAAATTAATCAATAGTTGCGTTTCTTGGTTATTAAAAAAAAATAAAACGAAATAAAAAAATTATTTTGCATCAAAGCAATAAGTTTGAGATTATAAATAGGTGATTCTTCACGTCTGACTTTTACAATACATCGTTTTATTTTAGAAACATCTTTTGGAAATGAAATAAAATTTAATCCTATACAATTTTTGGTACAACCAGTAACACATACATGTTTCGAAGCAAATGATCGAATAGGGCAGGAAATGTTTTTCTCTTCGACCTTTTATGCATGCATAATCGTTAAGACTTGTCAATTTGCTGGTGTAGACCAAGGAGTGTTGGTGCCAGGAAACAACCCTGTTTGACCGCACTACACACCTGGGAGGATTGTGAGGTGGCGCCATCGAAGAGTTCTGTGCTGTACGTTTTGTTGTGGAAAGCCTCAATAAATCCATCAAAAATAAGAGTTTTTGGGTGGTCGTTGGCGACCCCCTTGAAATGTTCGTTCGACCCCCAAAGGGGTCGCAACCCACAGATTGGGAACCGCTGCAATAGATCCTAAATCAGGTTGTTTTTCTTCACACTGTAAAATGATCATATCTGTTTGGGTTTTTAGTTGTTGGAGCTTAAATGTGTGTGTGTGTTTGTGTGTGTGTGGTGGGGTGTGTATGATTGTTTGTTTAGTTTGTTTACCAATTTAAACATGTTAATGTCGATGATATTTAGAATAAAGTGTTATAAATAAAGAAATAATTTGAAATGTGATGAGCTATTCAACGTAGAGAGTTAAAAAAGGAAGAGTATTGAATAACATTTATTTGTTGATGCCTCTGTGTATTATCATCGTCATTCATTATAATCATCATTATCATCATTATCATCATTATCATCATTATCATCATTATCATCATTATCATCATTATCATCATTATCATCATTATCATCATTATCATCATTATCATCATTATCATCATTATCATCATTATCATCATTATCATCATTATCATCATTATCATCATTATCATCATTATCATCATTATCATCATTATCATCATTATCATCATTATCATCATTATCATCATTATCATCATTATCATCATTATCATCATTATCATCATTATCATCATTATCATCATTATCATCATTATCATCATTATCATCATTATCATCATTATCATCATTATCATCATTATCATCATTATCACCATTATCACCATTATCACCATTATCACCATTATCATCATTATCATCATTATCATCATTATCATCATTATCATCATTATCATCATTATCATCATTATCATCATTATCATCATTATCATCATTATCATCATTATCATCATTATCATCATTATCATCATTATCATCATTATCATCATTATCATCATTATCATCATTATCATCATTATCATCATTATCATCATTATCATCATTATCATCATTATCATCATTATCATCATTATCATCATTATCATCATTATCATCATTATCATCATTATCATCATTATCATCATTATCATCATTATCATCATTATCATCATTATCATCATTATCATCATTATCATCATTATCATCATTATCATCATTATCATCATTATCATCATTATCATCATTATCATCATTATCATCATTATCATCATTATCATCACCACTATTATCATCGGCATCCTTAATTTTATCATCATCATCATTCGTCTTTTTTTTTTTCGGTTACTTGAGTATTGTTGCCTTCGCGTGAAGTTTTTATAATCAATATTTTATTGTTTACCCAGACATGTTTGTGAGACTTCTTGGCAGTGTTCATTTAAAACACATTAAAAGTTTATCCCTATCTGTTTACCCATCTATCTATCTCTACTTCTATCCTTCTATCTATTTACCCATTTTCCGATCTATCCATTTAACCATCTATCCAACTATCCATCGATCTATTCAACTATTCTACTATTCTTCTATCCTACTACCCATCTATCCATATAACCATCTATCCATCTATCAAGCCATCTATCTATCAATCTATCCATCTATCTATACAAAAAGTTTAGTAAAATACAAGTCTTTCTCTCCAAAGAAAAACATTTCTCTTGCCATATCCTTTTCTGGCACAACAAGACGCCTCTCATCGCCTTTCCAATAATATACTGCCCTTTCCCCACCTTACACTTTCTTACAGGTGCCGCCTATTGTCTTTAACTTTCACACCAGTCTCTCAGTGTCCGCCCCTCGTTCTGACGCCCCCTCCCTTCACCAGCGCCCTCTCTGCCCCCCTTTACACGCAGTAACCGTCCCGCAGATGGCAAAAGAAAATGTGAGTGTTGAAGAAGCTCGAGTTTCGCTGTAGCCTAGGGGCGCCCCCACTTAACAAGAAAGTAGGGCGCCCCACTCAACAAGAAAGCAGGGGCGCACTGTTAGACGATTAAACACACGAGATCAACCTTAGGGCTTCAACGTTCCTCACCCTGGGATCCGCTTTCCCGACTTAAGACTTTGTTATGTAATAAATGGTTTCCTGAACATTCTGACTTGGCTTGAGTACTTTGTCTCAATATTAACATTAAAAGTTGCACAGGCATTTTTAACGCGAAATCAAAATTTTTCTTATACTTTCCTTTTAAGAAATGAATATAGTCATAAGTGTAGTATTATTAAGTCGTTTTAACTGAAAATTTGATAGGATGTATTGTTAGTCGGGGCAAGGCGCCACAAATCTGCTGTCCAAATTTCAGCTCGATCGGACCACGGGAAGTGGTCGAAAAATCGAAGCCAATTTTTGCACCATTGCAGACGTTGCAACTTAAAATAAAGGGAGTAATAAAAAAAGTAGACACAAATATTTCGCAGTACGGGAAAACCCGGTCCCGAAACACACACTAAATTTGAGAACATTGCAAAGGGACATAATTCGGACATGTCGCCTGTTTTATAACCTTAACATACGGTGATTAGTAATAGGTCTAAGTGTATTTAAAAAAATAAATTAACGAATAAAGCACTATTGTTGATAAAATATAAATTTCTTTTGGAGGATGCTTCCAATGTATACCTTTAACTTTTAACAAACATCTAAATAAATAAACAAACTCACGGTAATTATATATAGCCTATTGATCAGTGACAGTAGAAAAAAAATGGTGGAAATGTCTTCAAAAATGTTACTTCCATGCCCTATCCGTTCTTTTTATAAATCAGTGAGTTATATCCTTTGTGGTGACGTCGATTGTGTAGAAATGTCTGCATTGAACTAGGCGGGATAAGTGACCTCACATCCTAGAAAAAAACATTCTCCTATTCTTACAGACTAATGAAAAGATATAATTATAAATTTGGGTGTAGAATATTTAAATGTTTGTAGAAAGAAGTTTGTAATGTATCAGTTTTTGTTCACACTGACGCTTAAATTACATGTATGCATCTACAGCAATAGTATTTTGCTTTGGCTCCTTACTTTTATTAAAACCGTAGATTTATTATTTTATCGTAAACGTGGCCTGTGTGATTTGTATACATTTTGAATCAATCCTAGACTCTCAGTTGCCAGGACAATATGTTTTTAAATGTCCAACAGAAAAAAAGACAGTATAATTTGAAGAGTTTTTATCTTGAGACACAAGGTGCCAAGGACCACAAAATGAAAAAAGAAACTAAAGTATCCCGTCGGACCAAATTGACCCATAGGGCCGGTGAGGCAACGTTCACCAGTTTCTGTTGACAAGGCGTACTAGGGGATTGTGTGCCCCTACTATAGTATGAGACAGGTTATGAATCAAGCAATAGTTTGTCGCTACACTAGTTCAATATCTCGAACGTTTTCATACACATAAGAGACGATTATGACCTTTAGAGAATACATTATTATCCTAAGCCCTATAAATGCACGGATACACACACACACACACACACAAACACGCACAATCACATAAAAAGTTATCCAATGATCTATAAATTGATGGAATTTGTCATGAATGCAAAAATTGTGGATCCTAAGTGCTCGCCATTTTTCATCATCATCACTGATCTATACATGAACTATATTTCACAGACACTGACCTATATATACACTACAAGTGACCATACTTTTATATTAAGTTAACATGAATTTTATATAGCCCGTTTGGACATGCCACTATCGAGTATCTTGAACATGTAGTGGGTGGTGGGAAGGTTGAACCAGTAAATGCTAAAATAGAAGCTATTCAGAATGTCCCAGTGCCACAGACAAGGAAACAGCTCCGTAGCCCCGTAAAACCTAGATAAATAGTATAATTAGAATATAGCTTTTCGACATAGTGCCATTCAAGAGTCTGCTCTCCTCATCACAGTCTTTACTCAGGGTTCACAGTGTGTCGTCGGGAACAAAAGGAAGTCGTTTGGAAGGCGCTTTTTTAAATCTTCGGCACCTGTGTTGTGAAACAACTTGCTACAGACACTTGGAAACTGTGAGACAAAAGATTATATTTATGAAGAGACTGAAGACCTTTCTCTTTATCGAGTTTTTTTTTGTGCTATCCATATCCTAGCATCTTATAAGTTTGTACTTTACATCTTATAAGTTTGTACTTTTTATCTTATAAGTTTGTACTTTTCATCTTATTAGTTTGTACTTTTCATCTTATAAGTTTGGACTTTTCATTTTATAAGCTTGTACATTTCATTTTATAAGCTTGTACATTTCATTTAATAAGCTTGTACATTTCATCTTTTAAGTTTGTACATTTCATCTTTTAAGTGTGTACATTTCATCCTTTAAGTTTGTACCTTTCATTTTTTAAGTTTGTACTTTTAATCTTATAAGTGTATAAATTGCATCTTATAAGTTTGTACTTTTCTTATAGTTTGTTCTTATCTGAACTGAATTACTTGCTTATATAGATCAGTGAAGGGTGAATATAATGGCGGCTATCTAATTTCCGCTTACTTTACCTTGTATTAAACGAATTGATTAAGGATTCTCTACCCCAGGGGTCGGCAACCTTTTGATAACAATGTGCCAAAGTATGATTTCTAATTCATTCAGCGTGCCAAAAGCCTAAAGGTCATACTGCTGTAACACTAAATTTCTTCTAAAAGAGACTTGAATTGACTTTTAATGCCTCTAGCGTGCCATAAAAAATCCCTCGGCGTGCCAAGTCTGGCACGCGTGTCGTATGTTGCCGACCCGTGTCTATCCATTTATTTTTATAAATCAGTGGGAAAAAAACTAACATTTCCTATCACAAAACAAACAGAAACAAAAAGAAAAACTTTTGTTTTAAGCACAAGCAAATGTTAATTCTAAAAGAACAACAGCTGGGATTTACTTCTAAAAATAGCAGAATTCTGTAATTTACTTTGGCATTACAAATTCTGTCTGAAATAAAAGTCTGGAACAATTAAGTGATTGGAAGTTTTTTTTTAAAAAAAAACGACAAGCTACATTTTACTTTAAGGGAATTATTTCTTTTCTTTTTCATTCCTTTTCTTTTGGAAAAAAAAAAGGAAAGGTTAATGCAGTTCTAAATGTTTATTGCGAAGAGATCACCCAGGGGCCATTACTCCTCGGAAGACGTCAAGGGAAGGTAATGAGGTAACCCGAGCCGGCATCAAAAGTTTCTGTCCTTGCATAGAACGGACATTGACGCGGTAAGAAGTGTCCAATTAGATAACGGCCGATTGAGTCAGGGGAGGATAACTCTGAAAGACGCGAGACTGCAGCAGACGTCGGATTTGTTTATCGTTAGCTCTGACGTGATTTCTTTTATTCGGCTTAACGTTAAGAACAACGGCAATTAGGAAGAAATATATAGGCTAGATGCGCTAGATCTATGTATAATATTTCAAAGGTGTTAAGTTTTTTTTATTTGGAAGAAGACAAACTAAGAATGAAATAAAAAAAAGAGAAGTTCTTTATAATGTATTTAGCTAGGCTACATAGATACACAGATACTCAGATCAATAGATACATGCATCAATAAATAGATAGCCTACATACATTCCTATATAGATTGTTAGAAGGGTAGATAGGTGGATAGATAAAAAGACATAGGCCTATAGATAGATTAATTGATAAGATAGACCGATAGACCGAGAGATAGATGGACAGATTGATTGAGAGATGGATGTATAGATGGACAGACGGAATGGTGGATAGAGGGATAGATAAACGATTTTTCACTAGAAAACAGTTATAAGACAATTACGCCGCGCACTATCCCTCAATTCGTGGCTCGAGTCCCTTTTAACAATAAACTCCTTATTTAATAAACTGGATTAGCGCCCTTAATAGCTTAATATCAAATCAAAACGCCCTTTTCTCACCCCTCCCAGTAAAACAACATAACAATGGGTCTCAACATCGGGTATAATATGTATACTCAGTTTATGTAGGCCTATAATCAATATTGATCAAGGGTGGATTGACTAAGCTTTTACCCCTATGGCTTTACCCACAGTTTTATGATAGACTACGTTCAGTTATATATGTCGGAAAATGGGGGGGGGGGGGGGCGGGGGCGGAAGGTGCATAGGCCATGGTAAATAATTTAAGTGCTTAGGTAATTATATCTTTCTGGGGCTACCTCCCACTTACCTATTCAGCCTCCCGCACTTGGGTTTTGCATAATCTGCTAAGGGATATGGTAGCAAAGTAGCCTGGTGTGAGGATAAGTGGATTTCTTTATGGAAAAAAGGAGGGGAGGGAGCCTGGAGAATAATGGGGGCGTTTGCGGTAGGCTACGTGTTGGGTGCTGTTTTACTCTGGTGTAGTTTTAAAAAAAATGCTTTTCTTTTGTTTCGTAACCACATATAAAGAAAGGCTACCCTTAGGACCAAATTAATCCATAGGGCCGATGAAGCGGCGTTCACCAGTTTCTGTGGCCCACGGCATAATAGGGGATATGTGTGGCCAGCACAATGCCCAGCCGCCTTTACTTTACCCCAAATAATATCAGGTAGTCCTACCCCCCATCTGAGCTGGGTAGACTCATGGACACCCTCCAGTCCCGGGAACAGCATTCACCAGAACTAAGAAAAAATAAATTTGGAAAAGAAAAGGTTCTCAAGAATATACAGCAAATTTTAGTCATTTATATGATACAGCTAGTCGACCCGTGGACACGTTTTGTCCCTAAAGAAAGAAAAATATCAAGCTCAACAATAGCAGAAATGAAACACGCGTGCACTGTACACTGTTTACGGGCCTGGAAGTTGTTACCGAGTCTACTCAGCTCTGATGTCTAGGACTGCACACTAGTTAAGGGACATGATTGGTGATTGGGCATTGTGCTCGTCACACAATCAGTTAGTATTTCGTGGCCACAGAAACGTGTGAACGCTGCTTCACGGGCCCTCTAGATCAGGCGTCTGCAACATTTTGCTTATAGTGTGCCAAACTGGAATTTCTAAATAATTCAGCGTGCCAACAGCCTGAAAGTCAAAATGCTCAACTATATTTTTTTTAAATAGGCAATTTATTTAGTGCCCTATCAGGAACAAGACCAATAGAAAGGGAACGTTATAAAGAAAATCATTAAAGCGTTTTATATTTTATAACACATTAGCCTGTTTGATATTAGCATCTTTTTTTTTAAAATCATTTCTTAGTTAATTGACAAGTCTTAACAAATATGCATGCATAAAAGGTCGCAAAGAAAGACATTTCCGGTCTTATTCGAACATTTAATTACAAAAACATGTCTGTGTGCTACGTTACTGGTTGTACCAAAATATATAGGAGATTAAATCTTATTTCAGTTCAACAAGATGTTGCCGAAAAGAAAACGATGGATTGTGAAAGTCAGAAGTGAAATTTCACCTTTTTATAATATTAAACGTATTGCTTCGTGCAAAAGAATTTTCGTTTTTTTTTGTTTTTATGAATCTACGCATTGTGTTTTTTAGTAACCAAGGAACGCAACTCTTGACTAGATCTAATTTATTGTATAAACAAATCTAAATTTAACTTAACGCGACTGACACTGCCTACTCACTTTTGATGTTAAAAACGAATTCATCATAACTAATCTTGTAGCTTTTTCATATTTGTAAAGGACTAGAACTGGTCGTCGAGGTTGAAATCAATTGTCAAACACCAGCAAAAGCATGTTTTTTTGTTTGTTTACGGAAATGCCTAAAATAATAAACATTCTAAAAAAAAGAACCGGAAGTGCATGATTTCTTCCATTTGAAAAGGTCACGCCTAATTAAGACTTGTCAATAGACGATTTCATTTCTCAACTTCCACATTAATGATAGAAGCATAAACATTTAAATGTTAGTAGTCAAGATATAATTTTAGAAATAGCTCTTTATAGTTTGATCTCAAAATAACTGAGATTTTCACTTATATATTGCTTTTTATATCCAATAGGAGGCGCGTCGGAGTTTAACCTCCTTGACCCTCATTTGGGCCTTCTAGGCTTGTATTGTTTTATTTGAGAGCCAGAGCTCGGGGGTGGGGGGTGGGGGGGGGGGAGTGATCGATCTTGATTCAACCAAATTGATGAGTATAAGACTATAGTTAAGCGGAAGAGATACATGGTAATCAGACAAACTGGGTAGTTAATGTAATGTTTAAAAAATTTACATATAAATTCTTTAGTCATATAATATTTAGATCTATATAATTTTAAACTATATTTTATAGTATGATCATTTTAAAGTTATAAATTGTAAGCCATTAATTTTTTAAAAAAGGAAACCAAAAAAAAAAAAAGAAATGCAAAGAAAACGGGTTAATTATCTCCCTTAATTTTAAATTCTCCAAATTTGATGATGCTAGTGATGCCAAGCGAGTTAATTTTTTTTAAATATAACTACTGTTATTATTTCTTTATATAAATTCAGCAATCTGATCTTTTTCAATGTGTAATTATATGTATAAAATTAATTTACATAGTAAAAAAACATTTACTGCATTAATAAAGTCAACTTAAGGAGTTTAAAAAAACTTAATAATTACAACAATTAGGCCTACATAATATAAAGATAGTATATTTTTATTACAATAATAAAGCAAACGAATTTGTTTTAGAAATAATTTTATTTATTCTTAATTATGAATAAGAGAGAAGAACATAAAAACTCTTTTGAATGTAATTAGCATGTATCAATTAATGAGCGCTTTTCCCTTGAGTCCTCTTCGCTAATTGTTCAATTGTCCATGTAGGGGAGAGGTGGGTAATTCGTACCTATGCCGTTTTACCTAGTTATACTGGTTGTAATTAACATTTAAGCTCGTTAACACATGCCAGCACATTAGTGTTGACTGCCATAGAACAATGATAGACATGGACAAGAAAATAAAACGGTAGGCTGACGTTATATGTTTTTACACTACTTGATGCTATTTTTGAATAGTGCCTCTAGTCGTACTACGTAGGTCTGGTTAAACATAGCGTATTTATATTTGTTTAGTGTGCTGACTATCCAGTCTGCTTCATTAATAAATAGATTTAGGTCTGTTTTCTACTGCCGATAAATACATAGAAGCAATAAACAATGTTACGTTTGAGTCGGCTAAGTCGTACCTCGCTATGGAGGGTAATACGTACCGGTGCTAATTACGTTACAATTAGTGCAGAAGTGCCGAGACTGCACCAGAAAAAAAAGACAAAAGGTCTGGAGGCAAAAAAGAATAAAGCTTTGCAATGGTACCGGGTATAGGTAGGGTGAGAACATCTAGGAATACATTATTTAATGTTTTATCTATAGAGCGTAGGTACATCCTGCATGCTCTGAATAAGCCTTCCAATGTGGGTCACTGAAAAATTATACTTGTGAATTAATTATTGAATACAAAAAAGATAGATATATAGAGACCTCAACTTATAAATGTCAACCGTTAAAAAACAATATTTTTTCTTCATTTCTTTTGGTACTTATTACCCTTAAGTGGTACGAATTGAACGCTGGTGAGGGCACAGAATAGGTATAGAACAGAATGCGCAATCGCATATTTTTCTGTTTCCGGAAGTAATACCGACGCCATACTGTTTAAACGCAGCGGTCCTGGTTACATTATATATTGATGCTTATTTACAATGTATTTTTCTTCAAATCTACAAATTCGAAAACCCAAAGCTAATGTTTCAGGCAAAGGTTACAAAAACTGTTGTGTAAATAAACTGCAACAATGACGCGAAAACGATTGATTATCGTACCGAGCTACGCCTAGGCCTAGGCTATCTTTTCAAATATCAGCTGGGGTAATATAATTTTACATCATATAGGCCTAATCCTATAATGTTGAAACGAAAATGGGTAAATGTATATTTATATAAAAGTAGCCTAAGCCTATAATGAAATATAATATAGGCCCTATATATAGGTTATTGTATATATTTATAGTACGCCTAGATATCCTCTCATTTTACTATAGTAGCGTCTCTAGCGACCGCTGCCTTGCGTCGAAAAAAAATGGCGGAATCGAGCTTCACTTTTAGGGACTGCGCATATAGGGATTGCGCATTCTGTTCTATACCTATTCTGTGGGTGAAGGCAATTCGTACCACCTTGACTTTTTAAAAATTGTATTAATTGTGCTCTTTGTTTTCATAATAACACGTTCAGATCATGTATTTTCATTATTTTGTCACCAATAATTGCTGTAACATAAAAATAAACCTTTTTCTACTGTTAGTTTTATTATTGTTAATTTTTTTCCTTAGGGGGTACGAATTACCCACCTCTCCCCTACATATTTAGTCACTTCTGAGTGATCAAGTTGAAATGACCGCTTGGTGTGTTTAAAACAGCTTTCATGTACGATAAAATATGTTCACTAGTGTATATTATACCAAAAGCTGAAAGTAGAGCGAATGCCTTGCAGTTGACAACAGATGATCTCTATCCAGCTATTCCTTTCAGATTTTCCCTCAAATCGTCAGGCCCATTTTTTTGTTTTTTTTTAAAATGAAAAATGGTTGGGGTGTTCCTATTGCGTGAGAAGAGGGAAAGAGGTAATGGCGTCAGGCTACTTCTACTCCACTATAAAAAGATCCAGATCTAAGTAGTTTTTAGTAAGATCAATCCAGTCAGGTTTGATGTGGTATGGAAACACGAATCCATTAATTTGAAAGTGTTGCCTTTGTTTAGAAAACTCCGCATTGAGTCCTTCAATGCACTTCTGAAAACGCTCATCTATCTTAATTTGCCTTAAATAGTTAAATGTTTTGAAATGGATTTCTCGGCAAGATATGTCCAGTTTCAAACCATTCCAGTGGTCTAACACTTAAAGTGCTTTTCGATCCCGTCCTTGTGAATGCAAGTTCAACTCACTGAAATGTGTCGCCATGTCATTCCGAAACATCGGCTCCAACAGCCAGTTCTCCTCATTTTGTACCGGAAATATTTTTGTTTTTTAATCAAGTTAAACCTTAATTGCTTCCAGACAAGAAAGGAATCAATCCAAGACATTACCTATACTCCGTATCACATTCTTCTACAATGATGAGAGCTTTGCAATCAAACATTCCTGAACTTAAATAGTCGACGTACAGTGTGATTCCCATATAGTTCGCCACGTGGCACCAATTAATTATTGCTGACGTATGTTGTTTTGACTTGCATTAAAGAAATCTGCTTTGAAAAAAAAAATGGTAGAGACTAACTGGAGAATCGCACCGAATGGTAGTCCGATACGTTGTCCACTAAGCTAGCGAGCACACATGTATGCCTACTAAATCGAGTTGCAAAGGTAAAATAATAAGGTAACGTGTCTTTAAATAAACCAATTTGATTGGTTAAACACACACACAGAGCTTTATATATATACATATATGTTTAGTTTATATATATATATATATATATATATATATATATATATATATATATAAACATATATCAATGTACGTATATAAATATATATATATAAATAAACATATATCAATGTACGTATATATATATATGTAGGACAAGGTGGCCAAGAGGCAGCATGTTCGGCTGACATACCAAAGATCCTGAGTTCGAATCCTGGTGAAGTCTAAGAATTGTTCCCGGTAGGACTGGAAGGTGTCCCTGAGTCTACCCAGCTCTGATGGTTACCTGATTTTAGTTGAGGGGGGGTGGGGTAAAGTAAAAGGCGGCTTGGCATTGTGCTGCCCACACATCCCCTAGTATGCCGTTGCCACAGAAACTGGTGAACTTCACACGGCCCTATGATCTATTTAGTCCGAAGGGTACTTTTACAGTACTAAATTATGCATGTGCATACATTAATTGGTATAAAAATCAACCAATTAAGCAACATACTTGATGTAGCAACATACTTGATGTAATAAAAAGAATCTTAATTGCTGGAAATGTACTTAACATTTGTCCCTGTTGCTGTTTTTCAAGGGGAAGTAGTTAATAAAAATAGATTTGGGATAAATTAAAACGCTTTCACAAATAGCACATAATGGATTTATAAAGCAATACTTTGTTTTTAAGGTTTGTATAATTTCCTATAATAACAATGACCTAAGAAAAAATTAACATTTTTAACTGTCTGGTAATTCCTGCTGATATATACCAACATACCCCCCCCCTCCCACACACACAGACCCACATAGACTCCCGCCCCCCACCCCCCACCCCATCCCACGAAGACCTGGGTGAGATGATCTTGGGATGCCCAGTCCATGACCCTGAGACTTGTCACTCATTTTCCCGCCTGGAGAACGTCGTCAGCTGGCGCGCGCGTGTGTGCGTGTGTGTGTGTGTGCTGGCTGGCCTCCCTTTGATCCTCAGCCGCGTCGACACCCGACAAAAATTTAACTTTCATCGCGCTGGGCCTGAGAATGATGAAGAGAAAGAGAGAAAGAATGAGAGAGGGGCAGAGAGGGAGGGAAAGAGGGGGAGAGAGTGAAAGAGAGAGAGAGAGTGATGTTATGGCAGGGGTGAGTGTTACCGTATATTATTTTTTTTTTTTTTGGGGGGGGGGGGGGTCTAAAACTGATAAGTGATGACCTAGTGCTCGGGTCACGTCTGATGTTTTCTCTAGGAAGGTCACGGCTGAAATCCTAGAAACGAAAAGACGGTCAAAGAGTCTAAACTAATTAGAAATAGTACTTAATAAATATAGGCTACATCCATTCAGCACGTGAGCTGAGTTATAAATAACTTTAACCGTGCAACTATATCTCTATTTCAGCCGAAATGCAGGATTTATAATACATAAGGCAATAGGGGCCTACAGTCTAACTTAAAAATACAACACAATAACAATCTGTTACATTGCGCAGAAAAACACAAGGACAACAACTATTTTCTCATCCCTTGTTCGACAACAAAAGCATATAAGTACTCTTTCTTCTCGGGTGGCATCCGGGCATGGAATGGGTTGCCTGAAAAAAAAAAAAAAAAGGAAAACCAGTAACATTAATGAATATGTCGCCCTATTGTTTATCACGAGTAACTTAACATCATTTAAAACACTTATCAAAGTGCAAGACTAGATTTAGATCACGGATGAGCGTAGGACGCTAAAATCTTCCTAATAGAAGGAGCGTAAGTGTAATATATCAGATACGATAAAAATATATTTAATGTTTTTTTATGCACTCAATCTACTTAACCTTAGACCCAATTACCATCTTTCAATTTCTTTTTTTTTTAATTAAATAAACGGAGTTCTTGGTGAACTCCATACGGCTCAACTATTCTTATGGAGGGGGTGTGGGTAGGGTGAGGGCGTACAAAGCCCACACTGAAGTTTGCTATTAGAGACCATCACTGGTAGGCTATTTACAAATTTACAATGCACTGAGGAAATGAAAGACCCGCTTACCCGTCTCTACTTACTACTTTTCCAAAAACATGAAAAATTAAAAATAGTTCTACTAAACATTCAAATAGTTCTACTAAACTTTCAAATAGATCTATTAAACATTCAAATAGTTCTACTAAACATTCAAATAGTTCTTCTAAACATTCCAATCGTTCTACTAAACATTCAAATAGTTCTACAAAACATTCAAATAGTTCTACGAAACATTCAAATAGTTATACGAAACATTCAAATAGTTCTACGAAATATTCAAATAGTTCTACGAAACATTAAAATAGTTCTACTAAACATTCAAATAGTTCTACTAAACATTCAAATAGTTCTACTAAACATTCAAATAGTTCTACAAAATATTCAAATAGTTCTACGAAACATTCAAATTATTCTACTAAACAATAAAATAGTTGTACTAAACATTCAAATAGTTCTACTAAACATTCAAATAGTTCTACTAAACATTCAAATTGTTCTACTAAACATTCAAATAGTTCTACTAAACATTCAAATAGTTCTACTAAACATTCAAATAGTTCTACTAAACATTCAAATAGTTCTACAAAATATTCAAATAGTTCTACGAAACATTCAAATTATTCTACTAAACAATAAAATAGTTGTACTAAACATTCAAATAGTTCTACTAAACATTCAAATAGTTCTACTAAACATTCAAATTGTTCTACTAAACATTCAAATAGTTCTACTAAACATTCAAATAGTTCTACTAAACATTCAAATAGTTCTACTAAACAATAAAATAGTTCTACTAAACATTCTAATAGTTCTTCCAAACATTCAAATAGTTCTACTAAACATTCAAATTATTCAACTAAACAATAAAATAGTTGTACTAAACATTCAAATAGTTCTACTAAACATTCAAATAGTTCTAATAAACATTCAAATAGTTCTACTAAACATTCAAATAGTTCTACTAAACATTCAAATAGTTCTAATAAACATTCAAATAGTTCTACTAAACAATAAAATAGTTGTACTAAACATTCAAATAGTTCTACTAAACATTCAAATAGTTCTACGAAACATTCAAATAGTTCTTCTAAACATTCAAATAGTTCTACTAAACATTCAAATAGTTCTACTAAACATTCAAACAGTTGTACTAAACATGCGTACGTTCACATGTAGGCCCTATCAAAGATACTTTTTTTTTTTTTTTTTTTTTTTTTTAAGTTTGGAAGGATTGGCTGGCAATGCGAGTTTGTCATTCCCTTTTCTCAACTTTCCCTTCGCCACATCTGGAATGCCTTAGAGACTATGGGATTGTAAGGGCAGCAGACGAATGGAAATGTTTGAAATACTTTTTGTGTTTTTTTTTTACTTTCAAGTTATTTACACATGTTTTGTAAGATAAAAATTTGTATGTTATTTGTAAGATTAATTTTCCATGATTATTTTTTATTAATGCTTTACATTTATTTAATAAGCCTATTATTTTATTAGATTAATCGTTGACAATTAAATATACGGTTATATATATCTATCTTATAACTATCATCAGACTAGACAAGACTAGTCTCGGACCACGGATAAGCATAGGACGCAATAATCTTCTTGATAGAAGGAGCGTCTGTAATGTATAAGATAAAATAAGATAAAACGCAGGATTTCTTTCTAGTTTCCAGACTTGAAGGATGTCTTTGAGTCTAACTAGCTCTAATGGAAAAGTTAAGATCTATATTTGTATATATAATATATATTTCTATCTTTCTGTCACTCTATCTATCTATCGTTCTATCTATTTATCTATCTATCGTATTCTGTTAGCTATCTATGTACTAATTGAATCTATCCATCTATCTCTTGTGTATGTATAAATCTATCCGTCTATTTTTATTTCCTTGTATAGATCTATATCTATCTCTCATCTATTCACATAGCATCGGTCTTTCTATCTATATATCCATCAAGCCACCCATCAGACAACAGATTTATCCACCAGTCATACAGTTCGACTTAACCAAGCTTCATATTAATTATATTTAAAAAAAACAACAACAACAAGAACACGTTTGGTGGGTTTTTAATGTTAAAAACAAAGACCCCATGTTGGGACTCAAAATGAGAACGCCCCATATCGAAACAAAGCTATCCCTGTCCCCTCTCAATCACCTTAATGCCTCATCTGACTCATTAACCAAATGGCATTCGTTCATTGGTCCGTAAAAATCCCCGGAATTGACTCAATGCGCGTGCGCAGTGTGTCGACTTCCGTTTCTCCCCAAGCATGAAATAATCCCCAAGACTAGTCTAGTAGTGAAAATTGTAAAAGAAAAAAAAAGCGGTTTTGGTCTTCGGCCTGGTCCGGATGAGTTATTAGCCGCTCATTTGCATAATTTAACGGTTAAAGGATTAGTTTCGATATTGCGCCTTTCTTGTGTGCCAGGGAGGGAGAGAGACAGACAGGGAGAGAGAGAGAGAGAGAGTGATCAAAATGGGAGCTGGTGACAGTTTTACTATTATAAATTGCAACTATTGCATGTGTCGAGATTTTTTTTATTTATTATAGCTATTGTTGAATGAACTGTTTGGCAGTGGACGGGGTTTAGGTTTATGTATGTCAATGACATTTGGATGACAACCTGGTGATAAACATAACCGAATTAATTCACTTATACATTAATGAACAAGCTAAATACATTAAGGAAAAGGACTTGCTTAAGAAAATGCAAAAGATATTTTTGAAATTCTAATTAATCTTAACAGGACTAGTTTGTTTCTTCCAGATGAAAGATTTAGAGAGTGTGTAGCTTTTCTAATCTATTCAGATTTAGTGAGCATTTTATATAAATAGTTTTTACGGTAGTAGAGATAAAATATTCAACAGCAGGTAGATATACGCAATGCCCAGCAATGTCTGGTAATTGGCTCACTAGAAGGATTGTGGATTCAGGACAAAATTTCAGTCGTTATTCCCATATCCCCAAAAATGTATTTTTACTTTAGAAACGTCTAAAATTTGATGCTTGTAAATCTACTTTATCCTATTTATCTTTATTTCAATAGATCTCCATAAAATTATCACACATAGCTTAGAAATACGATTTTTTTTGGTCCTATTATTTGCCAACTTTTCTCTATGTTCTGATCTCAAATAACATACTTCGTCACGTTTCTCTCGTATTCTCCGCTTATTTCCTTGCGTGTTTCTCCCAAATTCGTTTCTCGTTTTCTCTCTCTCTCTTTTTCCTGACGACGAAAACAATCACAGATTTGATCTCCCCCCCCCCCAATATCACAGACTAAGGGGGCTGGGTGGGGTTGCACGGGGTGACAACCCATTCCAAAAAAATCCCGACAACAAGAGGGGGACGCTATCAGACAAAACTCTCCCCCGCGGGATGAATGTTTAGGCTTGACGCGCAGTGATTGATTGATCACCCATCTCCAGGGATTTATACGCACTCCTCCCCCCCCCCCCCGGCCATCTTTCCGCCTTTTTCACTCTTCATCCTTTCATCATATCGCCCCGCTTCCTCACAACCCTCGCTACGGGCGGTCCCAGAGACACCCCCTGGCGACCGTCTCCGCGTTTCTTTATGACAGTTTCAAGTTGGCAACATTTGGCCCTCGCGCAACCCCTCACGACTCGCGAGTGACCATATTTTGTTCACGAGTTGGTGGAAGGGGGATAGAGATGTAAGCCCGCCGAGCGTCGTCTCTTTGCTACTGGAGGGCCTGTAGAATGGATAATTACTGTCACGTGACTCGTTTAATACAGAAGTACCGTGTCGAGTTACATTAATGAATATTTATTAATCTATCCATTCACACATACACCCATCCATTCACCAATTGATCTGTCTATTTATCTATCCATCCACTCACCCACACAAACATCAATACATCCATTCATCCATCCACTAATCTATCTATCTATCTGTCTATCTATCTAATCTATATATCGATCGATCGAACTATCTAATCTGTCTTTCTGCCTATCTATAAAGATTTCTGTAGTAAAGTATCCCGTCGGACCGAATTGATCCATAGGGCCCTTCTCTAGTTTCTGTGGCCACGGCATACTAGGTGAGTGTGTGCGCAACCGCCCTTACTTTACCCCAACTAAGGCCAGGTACCCATCAGAGCTGGCTAGGCTCAGGGACACCCTCCAGACCTGGGAAAACATCCGAGCCTGCACCAGGAACTTCGGTACGCCAGCAGAACCCGCTCCCGCACGGTCACCGTTCTCCCATAGATTTCTGTGCATACATCTATTATATATTTCTATAACTACGTATCTTTTTATGTATCTATCTATCTGTCTGTTTATATATTCATCTATCTACGTCTACTTGTCCATCTATCAGTACAGCCTCTAAAATGTGCCACCCTTCAAATTAATCACATTATTCTAACAGCGTAGAACGTAGACTGTTGTATGCCTAATTTTGAAGCTCCTTTTACATTTGAACCCTGGGACATATGCTCCCTTCTGCCAACCTCCACCCTTAGCTACGCAGCTGTTCCACATGCTCAAAGCGGGACGTTGGAGAAAAAAAAAAGGGGTATTTCGTCCTACCCGATTGTTACTATGTCAAAGAAGGACTCGTTTGAGCTCGGAAACACTCGTAAAAAAAAACGAAACGAAACGGAACCCAAAAAAATATGAAGAAAATAAAGAACCCATCTTGAGTCGGATGTCATGCAATGTCATATGTCAGGGGCGAGTGGATCTGACAGTCCGGTGGATATTATCTCGATGAGAGAAAACAAATTCCAGAAACAAGACAATAATCCAACCATTTTTTTTTTTTGGCTTTTAGTGCTCAGAAAGAAAAATAACATCAAGGTTTGGTTTATCGCCAGTGGGAGGGTGTGGGAAAGGGAGCACGCTCATACTTTCTGCCGTGCACACACATATAAACATCGACAAGACACAGTCACAACCGCAGACACAACCCGCCGACACACACCGGTACGCTGACGATCTCTACTGTTAAACGGGAAATTCCGGAAAGCCGCTATACGGACAGACGAGTTATTGAGATGCCATAGCAACGGCAACTACAAGCAACAACAACAACAAAAATTCACGCGAGAATTCCCGAGATCGCTTTACACACTAGTCGGTACACAATAGGTAGAATGGCGATCTTGTTACTCGCCCTAGTCTCGTGGACTTTTGACAGCCCCCGAGGGACGTATCACTATCAACAATTCTATTTACCTTCTCATTCAAGCAGCAATAGTATTTACCTTTAAGACATCCAATCACGTGTCTTACATCCAACAAGACAACAAGACACTGGGAAACCAAGATACGCGATGTCTCTTCTAGGCTTTATATTAGAGAGAATAATATATGTCTATAAATACAAGCTAAATTGCCCGGCGTTGCCCGGCGTTGCCCGGCGCAAAATTATACAGGCCCGAATAAGCTACAGATTTAAAAAAAGCTATACTACAATGAACAGGAAGCTGTAAATCTAATAATTAAAACAATTTTTTTTTTTCACTGAAGACATTTCGGAAAGTTATTTAAAATAAATATTGTCATCGGTTTGAAAATAGGTAGGTCTAAGTCTTTCTATTGAACGAAAAGCTAAATTGCCCGGTGTTGCCCGTGGATTTACAATCTTTTTTTTAAAAGTAATATTAATTGAATTGTTTTTTATGGAAAAAAAGGGTATTAGACTAACCGGAGAATCGAACCCGGGTCGCCCGTATGGCAGTCCGATACGTAAACCATTCAGCTAGCGATGGCACATTTCCGAAGTGAAAGGTCACGTGTCTTTAAATTAACCAATACGATTGTATTTTTTTAAAATTGAAGACATCGGCCTTACATCCACTGGCAAACTGGAGACGTCCAAGATCCAAGAAAGATGATGACGTTTTTTTCCTTGACTTGCTCTCTATAATAAAATCAGCAATATTGATTTTGTTTAAAGATCAAATGAAGAGCTTTTTTTTTAATCAAAATTGTGAAAAAAAAATTATTTTGATAGTAAATAGTGTATTTAGTAATCGAATGCTAATAAAATCATTTATACAAAAAATTAAACATAATTATATAAAACATAACTTTCAAATTCAATATTAGCAATTAAATGTGTGTAGGAATAATCCAAATCTCGTAGCCATTTCAGATGGCAACAAATGGAAGTGACGTCATATAGGGGAATTCAAATAGGAAAAATGAATATTTTAAAGTGTTTTGAATCTATTTCCACGTGTTTTGACTAATCACCCGGTCCTATTTTTTAACAAAATGGTTAAATAAAGATTTAGAGCGTCATGTTTTGTTTATTTCTTTCCCCTCCAAAACATCACTTCCGTATGAGGCTGTTCCAAATCTCGTCTCTTCGAGAAAAACCTCTTTACATGGTCTTTAAGACATGAAAATTCGTCTGAAGACATCCGTCTTACATCCAATGCCAAACTCCAGACGTCCAAAAATCCATGACGCGAGACGTCTTTTCCTGTCTGCTTCTCAAAACGAAAAGCCAGGATATTTGTTTATATTCAAGACTTCTTTATCTTTACATTCACCGGAACAAGAAAACACTTTGAATCCCAAAACACTTGACCTAGTTACAGAACTCCCATTAAAATTTTGCAACTAGTTCCTCACAATACAACAACGGCAAAGATAAGAAAATCATATTTAAAAAAAAAATAAAACTGCTGGTATATCACAGAGGTGCCCCGGGCTGTAGGGGAGGGCTACACCATCATGTTCTTTTATTGAATCAAACCAGCATCAGGCAAAAAAAAAAAACAAAAAAAAAAAACCGTCACAGATTCCGAGATTGGTTGTAATCAGATTAGGAGGACTTCACGGGGTGGCGAAGGGAGATAATCGGTTCTCGGCCTATATCCTCGACGTAAACATTACTCTGAAATGCCATATATATTTATATATATATATATATATATATATTATATGTATACGTGAATTTCTCAAAAGAAATACGAAATTCAGTTACGCCACTGGGACAGGTAGATATGAAACTGTGCACTTATAGTCTGACAGAATTCTGACTTCAAATCCCCCCCCCCTCACACACACACACATACACATACACACCACCCCGCCGCGCCACATCTATCCCATAATTTAAAACTTTGCGTCCGTCCGGCCCCTGGTTTTTATCAAAAGCGCATAATATGAAGATATATGTCATTATGTGGCATTGCAGGCAATGGGTAGAATTTCATTTTCAGTCTCTTACACTATGCGTCAATGTCGAGCTTAATTTCACATGAGATTTTTCCTGAGCTTGAAAGACTTTAAACATATTTAATATACTAGAATATGCATCATGTATATGGGACCCATCAACTAAAGGAAACATAAAAAAAATTTTAAAAAGTTTAGAAAAGAGCGGCAAGGTTCATAACTAGCGAATATTCATAGCTGACAAGAGTAACACCAATAGTCAAATCACTAAACCTAGAAACACTAGAGCAGGAGTCGGCATCCTAAGGCACGCGTGCCAAACTTGGTTCGCAGAGCGATTTTCAATGGCACGCGAAAGACCTCCAAGAGGTGTATTTTATTGATAAAAAAACATTTTCCGGTTCTAAATGAGAAAGACTGATTGTTGAAGACGATTTTTCTGAATGACGTAGCGACACATTTCAGTGAGTTGCATTTACAAGCACCATTGGAATGGATTTGCATTGAAACTAGACATATCTTGCCGTGAAACTAATTTCTAAACATTTAAATGATGCATATCCCTATAGTAAGGCATATATTAAGATAGAAAGTTGGCTTTTTCAGTAGTACATCGAAGCACCCAAAGAGGAGTTTTATAATTCAAATGCGAGACTTTCAAATTGATTAACTCATTTTTTTCATACCTCGTCAAGCCTAACTGGTTTGATATTATTACAACCTTCTTGATGTAGATCATTTTTTAACTGTAGGGATATTGGCGATTTTAAAATGCAGCAGGCTGAATTTTAAATATTTTAAAAAGGAACATCCAAATGTTCCCATTTGTGGGGAAAAATAGGGAAGAAATCTGCTGAGGAAAGTCATCTGCTTTTCTCAACTGCTAGGCATTCACTGTTTTACTTTCAACTTTTGGTTCAACTTACTCTTGTGAACAGATTTTATCGCACATGAAAGCTGTTTTTAGCATACAAAGAGATCACTTACAATTGACCACTCATTAATTCATACAGACTAATTACATATAATTGAGTTTTTATGCTCATCTTCTTTGGTTAAACATTATTATAAGTAGGCCTATTATTTGTATTATTAGTTTAATAAATATAAGAGACTTATTTAATAGCACTATATTATGTAATTTTTGTAATTATTAGTCCTAATGTTTTAAATATGATATGGACAAACAATAAATGCAGGAAATGTTTATTTACACCTGTTTAACGTAAATTATTTTAATCATCTAATAATTAAATCTTCTAATGAATACCATAAAGTTTGATTAAATAAAGAAATCATAATTAGTCAGTAATATTTTTTATATTACAAAACGTAACTTTTTTTGGCTTCACTATTGAATCAAATGTGGAAAGGTTTTTTTTAATTAAAGGGGGATAATTAACCCGTTTTATTTGAGCTAATAATTCTAATGTTTCCTTTTCTTTTATAAAAAACAAGCTACATTGCCCGGCGTTGCCCGGGTGAAAAAAAAAGGACTGTCTGGGGTGCAGATAACAAATTTATAAACTACACTTACTGAATACTTTTAGGAAAGTAAATAAATATTGTAATAGGGTAAAAAAATATTCAAATATTTTTATTTAACAAAATCTATATTGCCTATAGATTTACAATGTCTTTTGTTTTTAAAAGTTTGAAAAATTAATTGTCGAAAAATAAAGTATAGTCTAACTGGAGAATCGAACCCTGGTCGCCCGTATAGCAGTCCACTACGTTTACCACTGAGCTATCGAAGACACATGTCCGATGTGAAAAATTAGTAGACGGTATATTGGGCTAGGCCTAGATAGATCAGTGACACACGTGTTTTCAAATTGACCAATGGGGATCCTCGCGGGGCTTAACACTGTCTTTTTATATATATAGATAAATGGCTTACAATTTATAGCTTTGAAATGATCAAACTGTAAAATGTATTTGAAATTGATATAAATATTATTTGACCAAATAACTTATTTGGATATTTATAAACATTACATTAACTACCAAGTTTGTATGATTACCTTGTATCCATTCCACCTGAATTTTATCCTGAAAAAAATGATTATGATAAATAATTAAAGGACTTCACCGTTGAACTGAGATCGCAACATAAATAACATTTACAGGTATTAGATCATAATCTTGACTATCAACTGATAATGAAAAGACAATAAGTTAATAACCATAAATGTCAAAGCTGGGTAGGCCTAATATTATATTGTGTTTGATATAAATGCAAATAAAGAGGATGGTAATCATAAACACGTTAATTTTGTATTAAATATAAAACTTTTTAACGATTCATTTTAGGCTGTTGGCATGCTAAATGATTTAGAAATCCTAGTTTGGCACATTGTTAGCAAAAGGTTGCCGACCCCTGCACTAGAGGACAGAAGGGCAAATAGTAAAGTTATAATAATACATAAGGCATTAAACTATAATAAAAAAATGCAACGCAATAACAGCCTGTTGTGATGCTCAGATAAACATAAGATGAAAAACATATAAGTACTTTTTCTTCTCGAGTGGCATTCGGGCATGGAATGGGTTACCTAGACAAACCAGGAAAACCAGTAACTTAACATCATTTAAAACATTAATAAAGATGCAAAACTAGACTCGAACCACGGATGAGCGTAGGACGCAATAATCTTCTTTTTAGAAGGAGTATATGTAATAGCCTATATACGATAAGATGAGATACGATAATATAGAGGCCTTTTTTTTTTCTTGACAGTCTATACCTTCCCTATCTGCTGTTTTCTTTGCTGTCCTTAACATTCCTGAATGCTGTTTTCTATGCAGTCCTACACGCTTCCTGAAATCAACTCTATGTTCTGTTTCGCACTTTTTCTAACAATACACGTGTCTCTGTAGGCAAAAAGTTATCCCAATGGATTTTATAGCGAATCGGACGGAAGAAATACTTAATGTGACACGGTGAAAGGCAATAATTAAATGGACAATCACGTGACCTCTAATTGTGACTCCTGGTCAGTGAGACGAGCTGTCAAAAAGCGAGAGACTACAGTTTGGACACTCGACCTCGGCCCGGTCGTCTTCCGGCCTTGCATACCCTCCCCCCCCCTTGAAAATATTTACACGCCCCCCCAGAGCAGACACTGTCCAGTGAGTTGTGAGGGAGCTGGTAGAGGCTGAAGTTAGCCCCCCACCTCCTCCCTCAGTCCGCAGAGTAATGCAAACGAAATATAAGTCTTTTTCATTTCATTCATATCAACTACCTTCTTCTTCTTCTTCTTCATATTATTATTGTGGAGAACCCCAGTTAGAACAGAGGGAAAAAAAAGTCCACAATTTAACTACAAATAAAATTTTAAAACATCACAAACAAGAATTACAAAACAGATGACAGACTTTCACTTGAGGTATTTTGTCTAGCCCTACAGTGAAGTTTTGATATAAAATTTCATGTCAAATGTCATTTAAATTTGTGTACACACGCACACACGCACACACACACACACACACACACACATATATATATATATATATGTATATATATTTATAGACTGATATAAGGATCAATTCTATACGAAAGATCATCAGATTAAAAGAGTAAAATGTAATCGTCATACAATAGTTAGCGGTGCCAAGCGAGCTCTAAAAATCAAGAACAGAGAAGCGGAATTTCCAATAATGGATTTCGGGTTTTCCCCATTTCTGGTGTCCTTCTGTTCCCTTCAGTCATGACAATAGTAGGCGTTGGGTGTCGTTTGAATCGTTGAATGGGGTGGAGCGGGAAGGGGGGAGGTGAAGAAACTACTACCGGTTTCATGTAGGGCGCCAGATGGGCGCGTTCAATATTTTACACCCGATCTGTCCTTATTCTTATGCAGAGCTGAACTTGTCAGCCCGCCCCCTAACCCCGAACCTCCACATTTCAATGTTCCAAAAATATCTAAACAATGCATTAAAAAAAGGCAACAAGAATAACAATGTCCAATAAATGAAGTTTTCATTAACTGATTCATGTCTACCACCCTGAGAGGTTTACCACACACACACAATTTCCCCCCACTCCAGAAGCAAAAAAAACAACTCAGAATCCACCCAGCTGTCACGTGATTTGACTATAATACAATTAGCGCTTTGTGTGATTTTGTGAATGATTTCTGGTGTATAAGTTAACTTTGAATGTAGAAATGATTAGAAAGTTGAAATGATTAATACATGTGATAGTAGCAACAATATAAAAAACCGGATGATTTATATGTGTGTCTAGATAATTAGATTATCGGTTTGTGGATACATGAAAACATAAATAAACGTAGCTTGATGGTGTGCCTGCTGGATATGCAGTAAATAACACAGTGTTTCAAGAAAATAAAAAATATAGCAACAAAAACAAAAAATCGGTAAAAGTGTCTCTGACACAAGTGTATTATGAATAGATAGATCTATATGCTTATGGGTCTATATCTATATGTTTATAGATTTATTAAGATGGTTGATATATGAGTCTAAAAAACAAAATGGCAGATTTACATAAAGGAATAGAAAAAAAAAGGACGACAAATAAAAGAGTTTAGAAAACAAGATGGCAGATATTAGAGTATAGAAATTCAGATGGCAGATATTAGAGTATAGAAATTCAGATGGCAGATATTAGAGTATAGAAATTCAGATGGCAGATATTAGAGTATAGAAATTCAGATGGCAGATATTAGAGTATAGAAATTCAGATGGCAGATATAAGAGTTTAGAAGATAAGATAATACACGTAATGCTTTGGTTTATTTTGTTTTCCATGCAAAGCATTGCTTCAGAATGAGGCTTTTTCAAATCTTGTCACTTTGAGAAAGACATTACACTACATTCCATTGTGTACTGCACGACGGCCCACGGTCGTGGTACAACCAAAGACTATAATAAGATGGACTGCTTGCTCTATTTTTAGAGCTTATGTGTTCTTTTTTCGTGCGCATCCAATAACGCTGTCTTAAATGACTTCTACGCTCATACGTTTGCCTAAATGTATCCGCTGCTGTACACAGATTTCAATTTCAATTTTAATGTTTCATGGACGAAATCATAGCGATTAAATAAAACGGAAGTGTACAATACAAAAGAATTCATTCGAGTCATCAAATAGCAGAGATATTAAATCAAGCGGTCCATCTTATTATAGTCTTTGACACAGCTCATAAATTGGCGCGTTGTCGTTGCTGTTTAAAAAAAAAAAATAAAACCGTGTACAGATTAATTTGTTTAGATATTCAAGCACTGCATACCACGGCATTTATCAAAAGTAATTCTCATCTTTTTAAGCTTAAATAAACAAATAAATTTAAACTTAAAAAACAACAACAACTATTTATTATTTAATCTTCTCTGCTCCCTCTCTATCACCCCCCCCCCCCAATTCCCCTCTACCTGTAACAGCTAACAACCCCACTCCTCTATATGTCGCTCCCCAGGACCCCCCCCCCCCCCTCCAGGCCTGCTGGAACCATCAACATTTTCTCACGTTTGACCCGGTCCCGGCGGGGAATAACAAGCAATAATTGCTCCATATTTTCCACAAACGTACCTGGACAGGTAAGTAATATATGGAACCTTCCTCCTTAATTTATTTCTTTTTTTTCTCTATCTTTTCGTTTTTCTTTCACCTTAACATTTTAAAAACCTCTCCCGTAGTTTTTGTTTTTAAAGAAAACTTTTTTTTTAAACTGAATTTTTTATATTTTTGTGTGACAGGGTTTGGGAAGGGGGGGGGGGGTAGGTAGACGTTTGATTAGTGGAAATGGAGGGGGAGGATGGGGAGGGGTTGAGGGGAGGGATGGGCGGAATGGTGGGGTAACTCCTAGATGCGCATCTGGTAAGGCGATAGTCTGAAGGAAGTCTACTAAACGCTAACCTAAGCTACACCAACCCACGACCCTAATAACAGTCGAGGTGGCGGTACCTGGTGGAGATGGTAGCGAGAGCGGTCCACACACAAACACACACGCACACACAAACATACAAATCTTCTAGTGCATTAAGGTTGTTTTTTTTTCAGTTTAGGGTAGTTTAATGAGAGCTTTGAGCAAATACAAGGTGGGGGGGGGGGGTGAATAGAGGGATGGGGGGGTGTTAGGATTTCGAGTTAGAAATTATATACCTGGAGTTTGTAAAGATTGTTTTTAAAGGGGTTTGTGTGTGTTTGCATGTGTGTACTTGTCTAGTACAGTCGATCACCTATAGCAGAGGTCGGCAACCGTTTTGATAATAGTGTGACAAAGTAGGATTTCTAATTCTTTCAGCGTGCCAACGGTCTAAAAGTCAACTTGGTCTGGCTCTAAGTTTCTTGTAAAAGGAGACTTGAACTCCTATTTTGGAGGTATTCCGCGTGCCACTGCAAATCGCTCCGCGTCCCGAATCTGGCACGCGTGCGGTAGGTTGCCGGTCCCTGACCTATCACACATTTCCTGCCTAACGTTTCTCAATGAAAAATTAAAATCGCAAGTTGTATACAGCGGAAACAGTCAAACGTAAGAGCGTTGAAGTCATTTAAGACAGCCTTATTGGTTGCGGCACGAGAAAAAAAAAAGAACATATTATAAGCTCTAAAAAAAATGAGCAAGCGGTCCATCTTATTATAGTGTTGGCTTTACACCATGATATTCTTTATAGAAGCAGCGTCTGTAATGTAAAAGATTAGATTATCTTTGAATTTAATTTCTAAAAATAAGAATAACGAATAGCGCTATTTGTTGATGTAAAAAAACAACATAAAAAATACAAATAAAATGGCAAGAAAGAACAACTTTTTACTATATTTTAAAAGCAACATTAAGTTAGTGCTGATTTTTTTTTATATATATATCAAGACCAACAGAAGAAATCACAACTTGCCGTGCGAAACGAATTTTATTTCACCTGTATAAGAGATAAGGGTTTATGACTTTATCTTTCAATTGCGCTGCTTTCTACGTAAACCAAATACACATGTACACATGTAGGCCTAGATATATAAATATTTAAGGATAAAAGTATGTATTTATGAGGAAGGCAGAGGTTTTATACACAAACACTCTCAAGTAATGAAAATGTCATGAATGGTTGTTGCTTTTGAAAAATCTCTCCTAACATTTAGTGTTAAATTTCGAGGACCACGTTTAAATGGAGAAAATGTGGTTAAGATTTAAGATGCACGTTACGTTAGATAATGTTTGTTTCAACTCTAATTTTAATAGGCCTATAACTAAGAAATACAACGCAATAATATATTATATCAAACAAGTTATATTCCACAGCGTTGCCGGGGTGGGGGGAAATTACATTTAATATAATTATTTTTTACTGAAAACATTTAGGAAAGTAATTTAAAATAAATAGTGCCATTATAATCGGGTTAAAAATAGGCATGTATTTTTATTTAACAAAAAGTTAACACTTTTCCTGGATGAGAATCGAACACCCGCCTAATGCATGCGTCTAAAATGTAATTATTGGATAGAACTTACTGAAAACATTTTAGGAAAGCTTCAAGTCGCAATAATATATTATATCAAACAAGTTATATTCCACAGCGATGCCGGGGGGGGGGGGGGGGGGGGAATTACATTTAATATAATTATTATTTACTGAAAGCATTTTAGGAAAACTTCAAGTCCTGAAATTATTTACAATCTTTACAAAAAACAAAACAAAACAAAAAAAATCTAATTAATGGAATTTGTTTTTTAAAGTAGAAAAAAAAAGGTTATCAGTGGGTAATCGATCCCAGGTCGCCCGCATGGCTAGGGGGGACACAATGGACACATGCCGGAAGCGAGATCGCAAAAGTAAAATATGAGACAGTAAAGTCACGTGTCTTTAAATTAGTCAATGGGGATCGGAAGCCACACACACACTGTCTACTGTATATATATCTAGATGTTCAGAAACACAGAGAGAAAATAAAACAACTATTCTAATTTCATATCATTATTCCAGGAATAATGCAGATACATTTTTCTTCTCGAGCGCATCAGGTAACGGAATGGGTTGTCTGAAAAAAACAGCAACAACGAAACAACTTAATGTATTTTAAGACCATAATCAAAATGTAAGACTAGACTTAAACAATGGATAAGTGTTGGATACAATAGGCTTATAATCGTCTGTATAGAAGGAGCGTCTGGCACTTACGCTTGGTCAATAGTGTTTGATACAATTAACTCAACAAAAACGTTTAAATATTAAAACGTAAAAAAAAAAAATTTTACAAAATAATGACATTCCTAGGCCTAGATTAAGATCTGCTTCGAAATCAAAAATTTCAAAAATTTAAAAACAATATTTTATTTTATTTTATTGGTTGTTATAATTAGACACGGCCTGCCAACTCCGTTAAAAGTAACTGCTGACTTTGAAGAGTTTTTTTTTACTTCAACCAGAACAAAAACTTACACTTAAAATTTTCACGAAAGAATTTCAATGAGCTTTAGAAGAGAGAAAAAAAAACAACAACAACAAAAATACAACTAAATAACAAACAAAAAAAAAAGAATCCCACAGTTAGTTTACGGCTGTAGATCTATGGAGGATTTTTAATGGCTAAGCTATTTAACTGCGACCGGTTATTTTTCAAACAAAACTCCTACTGTCTAAATTTACTGCCAGTGTTTCAGGTAAACAGTTTAGCACAGGTGTGTTAGAGGCAGACGTTGAGAGACGGAGGAAGGAGGCGGAGGTGGGGTGGGAGGAGTAGTCTTCCTATTCACGTCTGCCTTAAAGGAAATGCTGAGAAACTAGCCAGGGTTTTAAAAATAAAGTGTATGTTCAGAAAACTTACAGAGTTAACTTACAGTACAAAAAAAAAAATGGTAGAGTAGATATAATGGGTACCATGCCGTTAATGGCAATAGAAGCAATGGTCTAAGATGACCAACAAGGACTGGTGATACAAGTTATAAAATAAAAGGCAGTTTAACACAAAAATAAGATACCATCTACCCAACCGTTTCAACTGTTGCAACGAAATAATTCATTTAAATAACAACAATGATAAAATATTATTACCGGAAATAATAATAGAGTGTCTAGAAAAAAAAAATTAACTTTTTTTAATATGGGTCTGTTCTCCAAGCTGAATGGGTGCACTAAGAAGTTATGTTAGCTATGAAAAACATGCATTCTCAAATGTATTCTGAAGTTATGTTAGCTAAGAAAAAATAAATGTATTCTGAAGTTATGTTAGCTAAGAAAAAATAAATGTATTCTGAAGTTATGTTAACTATGAAAAAAATGCATTCTCAAATGTATTCTGAAGTTATGTTAGCTAAGAAAAAATAAATGTATTCTGAAGTTATGTTAGCTAAGAAAAAATAAATGTATTCTGAAGTTATGTTAGCTAAGAAAAAATAAATGTATTCTAAAGTTATGCTAGCTAAGAAAAAATAAATGTATTCTAAAGTTATTCTAAAGTTATGCTAGCTAAGAAAAAATAAATGTATTCTGAAGTTATGTTAGCTAAGAAAAAATAAATGTATTCTCAAGTTATGTTAGCTAGGAAAAAATAAATGTATTCTCAAGTTATGTTAGCTAGGAAAAAATAAATGTATTCTCAAGTTATGTAGCTAGGAAAAAATAAATGTATTCTCAAGTTATGTTAGCTAAGAATATGGGTGCAATTTGTTGTTATGTTAAGGATATGGATTAATTTACCAAAAACGTCATCTGGCGTTAAATTGCAATCGAAACAAGTCCTGCAATTTACAATTATATATATATATATTCCAGACACTGCTTCGATAAAGAAATATACTGTGACCTACGCTCATCCGTGGTCTGAGTCTAGTCTTGCATTTGTATTAGTGTTTTAAAGGATGTCGAGTTACTGGTTTTCCTTTTTTTGTTCAAGCAACCCATTCCATGCCCGAATGCCACTCGGGAAGAAATAGTACTTTTATGCATTTGTGCTCGCATAAGGGACAAGAAAAGTGTTTTTGTCTTTATGAGTGTTTATGTTTATCTGAGCATTATAACATACTAGCCGGTATGTGCCCGGTCCTCCGAACCGGCTAAAGTTATGTTTACATGCACTCTAACTACTCAAGCAGTTACAATGAGATTGGCCGCAAGAATTACACATTTTATATTTCGTATACGACTCGAATTTAAACGTGATGGAATTTTGTATTTCCCCGCTACAACATAAATTACCCATTAAAATCATTACACATTACCCATTATATTAATTTAAAAATTGCCCGCTATAAATTACGACGCAAATTAAAACGTGAATATATTTTGTTCTATTCATTCATAAAGTACATTAGCAAACATCGAAACAAAGTTAAACTTAACATGAATACGCACAATTTGATGACGTCATTAAAAGAAGACGGCTAGTTAACTCTGTGCAAAATGTGATGACGCAATAGAGAAATAATCTCCGCGCGTCCTTTTTTCTTATTTGTTTTAGCGCGATCGATCGAAAAACTATAAAAAGTTGGAACGGCAATTTTAACATGAAACCAAAATGTGTCGTTTTATTCGCGTTTTTTGACCAAACTGACCACTGCGGTCATTTTAATTTTTTTAAACCTTGACAGTGTTCACCGCCGTAACGCAAAGAATATTTGTAGCAAATTTCACGTTTGTATGTCCAGTATTTAAAAAGATTATGCGGTATGTACATACATAGCCACATACATACACCTTTTGAGATTTATATATATTTACAAGGCGGTATGTGCCCGATCCTCCGAACCGGCTAAAAGTTATGTTTACATACACTCTAACTACTCAGGCAGTTATAATGAGATTGCCCGCATGACCTACGACACGAATTTAAACGTGAGGTAATTTTTTATTTGCCCGCTACAACATGAATTACCCGTTAAAATCATTACTCATCACCCATTATAACAATTACAAAATTGCCCGCTATAAATTACGACGCAAATTAAAACATGAATATATTTTGTTCTATTCATTGATAAAGAACATTCGACAGTACTTTTATTTTTTTTAATGATTGTTTGATATATTTTTTTACGACAAACATTAAGTCGCAGACCTATGTTGTGTTGTTTTTGTTTATTTGCTATTTATTTATTTATTGTTGCTTTGGAAGCAAACTTAGAATTAAATTTTCTATTCAACATGTAAAACAATAACAAATGAAACCCATATGAAATAATGTTAATAAAACGTATACGACACGAATTAAAACTTTTAAAAGTTTGTTCCGGCAATTTGAACATTGCCCGGTAATTTAAACATTGCCCGGTAATTTAAACATTGCCCGGTATTATAAACATTACCCGGTAATTTAAACCTTGCCCGGTAATTTAAACAATGGTTGTTACCAAGGCGATAAGCCTAAAGGTGCCCAGTTCTCGGAACTGGATAAAATAACCCATGGAGTTATAAACAATAGTCTTAAGCGGGGATAAAGTATTTTCCGGTAACTTAAACCATTTAAATATTGCATTCTACAAATTACGACGCAAATTAAAACAAAACTTCTTAAACGCATAAATACGCAAAATTTGATGACGCCATATAATTATAAGCTTAAATATAGAGTGTAACCAGGACCACTGCGTTTAAATAAGCTTTATAAGGCGTCGGTATTACTTCCCGAAACAGAAAAAAAACTTGTGACGAAAAACTATAAAAAGTTGTACTGGCAAAGACAATGTGAATCAAAAGTTGTGTTTTTTTCGCGTTTTTTGACCAAACTGACCACTGCGGTCATTTTAATTTTTTTAAAACCTTGACAGTGTTCACCGCCGTAACGCAAAGAATATTTGTAGCAAATTTCACGTTTTTATGTCCAGTATTTAAAAAGATTATGCGGTATGTACATACCCAGCCAAAGAGCCAGCCAGCCAGCCAGCCACATACATATTCCTTTTGAGATTTATATATATGATATGATATGATATATTTATATGATTTATGATTGTCATTTATATGATTTTATATGCAATAACTTATCTGATATAAGTATTTGATTTAGTCCCTATACCAAATTATATTTCAATAGACAAGATCAACTTATAGGCCTAATATTAAAAAGAGGTAAGAATATAATTTCTTTTATTAAAAGCAATACGAAAATTAAACAACAGCAGCAATAGAAGCAATCTTCTGGTCAAATTAAAGTACTTTAAACATCAAGGGTCAATATCTTTAGTGGATATCTTATTTACTAGATCAGATTCGGCAACCTTTTGCATATAGTGTGCAAAACTAGGATTTCAGAATCATTTAGCGTGCCAACAGCGTGAAAGTCAAACTGCTCAACTATATTATTTTTAAAAGACAATTTATTTAGTGCCGTAGCAAAAATCATGCTAAAAAAAAATGGAGCGTTACCGAGAAAATCATTAAAGCGTTTTAAAATTTAATAAAAAAATTGACCTGTTAGTTTTTATCATTTTTTAAAATATATTCATAACTAATACAGAATTTCATTACCGAACTTACACATTAATGGTTAATGTATCGACATTTGAATTTAGTTGTCATGTATAATTATAGTAATAGCTCTAAATGTATCACAGTTTGATCTCAGCGTAACTGAGATATCGGCTTATATATTATTGCTATGCTACAATTTGGTTGAGTGACACTGCTGATGAGCGGAATAGATAAGTAGTAATCATACAAACTGAGTAACTAATGTAATGTTTATAAATGTACATATACATTCTTTCTTCATATAATATTTATATAAATTTTAAGTTGTTTTATTGTTTGATCATCTTAAAGTTATAAATTGTTAGTTGTTTTATTTTAAGAAAACAAAAAAAAAAGAAAACATAATATTATATTATAAGACATGTTAACGCAAAGAAAACGTTTTAGCTATCTCCCTTGAGTTAAAGTCTCCAAATTTGATGCTAGTGATGCTTTTAATGTAACTAGAGTTAGATATAAATTATTATTTATTTATAAAAATTCAGCATTATACACTTTTTTCAACGTGTAATTAGATGTATAATATTAATTTATGTTGTAAAAAAAACATTTTTTGCATTAATTAAGACAATTTAAGTTAAAGAGTTTCTTTTTTAAAACATGAATAATAACAACAATTATATAATATGATGCTAGTATAATAAGACCGCTTAAATTTATTACAATAAGAAAACAAACACATTTGTTTTAGATATATAATTATATTTATGCTTAATCAAGAGAGATGAGCATAAAATTTCATTTGAATGTAATAAGCATCCCTGGGGGCACAACACGCCATATCGACTGCGAACAATCTTCTTGGAGGTCTTTCGCGTGTCACTGTATTTCTCCTAACAAAAATAAATAAAATAAATAATGAGCAGTCATTCGCCCCCTTCAGTACCTTCTAAATAGCTACGCCCCTGAGTAACCCCCCGCCTCTCATCCCTCCACCCACAGGTAAAAAAATATATATGTAAAGCAGTTGTTTGCAGAAAATAAATAGTCGTACCAACCCCGGCCGTATAAAGCAGACGTTTAATGGCTGATGGGATTGAGTCGGTGAACCGGTTTGAACCGGTCTTGGAAATTATAAACAAATTGCTACAAATAAATGTACTCTGAAAAAAAAAAAATTTGCTGTCCACTTGTAGATAAAAGATGAACTTGATAAGCAGGCTTGGTACAACTTTGTTAGTAACATCATATTGTATGGAAAGCGTAGTATTTGGCGTGTAAGAGATAATTGTTGACCAATGAAATAATGAAAAATGTGCAGACAGCTTTTTGTATTGAGTTAAATAAGGAAGGCTAAGGTAAAGGCAAAGGCCCTGAAGGGATCAGGGGAAATAGGATTATTCTACCAGCCTAAATAATATTACAGTTTAATTATCATTTATCCTCATTTTATTTCACCTAACACCCAAACCAAGGTGACGTACCATCGTTTCTCGAGACGGAAGGATGCCTCCTAAGACTTCACCTTATCTTGTATTTTTCAACCGCAAATTTTCTTTCAACTCGATCCCCCCCTTTTTTTTTTAAAAATCCCAAACCTATTTTTGAAACATCTCCACAAGCATATTATTTCACACCAATCATTGTATTTCATCCCAATCGTCTCACACATCAATTTCCTTTTATAACCTTACAATACATTATATTCAACCTACTCCTTTTATTTAAACACTGTCATCTTATCTCGTACCATTCTGTTTATTTTACCTATTTCTCTTATTTCACAAAATCTGGTTTTCTTCCAAACATCTTTTTTTTTACCCAAATTTTTGTAATTCACCGAAATATTCTTTTTATTCAAAATCTTGTTTTACATAATCGTTTTATTTCGTTAAATCATCTTATTTCACCCAATCTTCTTGTATCACCTAATCATATTATTTTATCTAATCATCTTATCTCACCCAATCATCTTATTTCACCCAATCATCTTATTTCACCCAATCATCTTATTTCACCCAATCATCTTATTTAACCCAAACATCTTATTTCACCCAATCATCTTATTTAACCCATTAACCCAATCATCTTATTTCACCAAATCATTTTATTTCATCTAATAGTCTTTTTTTTTTTACCAATCATCTTATTTCACCCAATCATCTTATTTCACCCAATCATCTTATTTAACCCAAACATCTTATTTCACATAATCATCTTATTTAACCCATTAACCCAATCATCTTATTTCACCAAATCATTTTATTTCATCTAATTGTCTTTTTTTTTACCAATCATCTTATTTCACCCAATCATCTTATTTCACCCAATCATCTTATTTAACCCAAACATCTTATTTCACCCAATCATCTTATTTAACCCATTAACCCAATCATCTTATTTCACCAAATCATTTTATTTCATCTAATAGTCTTTTTTTTTTACCAATCATCTTATTTAACCCAAACATCTTATTTCACCCAATCATCTTATTTCACCCAATCATCTTATTTCACCCTATCATTTTATTTCACCTAATAATTTTAATTCATCCAATCATTTTATTTCACCCAGTCGTCGTATTGCGTTTTAAACTTTTTGTTCAGCCCACTCTTAATTAAGCCAATCTTCTTTCAACCCAAATTCTCAGAGACCACTCGAGGGTTTCCGGAAGTTTAAAACAACAACAAAAAAAAAATAACATAAATAAACACAATTTTGGAAGCACCGATTTTTTTGTAAAAGAAGCAGTTGTAAAGTTTTAAGAAGTTAAGAGTTAAACTGAAGTTGTATACAGAAGCATTAAAGGACGATGGAAAGATGCTAGGAAATAGAATTAACCCTCAGAAGGTCACTTGAAGATGTGACGTTTCTGATAGGTTAGTGAGTGTAGATGTTTGTTCGTAATACACTTTTGCTGTAGGTGGGAATAAGGGGAGAGCATGCACTAAAAAAATCGAGGAGGAAAAGGGGACATAAGCAATGTGAAGGTAATGGGGTGTTTATATATATATATATATATATATATATATATATATATATATATATATATATATATATTGTTACGAGTAGATTTATTTCCATATTATATTGGTTTTGTTATTATTAACTAAAGTTAAAATGAAATAATCTTAAACCCGAAATGTTTCCGTGTTAGGAATAAAACATGCATATGTCTAGACACTACGTCATAGCGATAAAATACGTCATATGCACGAGGGTGGAAGACCGTTTAGTTTAGTTCTAGTTTGGGCGCTAATGTGGAAGGACTGTTGTTGACCACTTTCTTAAAGATAGGATTACGGCTTTACTCATTATAGAAGAATCTCAACTGATTAAGTTTCATTATAATACTGGTACATGTATTCTGTGGTATTGTTATATTTTATCATCTCAACTTGTTGGAATAAAATTGTGTTCAATTTCAAACAGGATTGTGGATTTCATATATATTAAGGTACAGTTTATCTAAATCACTTTATACACAAAAGATTCATATCGCCACGAGTCAAATAAACATCAAATCTAATTCAATAACATCAATACAAGTTCTTATACAACCTTGTGAGATCCAAGATGGATATGAATCAAAAGAATATATATATATATATATATAATAATACATTACTAAAAATATCATCTAACGTCAGTAGCTGATTTCGCACGTGACAAAAGATTGGGGGCTCAAGTCCTGGATCTAAAGTTTGTATGTATAAGAAATTGAGAATATACAACTGTTTTAGTGAAAACGATTTACAACAAATATTTATTCAAATTCTGTCTACGTGGGAGGCACTGTCTGTGTTCGGACATACTGTTTTCAGCTTTGTACACAATCATCCTTAAAAATTTATCTTCTACAAATATTAAGTGGTGTAAAAATATTTCAAAGGACTTTATGAAAGGTAAAGTTGAAATTTTTTATCTTCTATTTACGTCATTAATATAAAACATGGCGGAAGCTAATCTTACGTTGGAGCAATTGAATATTTTTGCTATCACGTCAGAACAGTTAAATAGCATGTCATTAACCCAGTTAAAAGAGATGGCAAATTCTCTGGGAATAGACATTAGTGAAGTTACACCAGTAAGGAGTAAATTGATTCAAGATATTAAGGACTGTTTGAAAAGACATGGTAGAATGCTTGAAGAAAATACTATGAATAATGAAGAATCAGTGGTTCTCAATGTATCAGAAACCCTGAAAACAGACATAAATAACCATGAATTTAAAGTGAATGTGAATGAACTAAGTGCGGACATGAAATTCCAGTTAGAAATGAAGAAGTTAGAAGTACAATTACAATTACAATTAGAGGGTAAAAGAATAGAAGTACAATTGAAAGAGAAAGAATTGGAAAAAGAAAGAATCGCTAGTAATGAAAGGATTGAATTGGCAAAGTCTCGTTCGTCAACTCATACGATGCAGGAAACAAATAATGTGGAACTATATAAGTTTAAAAAGCATGTACCAAGCATGGAGAACATAGAGATTGATGAGTTCTTTATGGTCTTCGAAAGAAACTCGATCGATTATAAATTTCCTGAAGATAAGAAAGCAGTACTTTTACGTTCAGCTCTAACAAAAGGCAAGGCTTTAGATGTTGTATTGAATCTGACTCCAGAAGAATGCAATGATTATGAACTAATAAAGAGCAGAGTACTATTGAGTTATGTTCTAACTCCAGAAAAGTATCGAAAGTTATATCGTGAGTACAAGAAGGAACCAGAAGTTTCACATGTTGACTTCCTGAGATTAGAGAAAAAGTATTTTGATCGATGGTTACGTTCTAAGAATGTGAATAAAGATTATGAGAAACTATATAATCTCATACTGATGGAGGATTTTACTGAGAAGATTCGCACTGATATAAAAGTTCATTTGGCTGATCGTGGTATTGAAATAGCAGAACAAGCAGCAGTTAAAGCCGATGAATATGTCATTATTCACCCGCATAGCCATTATTTTCAAAATGACAGAACAAGTTTGAGGACTCAAAACAGTAATACAGAGAGGAAGTTAAGATCGACAGAGGATAAAAGTAAAAAAAAAGCCGATAAACAAGAGAATTCAAGTTTTGTACAAAAGAGAATTACCTGTACATTCTGTAAGAAAGATGGACATATAAAAGAGAATTGTTGGAGTCTACATAAAGAGAAAAGACCCATTAAAAACAAGAACAACGTGGTTTTATCACACATCGCCGTACAAACTGAAACTCACATAAATAAAACTGCCCACAAAAGAATTAAAGCTGAAAGAAAGACATCTGATGTTAGTCATGAGGAGATGGCGAAACACGCATGTCCAAGTTGCTCAAAGTCGGAAAAAGTCTTTGAAATGAAGACCGAGGCTATTGAACATTCTAGTTTCAACTCCAAAGGGAGGGTGACAGATGAACAAACAGTAAATAAAACGTTTACTTATGGAGGCAGTAGTGTAGCAAGAAACTCAGTAGGCAGAGAACTACCCGAGTGCATGCTATCGGATGTTAGCGAGGGCTTTGTGTCACCTATAGATAATCAAGCTAGAGAACGGAAGATTAAAATTCTACGTGACTCCGGTGCTGATATATCTCTACTGTTGAAGAATACTGTACCAACGTCGAAATTGACTCATACAGGCCAGTATGCCTTAATCAGTACTATGGCTGGAACACTCACGGCACCCTTACATCGTATACAGTTGAAGAGTAATTACTTCACTGGATCTGTTACTGTTGGGATAGTGAAGAAATTTCCCTACAGAGGCATTTCATTACTTTTAGGAAGTGACATTGCCAAGAATCAGGTACATCCTGTACTTAAAGAAACCAAAGACTCTGTTCAGTGTAAGAATACTGAAAATTCAGTATGTGTTATCACCAGAGCTATGGAGAAACAACAGATGACTGATGAATCGACAAAAAAACCAGAACCAACACCTGAGATTGACTTGCAAGCAACCTTCATGGCGGATGTTCTAGGTGGTCACTCAAGTCATACTGATCAAAATAATTTGTCGCCTAGACAACTACTCATTCTTGCTCAAAGCAAAGATCCAGAGATCGGGAAACTAAAAGAAGAAGCAAAGAATGAAGGAGAATTAGAAACAATGGCCGCAGGTTATTACCTGAGGGATGAGTTGTTGATGAGGAAATGGAGAGGGAAAGAAAACGACGATGAAACATGCAGCGAAGTACATCAAATCGTGGTACCCAATGTATACCGCAAGGACATACTACATATGGCCCATGATTCACCGTATGCTGGTCACCTAGGGATACAGAAAACCTTCGACAGGATTCTTCCATATTTCTTCTGGCCTGGCCTACGTCGTGACGTCACAGCGTTTTGCAGATCATGTTCTGTCTGCCAGATGGTCGGCAAGCCGAATCAGACCATTCCGGTAGCTCCTCTACGACCCATACCAGCATTCTCAGAACCCTTCAGTCACATCATTATAGACTGCGTCGGTCCGTTGCCTAAAACTAAGGCTGGCCACCAGTATCTGTTCACTATAATGTGTTCGGCAACGAGATTTCCAGAGGCTATTCCTCTACGTAGCATCAATGCCGACAAAATATCTGATGCACTTATCGGATTCTTCACCCGATATGGTCTTCCGAAAACCGTGCAGTCAGATCAAGGTTCAAATTTCACATCGAAATTATTTCGCCAAGTCTTAGAACGGCTGGGTATTCGTCATGCAGTATCGAGTGCATATCATACACAGAGTCAAGGCGCACTGGAACGATACCACCAAACATTGAAGAATATGCTCCGTACTTTCTGTTTCGAGCATAACGACGACTGGGATCGTGGTATTCCCTTCGCACTCTTCGCAACCAGAGAGGCTGTACAAGAATCTCTTGGTTTCAGTCCCTTTGAACTGGTATTCGGACACACAGTTCGTGGACCACTAAAGCTGTTACAAGAGACATGGTTGTCATCCACTGAAGACACTGGTCTACTGACATACGTGGAAAATTTTAAAAATAGACTGTATAATGCATTAAAAGTTGTCAGATCTAATCTTTTGCAGGCACAAGACAAGATGAAGGTCTATTATGACGTCAACGCAAGAACCCGTATCTTCCAACCTGGTGATAAAGTTCTCATGCTGACGCCACTGTCTGGTCAACCCCTGAGTGCCAAGTTTACAGGACCCTATGAGGTTATGGCTAAGCTTAGTGAGGTTAACTATCTTGTAAAGACCCCTGGTAGACGGAAATCGCAACGAGTGTGCCATATCAATATGTTGAAACCATACATTACCAGAGAAGAACAAAAAGTTGTTGCCTCGGTAAACACTGTTATTAAAGTCGGGAATAATTCACCCGAAATTGAGCGTGAATTGGCAGAAAGCAAACTGCAAAATACAAAGGCTCTGAAAAACCTAAATGAAAAATTGGCACATTTACCTGATTGCGAACAATCCGCTATCAAAGGTCTAATTAATGAAAATATCCATTTATTTGGAGATGTACCTAGTAGAACTAGTGTAGTTAAGCATGATGTTATTTTAGATGAAAATACTAAAGCTATTAAACAACATCCATACAGGTCAAATCCTATCCAGTTAGAATGCATCCGTAAAGAGGTTCGCTACATGCTTGACAATGACATTATTACACCTAGTAGTAGTGACTGGTCTTCCCCTTGCGTATTGGTACCTAAAGCCGATGGATCCATGAGGTTTTGTGTGGACTACCGTAAGGTAAACAAAGTGACAAAAACTGATTCCTATCCAATACCAAGAATCGACGATCTAATAGATCAAGTTAGTAATGCTAAGTTTGTGACGAAAATTGACCTATTGACGGCGTATTTTCAGATTCCCCTGACGGAGAGGGCTCAGGAGATATCATCGTTTGTAACCCCTGACGGACTGTACAAATTTAAGGTCATGCCCTTTGGTATGGTTAATGCACCCTCTACTTTTCAACGGTTAATAAATACCATTACTCAGGACATTCCTAAATGTCATGCATACCTCGATGATATTGTTGTCTTTAGTGACGATTTTAAATCTCATTTAGATCAACTACATTTGTTATTTACGAAATTGACTCATGCTAATCTCACCATTAACTTGACTAAGAGTCAGTTCTGCCATGCAACCATCGAGTATCTAGGTCACATAGTGGGAAATGGTTTGGTAAAACCATTAAATGCAAAGGTTAAGGCTATTCGTGAGTTCCCTGTTCCTGAAACCTGTAAACAACTCCGTAGTTTTCTCGGGATGGCGGGGTACTACCGTCGGTTCTGTCAAAATTTCTCAACCATTGCATGTCCATTAACAAATCTATTAAAGAAGAATTGCACTTTCAAATGGTCTAATGAATGCCACCAGGCCTTTGAGAAATTAAAAGATGTTCTTTCTGAGGCACCTGTATTAGTAACACCCAATTACAGTAAACCCTTTAAAATTACCGTTGACGCGTGTGATACAGGGATGGGAGCGGTCATTTCTCAAAAGGGTGATGATTCATTGGAACACCCGATTAGTTTTTACTCTCAAAAATTTGATAAGCATCAAAGAAACTATAGTGTGATAGAAAAGGAACTTTTAGGATTAATCCTGGCATTGAAACATTTTGATTTTTATGTCAATGGTTCTCCATATCCAATTGATATTTTAACTGATCATAACCCTTTAGTTTTCCTTTCCAGGGTTAAACAGAACCAAAGAATTATTCGCTGGAGCTTATTTCTCCAAGCATATAATTTAAATGTGGTATATTTACCAGGTAAACAAAATGTGGTCGCTGACACGTTGTCGCGCATGTAACTGGTAAACCAGAAGATGAAAGTCAGTTTCTCATTAAATGTTTTTCTTTTATGTCATTCATTGTATTGATTAACATATATATTATTGTAAATATGACAATAAATAAACTATGTTTTAAAATATTACAATATGAAACATTACAGAACAAAACTTCAAATTCTACTAGAAACAATCATACGTTGTAAGGTAAAAGGTAACTATTGCATACATCAATTGCACACACACCGGTATTTAACTTGAATACATCCACACTTGTGTTTGTTCAATTTATTATTGATGTGTTTTGCAAATTGTTTGTTTCTATGTCGTCATGTTATAATTTGGATGTCTTATTTTATGCTATGTAAAAGCTAAATCAGCTGAGATTATAACATTTTTTTTTTAAATATTCTTGATGTCATAATTGAGACATCATAATAATAATATAATAACTGAAAATCATTAGTTAATGATACAGTGATCGGTTATAAATAAATTAAATTTTCTAAAGAATTATCTATCAATTATTAATCGGTTCCACTTATTTGGGTAATTCATATCAATTCTGTGCGAATTGGTTATTGGTGGTAATAGTTTTATGGTCAACGTTGTACACACAATAATCATAATTGTAAATATTAATTGATAAATAAATGTTTAATTAATAATCATTGGTAAGATAATGTGATAAGGGATTCCATAATAGCGACTTTGTTATTAAGGGAATATGTAATATATGGTTCATTTTAATCTTAAAAAGATTGTCCAATAGTCAATTAAATCTTACGAATAGTTTGGGAATTCGGTTCATTTTATGGGTACTCTACAAAGAATTCCATACTTAACGCTGTCTGTAATTCCTTTGTGTCTTAAGGGGGGGCGAGTGTTACGAGTAGATTTATTTCCATATTATATTGGTTTTGTTATTATTAACTAAAGTTAAAATGAAATAATCTTAAACCCGAAATGTTTCCGTGTTAGGAATAAAACATGCATATGTCTAGACACTACGTCATAGCGATAAAATACGTCATATGCACGAGGGTGGAAGACCGTTTAGTTTAGTTCTAGTTTGGGCGCTAATGTGGAAGGACTGTTGTTGACCACTTTCTTAAAGATAGGATTACGGCTTTACTCATTATAGAAGAATCTCAACTGATTAAGTTTCATTATAATACTGGTACATGTATTCTGTGGTATTGTTATATTTTATCATCTCAACTTGTTGGAATAAAATTGTGTTCAATTTCAAACAGGATTGTGGATTTCATATATATTAAGGTACAGTTTATCTAAATCACTTTATACACAAAAGATTCATATCGCCACGAGTCAAATAAACATCAAATCTAATTCAATAACATCAATACAAGTTCTTATACAACCTTGTGAGATCCAAGATGGATATGAATCAAAAGAATATATATATATATATATAATAATACATTACTAAAAATATCATCTAACGTCAGTAGCTGATTTCGCACGTGACAATATATATATATATATATATATATATATATATATATATATATATATCATTAGGCCTATACATAGTGTAAAATTAGAATTTAAGATTTGCAGAAATGGCGTGGATGAAGATCAGTATAGAGTCATACATATTTTATGCATTTTTGTGGACGTTACAGCTCTAGATGTTTTTTTGGGCTAAAGTTATGGATGCTTTTTGAATTAAAGTAGTTATAGATGTTTTTTGGATCAACGTTATGGATGCTTTTATACATTACAGACGCTCCTTCTATATAGAAGATTATTGCGTCCTACGCTCACCTCAAGAATCCGGAACCCGATTTTCAACTAACCTTTTCAGCACGACAAAATCAACTAATTATAATTAATTATTCTATAAATTACAATTAATTCTTTAATTTAAATGGGTTTTAAATTCATGTTAAATTCTAACCTGTCGATTCTGAATTATTTGACAAAGTAACAAGAAAAACATTAAACACAGTTTTTATTATACTCCCTTTATTTGCAAACTAAGTTTACCATCATGTAATTAAATGATTGAATCACTACCGGAAATGAAACATATGTATTTAGCGTATTTAACGTATCTCGTTTTACTAAAATTGAATATTTAAAAAAAATGGAGATGGCGGGTGTAGAACCTGCTTCACCCCGGTTGATGCAAACAGTCATAACCACTAGGCCACGCAACCTTTTACAAACTTACACAAATAGTATATAAGTATAATCAAAAATTGTATTTACTTCCGTCTCTTCCGGTAGAGGCAGCCATGTTTGACGTGAAATATATTCTTCGATTCGCAAATTGGCCGAAGGTATTAGTGACTATTCCAAAGGCTACGATCCTGAAAATTTGTTAGAATGTATAGTTAGTCTGGACAAGTCAGTTGCCCAAGTTTCAGCTCGATTGGACGACGGGAAGTGGTCGAAAAATCGATGCAAAGTTTTGCTAACAAACATCCTAGCAAGCAAGCAGACAGACAGAAAATACGAGTTAAAATAAAGGGAGTAAAAAGCAAGTGTTTTTCTTCTATAAACAATGAAAATACGCTAAACGTAAGAAGAAAATTAAAGAAAATTGTCAAAGGGAATTCGATTATTCGATATATTGTAATACAAAATAACGTGCTTATCAATTTATTTCTGTTTTTGTTTTGCATTATAATGCTACTTGACAATGTATTAAGGCACTCAAATTTTAATTACATTTTGGTAAGTGTACAACAATTTTAATTTAATAGTGAAAAATTCATTCAAAATTCCAGCAACGGATAGACACCATAATTTGGCTCTCATCTTAAAATTCATCTATTTTTTTTTTATGCACAATGAGAAAACTTTTACAAAATTGTTGAAAGTGTTAGACTATATTTATATATATATATAGTCTAATAACAAAAAAGTATGTTGCGCCAGCAAGTAACAATTTGTCTAATTTTATATCTAAAGAATCTCATGTTTTGTTAACAACCCAATCAAGAAGAAATAATAGCACTACTTATAAATGTGAAATAAAAATACAATCTAGGTAGTTTATGTGATGTTTGAAAATGTAAACATAAATGGTTTACACATATAATATTTATACAATTTTAAACTTTTTTCCAATATTTTGAACATTCTAAAGTATTAAATTGTAAATTATTTATTATTTTATATAGGAAAGATTTTGTCAAAATTAGATAATTATTAGCGCAAAGAAAACGGGCTAATTATCTCCCTTTAAATGAATTAAAGCTTCCCATTTTGATTCAAGTGATGCCAAAAAAAAGCTTTGTTTTGTATATAAGGCTATGCTATTTATTAATGTTAAATTTCTTTATAAAATGCAGTATTATTGTATATAATTTCAAGATGTAATTAGAGGTACAAATTTATTTTACCTTGTAAACCTTTCACTGCATTGATTAAATCGATTTAATATGCAAGTTATAACAATTACATAATATAACGCTAGTAATATTTATTAATTTATTAATATTTATTTAAATAATAAAACAAGTGAATTCGTTTCATGTATGCCGAATTATTAAAGACGGTGGGCACAAAAAACCCGTTTGAATGTAATCAATCTGTTGGCCTACTAATTGTGCCCTTGAAGGTTTTTCACTAACTAATCAACGTCAGGTATATATTTAGGCACTTCAGCGTTGTCAAATTTAAGAGACCTCTAAATCAATTTTCAACTGTGATAAAGTATGTCACAAGTGTAAGTTGAACTAAAAAGCTGAAAGTAGCGCCAATGCTTAGCAATTAGGAAAAGCAGAGATGGCATTCCTAAGCAGCTTCCTTCCAGATTTTTCCACAAACTGGTACATTTTGATGCCTATAATTTGGTTGATGTTTTTTAAGTTTAACTTGCTCCACTTTAAAATCGCCAATATACCTCCACTAAAAAAAAAAGATCCAGGTCTAAGTAATGAGTTAGTAGTAAGATGAAGCAAGTCAGACTTGATAAGATATGAAAAAATGTGATCCCTAAATATTGCCTTTGGTTAGAAAACTTCGTCTTGAGAGCTTCAATGTACTTCTGAGAATGCTTATATATCTTTAAGGGTAGTACTTGAATGTTTTGAAATTGATTTCCCGTCAAGACCCGGGGAAAAAATCCTAGCCTGCACAAGGGTTCGAACCCAGGACCTTCGGTACGCCATCCTAACGCGCTGCCGCATGGCCACAGTGCGCCAATAGATGCTTTAAAAAGCCTACACATTTTCTGGATATATCGTAAGAGCTTCAAGTTATGGATTCTTTAAAATAATTTTTTTTTAAAATGGCTTTGAAAATTAAAAAAAAAAAAAACTTTGTTGAGAAAACATCGAATGCAATTAATATAAATTTAAGAAATGAGTTATTGTGGTTCGACGTCATGCGTGCGGAAATTTCCCAATTCAACCAGACGTGGTTGGGGAGGAGGAGAATTTTTTTTCTTTGATTGAAAAAACTTCAAAATCTTTAAAGCTCAAGTTTAATGGTCTCAATTGACAACCCTAAAAATAATAAAATTCAGCCGTTAGTTGAAAGAAAGATCATTCCGCAAAGAGCTATCAGATATTTACACCAGAACTTTTTTTCCTTTTTTAAATAACTGCAATATATAAACTATTATCCCCCCCCCCCACATCGCATTGTTTCTTGTCTCAATCTCTTCCAGTTAATAACCTGCATAGTTATATGATGTGGAATATTTCTTCTATTCACTCGTAATTAGCGGCTGCGGCGGGTGTCTTTTGTTTTATTTTATGGGGCACTTTGGCCGAGAGGCAGGGCGTTCGACTGGCGATCCGAAGGTTCTGGGTTCGAATCCTGGTGCCGGATAGGATTTCTTTCTCTCGGGACTTGGGAGTTGAGAGTGTTCCTTGAGTAAAGTAAAGCAAAGGCCGCTGGGCATTGTGAGGTCCACACATTCCATAGTATGCCATAGCCACAGAAACTGGTGTTATTAAACCTTTTTCTTGTAAAGCGTTTTAATAATATTTTTTTTAAGCATTTTAAAGAATTTTTGAAAGCATTTTTTGCAGTTTTTTTTTCAAGTGTTCAAGTGATTTGTAGACATTTTGAAATGAACTCTGTGGACATTAGCTTCAACCTCAGAGACCCTCCAGAAAGTTGTTATTCTAAGAATCCGTCGTCGCTGATCCCAAGACGTTAAAGTACTTATAGCCAAGCAAACTTCAAACAAGTCACCTAGAAAGAAGAAAAAAACACGCACACAAACACACATACGTAACGCATACTTCCCAGTGAATCGGACACTGGTCAAGTGTCAGGGGATTGGAGGAGGCTCTCAAACATTCCAATTAGATTGTAACTCCGTGAGTGACATTCCTCCCTGTGAGGACCTTCTGTGCCGCTCGCGACCCTAGATGGCGTTCTGAAAAACAACATTAAACTAACACAGATTGAGTCCCCCGTTTGATTGACAATTGTTGCTGGCACCATCGAGATAGGAGAGGAGGGGGAAGGGGAGCGAACTCCCAGTTGAACCCACCAGTAGGCGAAAAAAGGGGAGATTATAGGAGGAAGAAAGAATATTTTAAAAAAGCGTTATATCTTTTTTAAGTAGCCTTCTTATGAAAAGAAACGAAAAAAGAAGAAAGAACCCGCTTAAAAGATTAATTCTGATAATGAAGTAATCCATCTTTTGACAGATTCAATTTGTGTAACAAAGACGTTTCATTTGGAGATGTGAATTAAAAAAAAAAGCAATTGAGATGTTCACTTTAATCTCTGATCTTTTCTTAAATGTCAGGCTATTCTGTTGTTGTTTTACTCAGCCTATCACATTTGGTGTGTGTGTGTGTATTCGCGTGTGTATGTATATCTGTAAGTGTATGTATGTGTTTGTATGTGACACGCTTCTATATGCGTGTCCGCGCGTACGTGCCCCCTAGGCTCTAGGCGCCTAGGCCGTTTCACAAATCGGGACAAAAGTTAAATTTAGACATTTGTGACGGTCTCCAAAAGTAATTTTTATGTTATCCACAATATTGCCTAATTTTTTAATTTATATTTATAAAATAATGTTTCACTTATGAGTTAAAGTTTAAACTGGAGCGCCATTAAAAGCAAAACAGGGTGATGTCCCTTTCAATGCGTTGTTTATTCCGTCTGACGTTAAACACGTTTGTAGGCCTACTCAATAGGCTCCTAGGCCGTTAAACAGAAATTAAATTTATACATTTGAAACACACCCCAAAAGAAATTGTAATTTTATCACATATAATCATGAATAAATAAGTTTTATTAATCAGAAATTATATCGAATTATGCAAATACATAAAACCGTACTCAGCAAATCGCCATTTCCGTTCATTTACTCTTTTGAACGCGAGATTTACTATGTTGAACGCGAGGTCTTATTGGTTTTTTTCCAATTCTGCTGTTGTTGTTTTTTAATGTGGCGAAACCTGTTTTTTTTAAGTTTATGTAGATATTGCCTTTCCCTACATTACAAGCAAGCGGTGAGATCAACTGATCTGTAATGAAACTAAATTAAAATGTTAGCATGCTTATAACACGCTACAAATAATATAAAACAATATAAGACTAACAGTTACGTCATTCATTTTTTCGTCACTTTGACGAGCATAACCACTAGTTTATGATAAATAAACTAGCCCATAAAAACAAAGTTTTTATTACACTCCCTTTCTTTGTAAACTAAGTTTAAATTTAATGTATATTTTGATATATTAAAATAAATATAAGTGATATCATACCTTATGAATTTCCACACTAAAATTCTGCGCATCCTTTTTTTTTTCTAGCTTTGGTCCGCAAAAACCATAAAAAGATACATTAAGTCGTTTTCATTCTATTTATTTCGTAAAAAGGAACATATCCGAAAAGTTTATTTACTTCCGTCTCTTCCGGTAGAGGCAGCCATAATTTACGTAAAATAATTTCTTCGAGTCGCAAAACGGTCGAAGGAATTCGTGACTATTTCAATGACTATGATGCTAATAAAAAGTATTGTTAGTCGGGACAAGTCTGTTGTCCAATTTTCAGCTCGATTGGACGACGGGAAGTGGTCGAAAAATCGATGCCAAGTTTTGCGAACAACCAAACAAGCAACCAACCAAGCAGACAGACAGACAATTCAAGTTAATAGAAAGGGGGTAAAAAAGAAAGAGCTCTGTGTATTTATGATCTCTGTTCTGTGGTCTATAACAGAATATTACTACCAAATCGCTACCAATACATAAAGCAGAATTTATGCTGCTTCCGTAAAATGAAATTGACTGACAGCAAAAAATGCTTCAAAGTCCTAGACAACTGACAGGAAACTGCCAACAAACAGCAATCTCAGCAACTACTGACTATCTAGTACTGACAGACTGGGATGCCGTCTGCTACTAACGACTGCGATCGCTGGCAGCAAGTTCTGAAAAGGGAGAGAAGAACATGGAGACGGATTTAAACCTCAAATTATCCCTGGCACGCAGACGTAATTAGAAGCCAAGGCAGGTGGCGCAGACGTCCCATTGAGCAGTCGTTATCTTGTCAATGCCTGTACTTTTTTCTAAATGTATATAGGCCAGTGGAGTGCACAGTTTGTCGTCGGTCCATGCGTCATCATTATTGGCTGACTACATATGTCACTTCCGCGTATATGCACTGCGCATGTCTGCATCCATGAGACGTAATGCGATGCATGCTATTATGTAATTATCCTTGAACAATAGGATTAAGGGTTTAGGAAAGGTGTAAATTAGGATAGATCTTTGCATATTTATTTAGTGACAATAGGATCTACGACGAAGGTGTCAAGCTCAAGGCCAGCGAGCTACATATTGCCTGATGTATATTTCTATCCGTCGCAAGAGAATTCATACAATTGATTTTTTTTTACATTTTTAATTCCCCGCTGATCAATGATTGTTTATACAGTTCGGCCCGCAACTTCTATAAGAAGTGTTATTTGAGCTTAGGCCTCCGATGCAATTGAGCTTGACATCCCTTATTCAACGACGTAGATGTTTTATGAAGACCAGTGTTCATTGACCACATGTATGGTCAACTCTGAAAGTATATTGTCAGACTCTTTTGTCGTACAGTTGTTTCCACTTCCGGTTTTGTGTTTACATTTTATTGTCAAGGTTACTTGTCATGTTAAGGTGTCATTAAATAAATAATAATAATACTTGTATAGCGCATATCCCGTTTGGGAACAGTTCTATGCGCTGCAAACAGTCACAGGCAGAGTACAGACAACCAATAAAAGACGAATATGCATGCATGAAAAATAATAATAAACTGCTACTTGAATAGGTGCGTCTTCAACCGGCTCCTGAAGGTTTCGAAGCTAGGGCTCTGTACAGTCTCGTAGTCCAATGTAGTCTTAAACATTAACTCGCATAATATTACATTGCCAATATATTTGTTCATTCGTTTACTTTGCTAAGGACTCTTACGTCTTTTCACCCATCGGAACGAAAGCTAAGTAAGTACACATACCTTTAATTTATAAGCAAAAATCCATTACATCATGCATGCTTACGAATTTGTAGGTTTTTTTTTTGTTTTTTTTTTGTTTTTGTAAAAAAAAAAACGCAACCTAGTTTTTAGAAAAAAAAATATTGGGTGCTCAGGAGGATGTTGGGGGGGGGGGGGGGGTTGGATGCAGTTGCCCCATTTCCCTTTCTACATTGGATATGAGGTCATGAGCCTGAAAAGCCCTAAAAACGCGTGATTTAGGTTAAATAAAACTTAGCAAGAATAAAAAAAAATCTTAGCGTGCTTATATTGAACAGTCTAGCAGTTTAAAAATAACAAGTTTTATTTTTCGAAGTTCAGAACTATATGCAGTTTTATAAAACTATAAACACACGTTTACGCATTTAAAAACAAAATCCCTAAAACAACATGAGTTATTCACAGAGATGAAAAAACAACATCATTGATCTCCCCGTGCCCTACAATTTGAAATTATATGGGTCATGTTTAATAAAAGCCGCTGCTCCCGCAGACGATGAAAAGGCTGCTGCGCAGAATAATCTCTTGGAATAACAGCACAAACAGCAATGACGTCATAGCCCCCTCAAAAAAGTTTTACACTTTCGGCTTCGTGTGATCTCAAAAAAAAATCTTTGAAAATGCAGGCGGAAAAATAATTCAGGTCACGTCGTCATCCAAGGGAGATAACATTGGTTGTTTTAATAATTCAGTGTACATTATTTGCCCTTTTTTCTTTTTTGGTGGAGGGGGAGGCCCCCCACCAATCCTATGTACGATGGTCTCCTCCACCCCCCTCTCTCTCTTCCTCTCCATCCACATCTCTCTCCCTCTCCGGCTCTCTCTTTAACCCTCTCTCTCCCTCTCTCTCCTCCCCCCCTCCCCCCCCCCCTCTCTCTCTCTCTTTAACACTCTTCAGTTAATATCTTTATTGCTTGTCTTGTTCCGGTCTCTCACTTTTTCTAACTGCTTATCTCACTTTCTCTTATATTCTTCCTTCTCTTTCTCTTATTTCCTTTCTCTATTTCCTACTCTCATACTCCAGTTCTCTATTGCTCTCAATCCTTAGCCCCTTTCTCCCTGTTGGTTTCCTTCATTTCATTTTCTCTTACTTGTTCTTTCTCTTTTACGTTTAATGTCTCTCTCTCTCTCTCTCTCTCTTACTGCCCCCACTATCTTTTATTCACCTTCTCTCCCGCACTCTCTCATTTCTTTACTCACGTTCCCTTTATAGCTCTCTTTCTTCTTTTTCCCCTCTCACTATCCTTCCTTCCAAACTCACTGGCTCTGTCTTACTGCTTATTGCTTCAACTATCTTTTTTTTTTCAATTTCTCTCTCTCCCTCATTCTCTCCCTCATTCTCTCCCTCATTCTCTCCCTCAATCTCTCCCTCATTCTCTCCCTCATCCTCTCCCTCATTCTCTCCCTCATTCTCTCCCTCATTCTCTCCCTCATTCTCTCCCTCATTCTCTCCCTCATTCTCTCCCTCAATCTCTCCCTCATTCTCTCCCTCATTCTCTCCCTCATTCTCTCCCTCATTCTCTCCCTCATTCTCTCCCTCATTCTCTCCCTCATTCTCTCCCTCATTCTCTCCCTCAATCTCTCCCTCATTCTCTCCCTCATTCTCTCCCTCATTCTCTCCCTCATTCTCTCCCTCATTCTCTCCCTCATTCTCTCCCTCATTCTCTCCCCCATTCTCTCCCCCATTCTCTCCCCCATTCTCTCCCCCATTCTCTCCCTCATTCTCTCCCTCATTCTCTCCCTCATTCTCTCCCTCATTCTCTCCCTCATTCTCTCCCTCATTCTCTCCCTCATTCTCTCCCTCATTCTCTCCCTCATTCTCTCCCTCATTCTCTCCCTCATTCTCTCCCTCATTCTCCCTCATTCTCTCCCTCATTCTCTCCCTCATTCTCTCCCCCATTCTCTCCCCCATTCTCTCCCTCATTCTCTCCCTCATTCTCTCCCTCATTCTCTCCCTCATTCTCTTCCTCATTCTCTCCCAATATGGGACACCGTAGCCGACTGGCAGCGCGTTCGACTGGGGTATCGAAGGTCCTGGGTTCGAATCCTGAAGGCTATGTTTTTGTTCCCCCTGGACTGGAGTGTTATTTGAGATCAAAAAGGTTTATTTTCGTAGATGTCCGACTTCAACTAAAGACTATAATAAGATGGACGGCTTGCTTTGATATTTCTGCTATTTGATAACTTGAAACACTCTGTTTCGGAAATTTCCGATCGCAACCGGTCCTCTAGACTTCCGGTTTAGTAATTCGCTTTGATTTTCTCAATGGAAAACAAAGAATAAAATCGAAAGTTGTATACAGCGGAATTCTTTAGGCACGTTTAGGAATCATTTAGGACAGCGTTATTGGCTGCGCACGAAAAAAAAACAACTTAAACTCTAAAAATAGAGCAAGCGGTCCATCTTATTATAGTCTTTGCGTGAAGCCCTTGAATTTAAAAACTGTATACCCTGTATATCATCATAGACGTGAACCCATTATCAGGAAATTTACTAACAGAAACCTTGTTAACTGTGTTGTGGTTCAGGGAATAAGGAGAGATGTCATCAGGTTAGTTTGGGATAAAAAAAATTTTAACCAAAACTTAACGAATGAGAAATGTTCCTCACTTTTACAAAACATGCTCTATTGAATAATTTCTCTGTTTATTTAGAAACATTCACAACACATGGGCAGCTTGAAGCATATCAAATTCCACGTGAGTACAGAGTACAGGTATCACTGATGAGCTTTTTGGAAACATGATATTGTGTATTAGCAGCATCAGTCGGTATAGAAATTAATTCCTTTGCGTTCCGCCAAACGTAATCACTCGACTTGCTGAATGTATTATTTTGTATGTTTTGTAAATGTTTCTAAAAAAAAATTATTTGTTTTAAAATTCCGTATCTCTGATCTAATAATTTTTTTTTATTATCAGTTTTGTTAAAAAATAAATACATTTCTTGTTTACTAAATAAACAAAGCTTCTGGTTTAGATGAAATCCCAGCAAAATTAATTAAAGTTGCTAATAATAAACTATTCCAAATCTTTAAAATACTTTTCAAGACTTTCTGAACCAAAACAATGTGTTCAAAGATTGGAAACTAGCAAATGTAACTTCCCTTTTCGAAAAAAAAAAAGAAATAAATCTGACCTCTGAAAATTATAGATCTGTTTCCCTTACAAAAATACATGCAAAATACTACAACATATAATATATAGTTGTATCGTAAATCACCCAGACAAACATAATGCACAGTGCCCACACCGACATGGCTTCAGTGAAAACTGATCATGTGAAACTCAATTAATATGACATAGATGCAAAAGGTTAGATAATAATAGCCAAATTGTTGTTATAATACTATAGTTTCATGTTTCTTTCTTGTTTGTTGTTGTGAAATTGTATTTACTTAGATTTAAATGTCCATTGTTAGATAAACGGAAAAGAACTCCATGGCTAGAGTTATGATTCTTGATTTTAAAACAAAACAAAACAACAACAGGACACACGAATGGATCACTGACTTCCATAACCGTGCGGTAGATTTTCTCCGTATGACGCAAGTCCTCGAAACGCCCCCCCCCCCTTAATAATTGTTCAAAATGTATTTAGATTTCGCTGCTTTTGAGCTTTGACCCCCACCCCGCCTCACTCACCCCAATTAAGGTGCCGCCTGATGCATCCGCCTTTCTGCACTACTACACGTCACGACTCTATTGATTTCGATGTTGATTTTAATAGAGCAGTGAATCAGACTTTTCTATAAAGCGCTCAACTTGAGCTTCAATGCTTCATAATTTAAAAAAAATGGACGTATCCAGCTTCACTCCGAGCGTCAGTAAGCTCAGTTTAAATGACTATTATAGTCAGTTTAAAACAACAACACTATAATTTCGGGAACGACGAAACAATATAAACAAGATAAAAAAAACGTCAAACGGATGGTCACGTGACTTCAATATAAACTAGAGATTTGAGCTGGTCCTGCGGTTAGTTCACCGGACTGTCAACCGACACGTCGTGGGTTCTATCCCTGGGCCGACCGATACTAGAAGGAAAGTCTGTAAAAATATTTTTTTTAAGCCTATTAAAACAAATTTCTTTTAACAGACCAACTTTAACACTTTTAGGGGTTGCAGTGAATTAAAACATAAATTATCTTTCTTCATTCCTGCAAGTGAATTGATTTCCGGCGATAGTCCGGAAAAAAAAAGAAACTTAACATCAAGGCTAAACTTCAACCACTGACGAGGAAATGGCCAAAAGAGAAAAAAAAACACTTCCATATAGAAGGAGAGTTTGTAACATAAAAGATTAGATTTGAATTTAGAACCTCGCCTTCTCCTTCTCCTCCTCATTTCCAATCTTTCCTCAGAAATAAAACAAAAGAAGAAATTGCTCTTGTAAATAAGAAGAGAGAGAGAGAGAGAGAGAGAAAGAAAGTTGCAGGTTTGTGGCTTTATTGCCAAGAGGTTCAATCTCTTCGGCCTAGACATAAATGAGAGGCAACACATAAGACAGATCGTCTGCTGAAGGAATATAACTTCCGGTCCGTCCAAAAGGCGGGTTCGTAAAGTGAGTATAAAAAAAAATAAAAAAAGAAAGAAGCAGACGTGAGAAAGATTTGTTGTTTGGCTTCATGGAATTTGTCACCAGGGAGACTGGCTCCGGATTGATGGAGCCAAGCTATGAATGAAGAAGTTTAAATGCAAGCCTTCGAAATGATGCAAGTCTACCTCCGCACTCACCCCCATCCATCCCTGATGTAGTTATCTTCTCTTCTTTTACATCCATTTTAATTCCAACAGCCGAGCTTTTAACTGTCTTGGAGGGCGAGTTTTTAAAAAAAAGGAAACCATTCCTCATTAATAGATTGCCAATTAAATCGTGAGGATTTTTTTTTCTATCTAAAAAAAAAAACAAAGAAAAAGGTGAGAATCATCGCTAAATCTGGGGGAAAGGAAGTGACGTTTGTGTGTCTGCAACCTTGACATTGCTCAAGATATTTGAAAAAGAAAAAGAAGTTGAATCTATTTTAAATGTGTGAGACGAATTAAAGATGTTTTTTTTCGGAAATTTCACGCCGAAGCGAATTTTGTGTAATTGATGGAGTTCTTTAGAACGGATTCACCTTGTAGTTTTCGTTATTTCTATGGTAGAAATAATTCCTCAACTAGAGGCCAACGAACCTACACCGAATGTTTTTAATTGACATTTCGGATGAAACCGAAGCAGAAACCGAAAGTTTAACTACACCTCTGGCCGAAACCGAAAAATGAACCGCAATAATTGTTTTAAAAATTTTTTTTAAAGACTGCACAATTTTCCCAGACTCAATTTTTCGACATTCTTTGAGGTGGTTAAATAATCCGCATATTATAAACCTTCATTTTTCTACTTTACACCGATTAATTCGCAACAGTTTTAATAAACGAAACTATCAATAAGCACAGTAATAGATACAACACTAGCGTTGCAGTCTAAATTTTCAAAGTTAAAGTAAATATTCGGCTGATAACCGAACGTCGATATCAGTTTCGGACGAAATGCGAAAGAAAACCGAAAGCTTACTTTTCGGCTTTGGTCAAAACCAAAACTAAGCCAAAAGAAGCTGATCGCCTACTTTCGATGCCTACTTTTTTATACACATTACTTTCCAGATACTTTTCAATCGCTTACTGCTTAAATAGTTTGGGGGTGGGTGGCTTCAAGTAAAAAAAAACGTTTCATTCTTTGATTAGGGCAGCCCGAAGAATACTCAATGGGGATACGCGTACCCAAGATCCCGGGTTCAAATCCTAGTGAAGCCTGGAATTTGATCCCAGTTCTTGAGGGTAGGGTGTCCCTGCGTCTACCTGACATTTCCTGATGCGAAGTTAAAAACGGATGGGCATTGTGCTGAGCACACTATCCCCATGCGTCCAGCGGCAAAACCGGGACTTGTCAACTCTGCTTCTCCGGCACTACGGATCAAGTTGGTCTGAAAGGTACTTTACATTTTACTTTAATGTACTTTTTCTATTTTAAAAAAAACTACTTACAACACTTACCTTCTTACTCCATTTATATTAACTCGTACTGTCTGTCTGCATGCGTGCTTGTAAAATTTTCAATCGATTTTTCGACCACTTCCCGTCGTCCAATCGAGCTGAAACTTGGGCAGCAGACTTGTGGCGACTAACAATACATTCTATTAAATTTTCAAATAAAAAAAAATTAACTATATTTTAATTATGATTTTTTTATTATTTAACAAACACTTCATAAATAAATGGTCTATAGTCTATGGTTTGGTTTCACGTTGAAAATGCCGGTCCAACTTTTTATTGTTTTTGCTCGAAAAAAAAAGGATGCGTTGAGATTTGATGTCATCAAACTTTGCCCTCTAGCTTTGTAAACAATGGTGCTTACAAATTATGATAGGAAAATAATACTTAGTACCAAAGAAGACTAAAACAAAAGATATTTCTTATAAATTTTTTAAATTACACGATGGTAAACTTAGTTTACAAATAAAGGGAGTATAAAAAAAAACTTGGTTTTTATGGGTTAGTTTTTTTAAACTTCTTATTTATGATGTATTTAAGTCACATTATTTATGAAATTAAGCAGAGAACAAAAAAAAGTCTAATTATTGCACTTACTCATTTAAGGTTATATAACTATTTTGGTTTAATAACAATCACCCACAAAACCTTCGCGTTTTGAAAAGTAACACAGTATTCATTGCTTAAAGAAAATGTTTATCACTTTCTAATTATTTTTTTATCAGACATATTTTTTTGCATTTTTTTGGGGGGTTGAAATTTTGAAGCGTGTGCCAAAATAAATATTTGGAAGCAAATTGTCTATGTTGACATCGCAATGACTCGAGAAAGAAAGTGCTCAAAATTTGTTGAGGGCTTGAAGTTTTGAAGCGTCTGTTTTATAGTTTCCGAAAAAAAAAAAAAAATCAATGAACATTCTCATTAAGTCTAAGAATTGACGCCAACATGGCCGCATTCTCTCATCACATGTTTTTATTTTTAAACCAGGTGGGGAAAATGTGCTCAGATTTAAAAAACGAAGGTTGTCCCGATTATTGAGTGTCGGATCCGGGTAAAATGTGGAAGTTCGGATAATTGGATTTCATCCGCTTCATCACTTTATTTTCCCGACCATGATTGTGTGGCCAGAACAATACCCATCTGCAATCACCCTACCCCCCCCTCCCTTCCCAAACCAAAGCCAGGTACCCATTAGAGCTGGGTAGACTCAAATACAATATCCAAGTGTGGACGTTAGAAAGAAATCCTGCGTTCTACGTGGATTCGAACTTGAGAGCTTCGGAAAGACTATGCGTAACGCTATGCAGCTAGACCACCATGATCTTCCTGATAACGATCCAGTTATTTGTATTTGGATATTCGGATCAAAAGAGTTCGTAATAATGGTGGATGATTAGTCATTGAAAAAACTATTTTGTTATAATTTACTAATTGGACAAGCAATTTTAAGCAATTATTTTTATAAAAGCAGCTTTGGTCTAACTACATTATGCTTTACAGGGGTTGGCAACCTACGGCAAGCGTGCCAATCGTGGCACGCATAATGATTTTCAATGGCACGCGGAAGACATACAAAAACTCAATTTAAGTCTTTTCTATAAGAAATTGATAGGTGGTGTATGTTGACTTTTCTGGCTGTTGGCACGCTGAATGATTTAGAAATTCCCATTTGCCACACTATTGGCAAAAGGTTGCCGATCCCTGCTTTAGTATTTGATGAATATTAGAGTTTAGATTCAGAAGGCAACTGTTTTACATAAAATCAAATTTCTTCAATTCACACAAACAATACCCGTCTGAATTCTTCGTTAAAATCTCAGGCCCTCATTTTAAACATGATTGGCTTTTAACTTTGTCATCAATCAATCAGGTTTACATCCATTCTTTAACCCACTCCTCCCCCCCCCCCACCCTCGAATTTCAAACAAAACGCCCTGACCCTCTCCCACCCCTCCCTTAACCCAATTTAAAAAAATAATTAAAAACTGCGATTTTGTATTTGAAGTGACATAACAAATGCCTTGATTGTGTCTTCACTCACCTTTGGGTGTATTCGTGGCAAGAACTATCTGTCGCAGGTGTTGCCTCTACGTGAAGAGGCCATTACCTGTAGAGAAAGGTGGTCTGTGTGTGTGTGTGTGGGGGGGGGGGAGGTGTGGATGAGGACTTTCCTTGTCGGACAGACTGGTCACGTGCTGCCATCTTTCCTCGAGTCACAGGTCTTGCACGTGAGATCGGTATCTTTGATTTCTGGGTACGTCTGCTGCGGAACTGTTCTCATAGCTCCTGTTTTTTTTATATATAGCTTTTATGGTTTTTTTTGGTTAGTTGGCTGTGTTTTTTTATGTTTATATTTTAACGAATAAAAGACAATAGCAAATGGTCTTTTTTATATACTGTATAAGCTTATACAAATATATAAATCTATACAAGTAGATTCCCGCGGCCTTTTGTTGTTGATGATTTCAGCGTTGTGTTTATTGCTGCATATCTACCAGTTGAGTTGTTGTTACTGTATATAAGTTCAAGAATTAAATCTACTCTTTCAATCATACATCGAGTGGCTTGAGTTATTATAACAGTGAACAAGAGCCTAGATAGTGAACATAGAACCATGTGAAGACGTTACAATAGCAACAAATAAGAAAGAAAAACATAAACATCTCAAGTGTAACTTGTTATTACATTTGGCACCGATGTAATGTTTCTCGTTACATGCGTTGCTATGGCAACTAATCAGAAGCCAGCTCCAAAATGAATGCCCGATATACACACGTGAGCAGCGTTTCACTTTTTTTATTTACCTCGCGCATGCCCAGTTAGTTATTACGGGGGTCACTTCCTGTGCCTCACGTTCCATTTCCCGAAAATGTTTCTCAGCCAATTTCTCCCTCTCACCAAACTGCTCGTTTCCATTTATTCCGGTCTGGCATAGAACCCGAAGAAATGTTTTTTGCCACTTGTACATTATGTTATTGGTTTAAGTGCAAAACAAAAAAAAAATGGTGTGTTTTGTTTTATACGGGGTGGGGAGGGGGGGATTTTTTGGTGGTGAAATAGTGGAAGTACTGCATATGGAATGGCCATTGCGCACCAAACAGAATACACAAACACGCGCACACAAACAAATCAGCTGTTACACCGGGAGTTGTTTGTTTTTTTTCAAATGAGTACAAAAGTTCAAGCCCCTCAAAAATAAATCTTCTCTTTACCCCCCCCCCCCCCACGTCTTCTCCAACACAGAAACAAAATTGTGCAGCTCCTTGCACCCCATTACCCCCCCCCCCTTTTCCCCCTACCCACCGGCTCCCTTACAGGGTTAAAATGACTTTGCGCAATAAATCAAGGTAATCTATCGCCACTACAGCCGACTGAAAGAGAAAGGAGGGGCTAATGAAAACTGGGGTTTAATTATGTTGTACAAGTCTGTACAAGGCTATTTCCTTGGTCATTTGTGAGTCACCATTGTAGGGACGTAATGTTTTCATTTTATGTTTTATTTGTGAAGGTGGGGGGGAAGGAGAGGAGTGGGGGATGAGGGTTCAGGGCATCGGTGCAGAATTTAAAGAAGAAAGAAAAAAACCCAGCTGAAAGATTGTAATTTTATTTTTTTTACTGCCCAAGGGCCGGTAACTGCAGGAATTAAAAAGGGGAAATAATCGCCTCAATAAAGTCGACGACGTTTTTAATGTCTTAGTCCAGCTGTCTTATTGGTTTTTGATGGAGTGAGAAACAGAGAGAGAGAGAGAGAGAGAGAGAGACGAACAGAGAGAAAGAGAGAAACAGCGAGAAAGAGAGAGGGCCAGAGAGAAATAGAGAGAGAGATATGGAAATTAAACAGTTAAAAGAGTTAAAAAGAAAATAACGGAGAGACGGATGGAGAGAAATTCTGAGTTTTATTGAAAATGATAAACAGAGAGAAAGAAGGAGATAGAGAGAGAGTATAAAAAATAAATTAAAAACAAACTGAGAGAGAGAGAAAGAGAGAGAGAGATGGGGTCGGGGAATGGAGATTATGAGTTAAATAAGAAAATCATAGAAAGAGAGAGAGAGACATACAGACGAAAACAGACGGAAACAGACGGAAACAGACGGAAACAGACGAAAACAGACGGAAACAGACGGAAACAGACGGAAACAGACGGAAACAGACGGAAACAGACGGAAACAGACGGAAACAGACGGAAACAGACGGAAACAGCCAAAAGCAGTGAAAGAAAGAGAGGTACACCGCCAAGTGGTACCACGGGATGATATCTGAGCAAGAGGGAAAGAGAGATAGAAAGGGTGTGTCCAAGTTAAAAAGAATTTGGGATTAAATATAGAGAAATAGAAACACATACAAACGTTCAAAGAGAAGTATAAACAGTGAGAGAGAGGGGGGTAGAGAGAGAAAGTTGGGAGAGAAAAAAAGAGAGAAAGAGAGAGAGATAGAAGGAGAGCAGGCTTTTTTTTTAACGTGAGAAGAATCAAGTAAAAAAGAACCTTGAGGTGATAGTGAAATGGAGAGAGAGAGAGCAACAAAGAGAAAAAGAGAGATTGAGAGAAAGAGAGAGTGAGAGAAAGAAAGAATGAAGCGTAATAGATCTATGAGAGAAAGGGGCAGAGCACTCTGATTGAATACAAAGAGTTAGATTAGTGTACATTTCCCTTGTTAATTCCTGGCTGTAGGGGACTTAATCGATAGCAACAGTGAAATCCTCTCAAGCTAGGAGTTATTGGCCCCTGGGGGGGGGGGGGGAGAGAACTCGCCAGTTTGTCGTGTAGGACATATTTTCGTTTTCCCTCAAAAATTTATTACCCAAGATGACCAAAAGTTATCAACGTTATGTTTTGATTTTTTACTAAGTTCTTAGCCAAGACGTCTACTGGCAACTACTAATCAGCTTTTATCTTCTGACCACTAATATTCAGCTATTATCTTCTAACCACTACTAATCAGCAATTATCTTCTGACCACTACTAATCAGGTCTTATCTTCTGCCCACTACTGACCACTACTAATCAGCTATTACCTACGGGCCACTACTTACCACCAATGACCACTACTAATCAGGTCTTATCTTCTTACCACTACTGACCACTACTAATCAGCTATTACCTACGGACCACTAATTACCACTAATGACCACTACTAATCAGGTCTTATCTTCTTACCACTACTGACCACTACTAATCAGCTATTACCTACGGACCACTAATTACCACTAATGACCACTACTAATCAGTCTTATCTTCTTACCACTACTGACCACTACTAATTAGCTGTTATCTTCGGAGCTAATTAGTTTAGTCTGTGTTCTTCTTTTACTTAGGGTTTCCACTTTCTCAAAAGTCGGTGCCTTTCTGTGCTTAAGACTTCACTTTATAGCAGATGCGGATATACATTCTAGTAGATGAAAACAAGGCTCGGTGGTTTAACGCCGGTGTCGGCAACCTAAGGCACGCGTGCCACACTTGGCACGCAGGACGATTTTAAGGGGCACGCGAGAGTCCTCCCAAGAATTTTTTTTTAATGCAAGTCAAAACAACGTAAGTCAGCATAAAGAATGGGTGCTGCGTGGCGAACTACATGGGAATCATGGGGAATCACTCTGTCGACTGTTTTTCAGGAACGTCTGTTTGCAAAGCTCTAACCCGGGGGTCGGGAACCTTTTTGTCTTAGAGAGCCATGGATAGCACATATTTTGAAAAGTAATTCTGTGAGAGCCATACATTATGTTTAAAACTAAAAATTCAAGTAAATGTGTGCATTTTGTGTAATTTCAACACTAAAAGTACAATAATTATGTCTCTGAATTATTCTGATGCTGAGCTGTAGTAGACTTTAGCTCATGAATTTGTAGAATGAAATATTGATATGCAATTAATATGTAGATCAAAAAGTCTAAAAAAAACATTTTTTTTTAATAATCGAACATTTGTCTGCGAGCCAAATGCAGCCATCAAAAGAGCCACATCTGGCTCGCGAGCCATGGGTTCCCGACCCCCTGCTCTAACCATTGGATTTGCGATATGTGATTAAGTAAGTCTATAACCTATTGTTAAGATAGTCAATCTTATAGTTTCTCAAGCCTCTTCTAGAAGAAATTGATACGGAATAAGCTTATAGGTAAAGTCTTGGGTAGATTCCTTTTTGTTGTTTTTTTGACGTCTGGAATCAATTAAAGTGTATCTTAATGAAAAACATATTTCCGGTATTGAATGAGAAGAACTGACTGTTGAATCCGATGTTTCTGAATGACATGGCGACACACTTCAATGGGTTTAACTTGCATTTACAAGGCAATTGAAGTTTTGGATGACTGGAATGACTTTGCATTTTAACTGGACAAATCTTGCCGTGAAATCAATTTAAAAACATTTAACTTTTTCTCTAATTTATGCAAATTGAGATAGATTAGCGTTTTCAGAAGTACATGCGGAGTTTTCTTAACAAAGGCAAGACTTCATGGACTCATTTTCCCATACCACATCAAGCCTTACTGGCTTGATCCTACTACAAACTACTTAGATCTGGATCATTTTTATATAGAAGGGATTTTGGCATTTTTTTCCATTTTAAATATCCGAAAAATGAGCATCGAAATGTGACGATTTGCGGGAAAATATGAAAAGAAGCTGCTTAGGGAAGTCATCTGTTGTCAACTGCAAGGCTCTACTTTCAACATTTGGTTTAATCTGCACTAGTGTGACCGTTATTTCGTACATATTTATAGAGAATGCAAAAATCTCAGGGCAGATCACATTTAAACCGAATACAATAGATCAAATGCCGTTTTGAAGTAAATAATAATGAACTGGTTTAATCATGAAATCAATCCATCAACGTATGTACATTATGAACTCAATAATACAAAACAGATTCTAGAGCAGGGGTCGGCAACCTATTGCTCGCGGGCCAGATGTGGCTCTTTGATGGCTGCATCTGGCTCGCAGACAAATGTTCCATTATAAAAAAAAATTCTTTAGACTCCTTTGATCTACATAATAATTGCATTGCAGCACCAGAAGTCACATTAATGGTAAGATATACTCATTATTGATTAGCAACAGCATACACATGTTTTTAATTACGTTTCAAAATATGTAATGTCCATGGCTCTCTCAGACAAAAAGGTTCCCGACCTCTGTTCTAGAGCCTAGTCCAAACACGTCCTAGACGTTCCCAAAGTTTAAGGTCGTCTAACGTTTCTGCAATATCTATGCGACGTCGAATCTAACTCACGCGTCATCGTTTTTATCGCCCTACGTCACACGTTTATTTAATAAATGTACACAGTGTTAGAGATTATGAAAAAAATGCGCCCTAATAAAACTACAATATATATTTTAAATCCTAACAACTAGTGAACATATTTTATCGCACATTAAATATGTTTTAAGCATACAAAGAGTTCTCTTAAACTTGACCACTCAGAACTGACTAAATATGTACCTGAAATTAAACAATTAGCTAAGAGCATTCAAAGAAAATGTGCTCATTATTTGATACATGCTAATTACATTCAAAAGAGTTTGTATGCTCATCTCTCTTAATTAAACATAAATATAATTATTAAAAAAAAAAGAGTTTGTTTTATTATTTTAATTAATATAAGAGGCTTATGTACTAGAGTTATTCTCTTTGATTGTTGTGATTATTAGTGTTTTAAAAAAATAAACTCCTTAAATCGACTTTATTAATGCAGAAAATGTTTATTTACAACGTAAATTAATTTTATACATATAATTCAATATTGAAAAAAGAGAACAATGCTGAATTTGTAAAAAGAAATAATAATTTATAAGTAACACTAGTTATATTTAAAAATGTACTCGTTGTGGCATTTCTAGCATCGGATTTGAAGAATTTAATTAAAGGGAGATAATTAAGCCGTTCTCTTTGCGTAAATATTCTAATAATATGTTTCTTTTTAGTTTCCTTTAAAAAAATTCAGTAAATAGCTTACAATTTATAACTCCAAAATGGTCAAACTATAAGAGATAGTTGAGAATTATATAAATAGTAGGCCTATATGACTAAGGAATGTATATTATGTACTTTTTTAAACATTACATTAACTACCCAGTTTGTATGATTACTACGTAACTCTACTGCTTAACAGTATTACATATTACTACGACATAAAATAATGTATTAATGGAAATCTCCGTTATGCTGAGATCAAACTATAAACAATCTAAAACCATTACTAGTATCATGTCTTGACAACTGACTATATTCAAATGTTTATACATTAACCAATAATGTGTAGGTTGATAAAAAAATTGTGTAGGGTCCCATAAGCTAGGAATGGATTAGCAAAAAAAAAGACAGGCTAATTTGTTTTTAAATATAAAACACTTCAATGATTTTCTCTATAACGCTCCTTTTCTTTGAATCTTGGTCTAGCTACGACACTCAATTAATTGTCTTATAAAAATATATATAGTTGAACAGTTTGAATTTCACGCTGTTGGCACGCTGAATGATTTAGAAATCCTACTTTGGCACACTATTAGCAAAAGGTTGCCGACCCCTGGTTTAGCGTACAGCGTTTCCCAAGTTCTTTTGTTGTTTCATTTCTGGTAAGTGCCCGCTGTAGTTGTTTCCCCGTGGTCGGCTTGCGGTCAATCCCAGCTCTGATGAGAGGCCTACCGTGGGGAAGGGGGTACTTCGCCAGGTTAAAGCCTAAATTTGATTCCAGATGCCACCACTGTGGCTAGAGGTTTGGGGCGGAGATAGCAGGGCACATCCTTGATGCTTGCATTCGTAGCTCGCAAGCTTTCCATGAGAAGAATTGATGAACCCATTGTCCATCGACCTCTTTGGAGATCTCGATGCACTATGCGCAGCCTCATAGTTATTATTTAGGAATCCAGTCAGTTCTCAGTACCCTAGGAGTTCATGCTTATAGTAACAGCATTGCAGACACGCAATGATAATGATGCTCGTCCATCGGTGTTGAAGCGGCTCTACTTACGAAAAACACCGTCTCCCGTCTCCATGACTTCATGGCAAAGAAAGAAGCCCATCGATACGACGTGGTGTTCCCTCTGGGAAACGGAAATGATTTTGGCTCGCTGGGAAGAACACTTCAACTGCGTCCTCAACATGTCCTCTACCACCAGCGATATTAAGTATACTTTGCATCAACGTCCGTTGCATATTACCTGTAGTGTAAACAAACATACAGCTGGACTTTCAAATGAAGTTAAATTTGTAGGCACAAGGTTGGTTCATTACGCTACAGTGATGGCGTTATTAAGTAAATTTTTCTAGATATTTTACCAACACGCTCGCGCTAAGACCGTTGACTGATACGTTATGGGGATGATTTTTGTATCCATCCGTGGTCAGTTTAAAAAACAGCCGTATCTGCCGGACCAGGGAATTCCTGTCAAATTCCCTATCCCCCTCTCGTTTTGTGTGTGTAAGTGTATGGGGGGGGGGGGGGGGGCTGGTTATAACCTGTCATACTCTTCCAGAGCGCTGCTGACACCCTAACAAGGAAGATGGTGGCGTGTGTGGTGTTGATAATAATTTGAAGGGCGCGCGTGGGGATGTGACCTATATAGTCTGATTCCCCCCTCACCCCCCCCCCTTTTCCCCACAACAGAGTTAGTTCTGGTGTCTGGAGCTGCGCGTGAGGGGGAGGAGACAAACACGGAGCTTCAGTTAGTGATTTCGGTCAAATGAGTTCTTCGGTTAATTTCGTTTAGATTTCTGGCGTTGCCTCCCTTGTCTTGTAAACTTAATTTTGGGGGGGGGGGGCAAAAACAGTCTCCAGGGCGCTGGTTTTTATTTGTACGTGTTTGTATATATTATATGTGTCTGTGTGTTGGCGTGTATCCCTGTGGCTCTTCTATTGAATGTACGGATGTTAGTGGATGTGTGTTGGTGTGTGTTGGTGTGTGTGGATATCTGTGCGTGTGTAGGCCTACATGTGTGTGGATGTGTGACTTGTTAGTAGAGTTTTTTTTTCTAACCGTAGGACATAGAATGACAGCCAGATTTTTAAACATATTTTCTATTCTGTGACAACATTTCCAGTTCTCCTTTGCGCATGTTATGCAGTTTCTTATATAAACAGTAAAGCATTCCGGTCGGACAGAATCAATCTATAAGGCCAGTGAAGCAACGTTCACCAGTTCTAGCAGCCACGGCATACTATAGAGATAGTCTGGCCAGTACAATGCCCAGCCGCCTTTACTTTGCCCCAACTAATGTTAGGTAGGCTACCCATCAGAGCTGGGTATGCTTAGGGACATCCTCTCAGAGCCTCGTAGCCTTCACCAGGATTCGAACCCGGTATCTTTGTTACGCCAGCCGAACCCGCTGCCGCATGCCACTATTCCCCACAGCTTCAGTCCTTTCTTTTTGTCTTCTCTATAGGCTCATCTCTCAATTTTATCGTTCTGTATTTGTTTTATGTGTGTGTATGTATGTATGTAGATCTATGTGTGTGTTTTTTTTTCATCTACTCAAAATATATCATGCAACAATGTGTCTTATTGTTTGCATTGGCAACACCTGGGCCGCGCGAGATTCTTGGCACGCAAAAAACTATTTTCAGTGGCACGCCGAATGTTAATCAAAAATAGCTAAGCTCGGCGACATTTTATCATCTCCCAATGGCGGAATACGTGTATCAAGATTTAGTTTTGACGTTTTATATGTTCGTTATCAAGGACAAAAGTCGAGACAGAGCTGGAATTACGAATCAGAGACACCTGCTATGATTCTAGCGTACAGAAAACAATTATGTCATTTATGTTGTAAATTATAGTACGTTGTTGGCTAGGCTACCCCATCGTGCGATCACACCTTTCCTTGTCCTCCCCCTCGCAGGGGAGGACAACTCACCCATAATCCATCCGGACTGGTCTAGAAACACTATCGTGTTATCTCCCCCCCCTTCCTACGCCCCCCTTCCTACGCCCCCCCTTCCTACGCCCCCCCCCCCTGCCCCACCCTTCTACTTTGCACCCCTCCGCCTCCCCTTCCCATCTTTAGACATTCAGACACAGGTTATATACCATTGATGTATCCGTTCTGTTCATCGCATATCTGGGGGTGTCTTTTGATTCTGTTTTGCACTCACGTCGGAGGGGTGGGGGGGGGATCCAGATTCTAGGAGAATCCTGGTAAGCATTCCAGTTACCTGTGCGCACATACCTCGTCCAGGTGTCACATTACGCACACAATTCTCTCCCCGCCCCCCCCCCCCCGCCCAGGTCCGCCCCGCGCCCCACTCTTCCCCCCCCCCCCAGACATCTTGATATAAAGATACAGGATAAATAAAAACAACGATGGATAGAAGGGTCTATGTCAATGCGTGTATGTGTATGTGCCTGTGTTGTATGTGTGGATAGTGGGGGGGGGGGGGGGGGACTTGCTATGAAAAGGTGTAGCGGGGGTGGGGCGGGCGCCTGATGAGAGAAAGGGTTATAAGCCAGGGCGACCCACATCACTGCGAACTCTCTCCTTATCACTCTCCCCCCCACACACACACACACACTCACATCCTCCGTATTATCAACGCCGAGTGACGCCATAGAGAGGTAGACAAAACACCGAGCATAGACAGATTATCCAAAAAGTAGTAAAAGAACAACGGTAAAAAAAAAAAAATACTTTCCGGGCATGTTGTCTTTTCCTGGAGTTGAAAGGTCAACCCTGGCACTGTTTGGGTCTTAGGGAGTCGTTAGCTTACCGGGGGTGGCACTTCCAGGTATTGTTGTGTTTAGCAGTGCGTCTTGTCCAATAACAAATTACACAGTTGACATTATCATGTGTGACTCGACGATGCACCCAAGTGGAGGTAATTGGGGGGGGGGGGGGGGGGGGGGAAGAGGGGGGGGGCAACCTTTCACTCTTAACCACTGAATCACCAACTATCCAAATCTATCTCTATTTCTATCTATCTATCATTTATCTATCTATCTTTCTAAATATCTATCTCTAGCTAGGCCTATTAATCTTTCTACATATCTATTTATATATATCTATATATATTTCTAATAATCTATAGCCTATATATATATGCATCTTTCTACCTTTCTATCTATCTATCTATCTTTCTAATAATATTTCTCTGTATATACATTTTTCTACCTTTCTATCTGTCTATATCTATTTCTACGTCTATTTATCTCTATCTATCTATCTTTCTACACATCTATATTTTATCTATCTTTCAGTCTAGTTGCCTATCAATCTATTTGACTCTTTATTGATCTATAAAGCCTATTACATAATTATCTATTTGTCTGTGTCTCTGTGTATGTCTGTCTATCTATCCATAAACATGTTCCTTTTTTAAAATATATTTTTATCAGATTATCTATCGATTCATCTATCTATATTGGCTCTGCCAACGTTTATTCTACGTTTTTTCGTGGTTTCCACGTTTTTCCCCGTCGATACGACGTGTTGCGTCCGCTTGGTGTTAATACCTGGTTTTTGTTTGTTTGTGTGTTCATTGGGATCGCTGAAGCCTATCCCAATCCTACCTACCTACCTGACAATCCTTATAGCTCAACACCTGTCTATCCCTTTCTCTATAACTCTGCATATTCGTCCATCAGTATGTCTCTCCGACTATCTGACTATCTTTATGACTCTGTGTCTATCTGTTTGTCTTTCAAAGATGCGAAGGCCTATCTGTAAGCTGTGTCTATCGATCTATCTGTATTATATCTTCTTTCTCTATCTAAGTCTATGTCTGTCTGTGTATTCATCTCTAGCCACGTGAAACATATCAGGCATCAGGTAAGGCCCTAGTCGGTGTCAATATTTCTTTTCTTGCAATGTTCAGATAAACATAAAGACAAAAACACTTACCTTATCCCTTATGTGAGAACAAATGCATATAAGTACTCTTTCTTCCCGAGTGGCATTTGGGCATGGTCAAACCAGGAAAACCAGTAACTTAATTAACATCATTTAAAACATTAATAAAGATGCAAGACTAGAGTCGGACCACGGATGAGCGTAGGACGCAATAATCTTCTTTATTGAAGGAGCGTCTGAAATGTGTAAGATAAGAAGATAAGATAAGTTTTGTAATATAAGTGTCCGTGCAAAGAAACTAAGAAAAAATATTTTTTTTAAACAAACAAAACAAAGAAACATAGACCTACAGTGTAGATTAGATCCTACAAAAAAATACAACTCTTAATTTGCAGCAAAGTATATATATATATATAGATATATAATTACAATAATAACATAAAACAAAAAAAACTACATAAAAACAAAAAAAAAACAGCCAGAAAAAAAACAAACTCAACGAAGCCAATAGACTTGAAATCTAAATCAAAGGGAAACCACTCCAAGAGTCAGGGAGAAAATGATGAAGTTTTTTATTTACGGTTAGTTTTCTGAACTCATCTCGGTGACGCCATTTTTTTTTCTTCTCTTTTCGGTGGAAACTAAATGTGCCATAAACTTTGACCTCTGGGAAAACGTTATATTTGTTCGTCTGATTGTGTTGCTTTTTTTATATATATATTTTTTTGTTGTTGTTATTGATGTTCTTTTGGATTGTTGTTGTTGTTGAAAATGTGTCGAAAAAACTTAAAATAAACGATGATTTTTCCCTCTGTGTCTGTGTTTAACCAATCGAGCGGTTTTCTACTTGAACAAAAACAAGTTCTTGCAGTTTTGAATTCTTACCAAAGTTTTTATATACCACCATTGTATCGAGCTGGGGGGGGGGAAGAGGGATTAAGAACACGTGACTGTCATTGCGCGTGACACCAACAATCAACATGACTTGTCAATTGTCTACTACGATCGTTAGAGAAAAGACCACCGGCGCAACGAAATAGTCAGCGGCCAAATTATGGGAGCTTATCACGAGGGCCACTCATCAAGGATTTGAAAACACTGGCGCTACAATTGGGTGCTTAAATAAAAGGGGGGTGGGGTGTAGAGGGACGTAATCGGTCTATTCTCATCCCTAGATTTGGTCGTCTGTTGACTGGAGGACTTCGCGGGAAGCTGGATCAATTTGTTGTTGTTTACTTTAGCGACACACGGGGGAGTTTTCTTTTCTTGTTGTCCTACCAGAGGCGTAGCTAATGGGTGTGTGGGGGGAGGTAGGTCAAGAGGGTAGGCTATATATTACATATGTCCCTGGGCGCCAAGGTCAAGGGGCACCAAAATGATGCTTACAACATTACAATAAGAAAAAATGTAATGAAACGGAAAGGTGTGCAGTAGAGGTCGACTGAAATTCGGTTTCGGCTCCGAAAGAAGGCAAATTAGTTATTTTGGCATTGTTTCGGTTATAAACATGTCTGTTTTGATCATATTTTACTCATATTTATATTTATACATATAAAAAAAAACAGGAGTTTAAAAAGTTTATTAATTTTACATTTTCTTTTTATTTAATTTTAAATTAGTTTGTTTTTTGTAATTAAGATTCTTATCATTTATTGTAAGCCGATTATAATCACATCGAAAAACAAACAATTGATAAGAGTGTGGTGTGGAGATGGGGTGTCAGTATCACAATAAGACTCCCCACTGTTAAATGCCCCTTAACGATCGCCCTGTATTCACCCACCACAGTCGTGCAAAGGGGAAAGACAACTCCTCACCTAGTCAGACTCAAACCTCCAGAAGCCAGGACTCGAACAGTAATCTCTACCTGCACCCCCCCCCCCCCTTCCTCTCATCCTGGGCACCACATGGACTTAATGCGTTTAGACCCAGTCACCGCCAGAAGGCCGGAACTGGTTGTAAATATTTACTCATCTTTACACAATGGTTTTTTTAGCTTTACACGCGTTTCCTGGTACATGTTCGTTTTAAAGGGGGGGGGGGGGGAAGTAGACGTAGGGGTTTTAAAAGTCCAGGAGCCTACTCCCTTCAACGTAGCTACACCTCTTCCTTTGAGTTTTTTTGCTTTGAAGCATCTAATGCATTGTTTTTAAAACCTTTTGTGTGTCTGTGTGTGTGTGAGAGTAAGTTTTATACACGCTAGAGTCGAAATGATTTTTTTGCGGCGTACGCTTATCCGTGTTTTGAATTTAGTCTTGCATTTTTTATAAATGGTTTTTAAATAATCTAATTTTGGTTGCTTTTCCGACAAGTTCAGGCAACCCATTCCCTACTCGAATGCTGCTCCGGAAGAACAAGAAAACCATAAAAACACAGTTTTTATTATACTCCCTTTCTTTTAAACTAAGTTTACCATTTCCACTTCACTACAAAACTAAAATTTCGAATCGGTAATGTCGGCAAATACATATCTAATTATAACGATTGCGCATTTTTTTTTTTTAATGCATAAAGCCACGATCGTGGCTTAGCTTTTGCGCATCCTTTTTTTTTTATAGCCAAAGGCAGCCATGTACTTTCGTATAATATGTTCCTCGATTCGCAAATTGGTGGAAGGTATTCGTGACTATTCCAAAGGCTACGATGCTGAAAATTTGATAGAATGTATTGTTATTCGGGACAAGTCTGCCGGCCAAGTTTTGGCTCGATTGGACGACGGGAAGTGGTCGAAAAATCGATGCAAAGTTTTGCTATCAAGCAAGCAGACAGACAGACAGAAAATACAAGTTAATAGAAAGGGAGTAAAACAAGAAAACCATAAAAACAAAGTTTTTTACTATACTCCCTTTCTTTGTAAACAAAGTTTACCATTTCCACTTCACTACAAAACTACATTTTCGAATCGGTAATGTCGGCAAATACATACCTAATTATAACGATTGCGCATTTTTTTTAATGCATGAAGCCACGATCGTCGCTTCGCTTTTGCGCAACCTCTTTTTTTCCTGCTTTGGCCCGCAAAAAACATAAAAAGATAACTCGCTTTGTTTCGACTATATTGTGTTCTTTTCATTCTATGCATCTATTTATTTCGTAAAAACGAACATATTCGAAAAGTTACTTACTTCCGTCTCTTCCGGGAGAGGCAGCCATGTTGGACGTGGAATATATTCCTCGATTCGCAAATTGGTCGATTGAATTCGTGACTATTCCAAACGCTATAGTGCTGAAAATTTGATAGAATGTATTGTTAGTCTGGACAAGTCTGCTGTCCAAGTTACAGCTCGATTGGACGACGGGAAGTGGTCGAAAAATTGATGCAAAGTTTTGCTATCAAGCAAGCAGACAGACAGACAGAAAATACAAGTTAAAATAAAGGGAGTAAAAAAGAAAGATTTTTATTCGAATTTATCCTTACCTATTGTATTTAAACTCCTGTTGTTGTTATTTTGGTCCTTGTCTTTCCGAATATTTCAAAGTAAATTTTGTACTTCTAGGTTCGAATTTTATGTTGTTTTTTTTTTAAATAATATTATTAACCCTTCCCGTGCCGACCTACTTCTATCTATGCTGCCTTCAGTTCCGCTATATACGCGCCCGGGACTGTAAGGGTTAACACTTTGTTTTTTTTCACGCTCTTTCCTGAAGAGATTCAAACTTCAAACCTGTAAGATCTATCGTAACTTTTACCCTTTGAGGCCCACCGGGTCACCGGCGACCCATTATGTTTAATGGGACCCCCCTCTTCCAAAGACATACAACAATAAATTAAATACGTGTTTTGACTTTTTTTTTACTCTTAAAGCCCAGTGTTCCGTCTGTGGAACACAAGGGAATCAATTGTGATTTCTAGTTTTTAAAATTAACTTAGTTACTGCCTTTATTGTATAGGGTCCCCACCCAGAGTCAGAAAATAATTTGGGCCTCTGAGGGTTAACTAGCTATCACCACATGAAATGAACGGTACAGCTCAGTTATGAATTTGTTACTGCTACCGGTTAACTTTTTAAATTTTTTCTTTTACTCGATGTTTCTTTTAACACACACACACACACACACACACACACACACACACACACACACACACACACACACACACACACACACACACACACACACACACACAAAAGTCGGAGTCATTCTTGTTCAATAAAATTCGAACTCACATATTTATTAGATGTGCATTTTATTTTCTACTGCTGAAAACTGGCGGCAGCCGAAACATTCAATTACGAAGGTAGCCAATCGCTAATGAGCATTTGATAATAATACACTCTTTTCAGAACGCGTATCGATTTCCAGCTATTGGTGTAATCGATTCTGCAGCAGCACTCGTTTTTTTTTTTAAGAAACGTAAATAGTATTACCACTTTCTTTTTATTTATTTTCTTACGATACCGTAGACAACTTTAAAGGGAAGTGGAGGTTGAAAGTAATTTTATTTTTATTACGGTGGATTAAACAAACAACTAAATCAATTCAACATTTACAAAAGAGCCTTATCGGTTGTTTGGGGGGGGGGGGGGGGGCCTAGAATTCGGTTTTGGGAAAGAGAAATCTCAAGAAATAATCGATGCTTAAAAGATTAAATTCTCTGTAGAGAAGTCAACACAATGTAATCTCTCGATACTCGATACTCGCACACAATACCACGAAGCGATAAAATCAAAAAGAGTCGATATTTCGAGGTGGTAATAGTCCATAAACTAAATCTGATTACACCTCCCCCCCTGGGGTAATAGTGGTCATTTGCTAATGTGCTAATAGCCGTAAATATCCACACCCCTTCCGCCCCATTTGCTTGCCCAATTTCTAAATGCACAAAGACGTCCGCTCTACCAATTGATTCCATATTGTTTTCAAAGTCTGGTAGATTTAGTTCAGGGTTTAGGGGTAGGGTGGGGTGGGAAGGAGTACGCAGTGAGTTGCTGGGAGAGATTAAAGGGGGTGGAAGCGGGGTGGGCGTGGGTGTAAAACCCCGTTTGCTGCCATGGACGTTGATACCGGCTCGCGTGCATAAAACGCATATGCAGTATTCTATTACGTCACACGGTTACAACAAGACCTTTGTGTTTGTATGTCTGTCTGTATGTGTGCGCTTGTGTGTTTGTGCTGATGTATTGTTATTTTTGGTCTCTTTTGTTTTTGGTAGCAAATGGAATGTTGGGATACGCGTATGGAATTACGTGAATTGTGAATACTTACCTTTTGTTATTGTTTCTAACGTTGTAACAATGCGAACGTTGACGTGAAGTTAACGTGATTAAATGCGATGGGAAAAGGTTTGATTTGCACTGTCGTTAATAATGGCCGTAACGGCTTTTACCCTGTGTGAGATGCCAACTAATATGCACAAACAGTTTATTAATTATAGCAATAGTAAAAAAAAAATATATTCGCTGTTTAGTTTTCTTTTTCTATATGTAAAAACAAACCCAGTAACATAATGTAGGCTATAAGCTATCCCCGCACCCCAAGCCCCCCAAAAAATAGAAGGAATAGATTGGCAATTCGGTGGACAGGTTTTCCATAGTAACATGGGGTGGTAATTGAGTTGCCGTTTTTTGATAAAACAAACATACAAACACATTTGCACATAGAGTCTATAGGATTATAGACTAAGAGAATAAGTGTTTTCATGGGCTGTTCTATTCAATATGGCGCTTTTGAAATGAGACAGAAACGTGAGGTGGCAATATATCTAGCGCTTAAGCTCCCAATAGGAGTGTTACCGCCCTCGCCTCCCCCCCCCCAACTACGGTGTGATATAGATGAACTTGGAGAGGGCGCGATGCATGCCCAGGGCGCCAGAAGCATTAGATCCGGCCCAAATTGGTGTCCTTTATGTTTATTTATAACATGCAAATTTTAGCAATAACATACATTTCCGTTCATGCTTTCAACATTGTATATTTTTATTTCAAAAGATATGCATATTCATGCAAATAAATTGATCTTACTTATCATCAACAGCATCTGCTGATAAATCTCATTGATACATCACATAAATAAGGTGCCCCACAAAATCCCTGCTTCTGAACTGGGGCAAGACGATTATTGCCTTCTATACAGCAGCTGGCCCTCTAGTGCAATACATTATCGCCTTAAATATGTGTGTGCGTGGTGCCCATAACAGCTTGGGCTGACCCGGGTCAAGCCACTGCCCCCAGGAGCAATTAGCAACATGCTGCCCCGGAGCCCTAATTAAATGCTCCAGATAACAATGCTACAAGAAACCGCTGCTGTGTGTTCTACGAGTGGCTTGCTCTGGTCAACGTTGTCCATTGGGCGATTGTGTCTTGTAGTGGACGACAGGTCTGATTGATTATATTCTTTCCCATAGTCTGCATGGTGGCGTTAATACATATCTCTCTATCTATTTATTTATCTATTGATCCATATAATAATATATATATAAATATATATATATATATATATATATGTATCTGTTTGCCAATTCATCTGTTTATTTATATAGGCCCAATCTATTTAATTATGTATCTAATTCTAAATTTATTTTTTATATATCTATTTATTTATTTATACATTTATTCATCTATTTATTTATTTACCTGTTTATTTATTTATACATTTATTTATTTATTTATTTATTTACCTGTTTATTTATTTATACATTTATTTTTTTACCTGTTTATTTGTTTATACATTTATTTATTTATTTATTTATTTACCTGTTTATTTATTTATCTATTTATATTACACGGTGGTTGAGCAGCAGCGAGTTCGGCTGGCCTACCGAGGGTCCTGAATTCGAATCCTGGTTAGGCTAGGAATTTTTTTTTCACAGTTCAGTAGGGTGTCCTTGAATCTAGCCAGCTCTGACAAATACTTTACCTCAGTTTGCAAATGACAAGGCAGCTTGGCATTGTTCTATCCACATAATCTCCTAGTAGACCAAAATGCAGCGGGCACAGAAAGTTGTGAACAATGCTTCACAGGCCTCTTTGGTCTGACTGAAATAGTTTACTTTTTCTATCCATCTAAATTAACCTATCTATCAATCTATCTATCTATTTATCTATCTATTTATCTATCTATTTATCTATTTATCTATCTATCTATCTATCTATCTATTTATCTATTTATATATCTATTTATCTATCTATCAATCTATCTATCAATTTATCTATCAATCTATCTATCTATTTATCTATCTATTTATCTATCTATCTATCTATCTATCTATTTATCTATCTATTTATCTATATATTTATCTATCTATCTATCAATCTATCTATCAATCTATCTATCAATCTATCCATCTATTTATCTATCTATTTATCTAGTTATTTATCTATCTATCTATCAATCTATCAATCTATCAATCTATCAATCTATCAATCTATCAATCTATCAATCTATCAATCTATCAATCTATCAATCAATCTATCTATCTTTTTATCTATCTATTTATCTATCTATTTATCTATCTATTTATCAATCAATCTATCAATCTATCTATCTATCAATCTATCTATCTATTTATCTATCTATTTATCTATCTATTTATCTATCTATCTATCAATCTATCAATCTATCAATCTATCAATCTATCAATCTATCAATCTATCAATCTATCAATCTATCTATCAATCTATCTATCTATTTATCTATCTATTTATCTATCTATTTATCTATCTATCTATCAATCAATCTATCAATCTATCAATCTATCAATCTATCTATCTATTTATCTATCTATTTATCTATCTATTTATATATCTATCTATCAATCTATCTATCAATCTATCTATCAATCTATCTATCTATTTATCTATCTATTTATCTATCTATTTATCTATCTATCTATCAATCTATCAATCTATCAATCTATCAATCTATCAATCTATCAATCTATCTATCAATCTATCTATCTATTTATCCATCTATTTATCTATCTATTTATCTATCTATCTATCAATCAATCTATCAATCTATCTATCTATTTATCTATCTATTTATCTATCTATTTATATATCTATCTATCTATCTATCTATTTATATATCTATTTATCTATCTATCTATCAATCTATCTATCAATCTATCTATCAATCTATCTATCAATCTATCTATCAATCTATCTATCAATCTATCTATCAATCTATCTATCTATTTATCTATCTATCTATCTATCAATATATCTATCAATCTATCAATCTATCTATCAATCTATCTATCAATCTATCTATCTATTTATCTATCTATTTATCTATCTATTTATCTATCTATCTATCAATCTATCAATCTATCAATCTATCAATCTATCAATTTATCAATCTATCAATCTATCAATCTATCAATCTATCAATCTATCAATCTATCTATCTATCAATCTATCAATCTATCAATCTATCAATCTATCAATCTATCAATCTATCAATCTATCAATCTATCAATCTATCAATCTATCTATCAATCTATCAATCTATCAATCTATCAATCTATCAATCTATCTATCTATCTATCAATCTATCTATCTATCTATCTATCTAACAATCTATCTATCTATCTATCTATCTATCAATCTATCAATCTATCAATCTATCAATCTATCAATCTATCTATCAATCTATCTATCTATCAATCAATCTATCTATCTATCTATCTATCTATCAATCTACCAATCTAACAATCTATCTATCTATCTATCAATCTACCAATCTATCTAACAATCTATCTATCTATCTAACTATCTATCTAACTATCTATCAAACTATCTATCTATCTATCAGTCTATCAATCTATCTATCTGTCTATCTATCTATCTATCTATTTATCTATCTACCTGTCTGCCAATCAGTCTGTCTGTCTTTCTTTTGGTCATTCTTTCTTTCTGTTCTTCTTGTGCGTTTTAATAATTTCCTATACCAGTCTCATCACCTCGGCGCCCAGCAATACTTCAACCACTACAATAAAACTATTCGCCATCATAATAAGCGCCCCAACTTCTTGCAGTCAACCCTTTTTCCCCCTCTAGTGTTACTCCCCAACGCATTCTTAGGGTCCCTCCCTCCCCTCCCCCATTCTCGCCTCCCGACCCCGGCACATTTTTCACGCTCTTGGAAGTAAACCCATTTTCCAGAGCTTAGAGATAAACACTCAAAAGTCATCAATCAGTCAACTCCCCACCCCCCTTCACAATATCTGCCACCGGACAACGTCCATCTGGCGTAACGGTCAAGTCGGGGGGAGAGTGGTAGGGAGAGAGAAACCGACGCGCCCCTGACCGCACGCGCGAAAGTTTGCACGCGCTGACCTTAGGTCACCTATTGTACCCGTACATCTGCGGAAGTCATAGAGGTGCTGGTCAGTTGGAGAAGGAAGAGGGATAATGACATATGAGGCCAAACGAGATATTTTTATACGCTCGTTATGAAGAATTTATTGGGGGGTCGTTAAAGCTGGCGGTGGCCAGTCAACCGGGTCATTTACCGCTTTATGATCTCCAGGTAGAGATTACTGCTAGGTAAGGGGGGGGGGGGGGGGGGGGAGTTGCTGCGATGATATAGTCATATAATGATGGATGGGCGGATACACATTTTTGAGTGATGATTAATCGTTGTATTGTTATTTTGTCCATTGTTATGAGCTATAAGAAATATATTAAATTGTTTTAGTTGGCATATGACATACCACAGGTAATAGTAACAGTGTCGCTTTAGACCAGGGGTTCTCAACCTTTTTCGGCTCACCGCCCCCTTTTAATTTTTTTTTCCCGCTCACCGCCCCCTTCCCTCAATTTAAATTTTAGCGCCCACTTACCAAATGGTAATAGCATATAATCCACTTTCCACAAAAGAGGGTGATAAGAATGCAATACAAAATTGTTGCCAAAACTCGCAGACCTAGAGAAATTGATTGATTTTCTCCCAAAGAATGGCATTTCCTTTTCAAAAACTCGAACACCGAATCCAAGTCTCACACATTATATTTAAACAGTCATCGTTTGCTAACCAACGCACCTCTGAGTGCAGTAGCCATCGCTTGTAGTCCTCGTCAATGAACAATATTTATTTTGCCACAAAGTACATAAGAACAATTAAGACATAGTCAAAGACATAACAAGAAAATAATAAAATTCGAAAACAAAAAAAAATTATATCGTCATCTGCTAATTCTCAACTGCTTAGCATTCGCTCGTTTACTTTCAGCTTTTGGTTTAACTTACACCTGTGAACAGATCGTATCGCACATCAAAGCTGTTATTAAGCATACAAAGATGTTATCTACACTTGACCGCTCAACGAGTTTTTATGCTCATCTTCTTTAATTAAACATAAATATAATTAATTCTAAAACAAATTTATTTGTTTTATTTATTCACAAATATAAGAGACTTATTTAAAAGCACTATATTATGTAATTTCTGTAATTATTAATGTTAAAATAGAAACTCCTTAAATGGACAAAATAATTAATGCAGGAAATGTTTATTTACAACTGCTTAACGTAAATTATTTTAATCCTCTAATAATTAAATCTTGTTACAAATACAATGCTATTGAATTTGTATAAAGAAATAATAACTAGTCAGTAATATTTGTTACATTACAAAACAGAACTTGTTCGGCATCACTGTTGAATCAAATGTGGAAACATTTGTTAATTAAAGGAAGATAATTAACCGGTTTCATTTAAGCTAATATTTCTAATGTTTTTGTTTTCTTTTCTTTTTTTAAATGATTTACATTTATAACTTTAAAATAATTAAACTTTAAAAATATTTGAAAAATGTATAACTATTATATGACTAATAAATTTAGCCTATATGTATATTTATAAACACAACAATAACTACCCAGTTTGTATGATTACTACGTATCTATACCGCATCACGATAGTTTAAAACAATCAAAAACATTGAAACAGATTAAAGAACATCTCGGTAAAAACGGAGATTAAAATATTAAAGGCTAAGAGCCAAGCTAGAAACAGAATCCTATTTCTTATTAGATTATAGTATTATGTATACCTACTGTAACTACTGTTTTATGTATACCTACTGTAACTACTGTTGGACATCAGATATTTAGCAGCACTTGCGTTTACATCATATTTCATCCAAAAACTAATCGATTCAAATAGCTGAGGTGTTAAAATTATATCAGGTACGCTTATACCGCCCACTTGCCCTTCACCCCCCCCCCCCCTTCAATCGCCCCCGGGAATGTCAGCGCCCCCCCCCCTTGAGCCTCTCACCGCGATAACGCCCCTGTTGAGAACCTATGCTTTAGACTGTCTATTTAATGTCTATCTATCTATCTGTCTGTCTATTCGACTATCTGTCTTTTTGTCTACCCGTCTACCCGTTTCTCATTTTCTCAGTCTATCACTCAATCTGTCTATCTGTCTATCTTTCTTTATATCTATTTGTCTACCTGTCTATCCGTCTTTCTGTCTGTCTGTCAATCCGTTTCTCTGTTTATCTGCCTATCACTCCATCTGTCTATCACTAAATCTCTTTATCCGTCTATCCATCTATCTGTCTATCTGTAGGCTATATCTGTATATGTCTAAATGTAATAATCTATCAATCTACCTATCTTTCTCAGTGGTGTAACTAGGGAAAATGGCGCCTATTTAAAATGTAAGTCTTCATTTGTTAGTATGACCACACTAATTAACTTTAAGGTAAAGAAAATATCAGTTTCGGTGCCCTCCACCCCCCCTATTGCACCCCCAAGTTACGCCACTCATCTATCAATCATTTTCTCAAACAATATACCATTCAAAACTATTTTATCCACAGGTGAAGTGAAGCATTGATCACAAATTTCTGTGACCGCGGCATTCTGGGGGGGGGGGGGGGGGGGTTGTGTGACCAGCCCAGTGCCCTAGTCGCCTTTAAATAGCCCTGATTAATGTCAGGCGGTAGACTCAGGGACACACCCTCCAGATCCGGGAGTAAAAAATCCAAGCTTACAGCGGGATTCGAACCTTTGGACCTATGGTACGCCAGCCAAGCCCAATAGTACAATAAATGAGAAGTGAATTTCCAATGTAGCCTACATCTATATTCTTCACATATTAACCCTTACAGTCCCGGGCGCGTATATAGCGGGACTGAAGATCATAGATAGAAAGTAGGTCGTTACAGGAAGGGTTAACTCATTCGTCCAATCGCCCCCCTTCCCTTCCCCACTATTCTCTGTACATCGCACTCGGTCGCCCAAGGCTGATAAATCCATGCTGGTTTTGTCTCCGACCATTTTCACGCGGATATAGCCAAGATAAAGCCAAGATACAAACAAACAGAGCAATATCATTGGAGGAAGTGTAATATGAAAATAAACACGGATAGATTCTTTCTTTTGTGTTTTGTTTTTATCGAAATTAGGTTACAGTCAGAACCCTGAAAGCCAAAACAAAGACAAGTGCTATTCAGGGGCCGCTACTCTCTAGGACGTACGCGAGAGAGATGGGAAATTATCTGTCTTATCGCCAGACTAAAATAGTCTCCGTCTAGACACTTATATAGGTCTTGTCCCGGGTTAAAGGGGGTGGGGAGGCGGGGACAATAAAAACATATTTTGTTGCTGGCTTCTGAGATAAGGCAATCATTTCGAGGCTCGGAGGAAGGGGAGGGGCGTTATTAGAATGGGGGAGGGGCGGTTGGAGTGGAGTGCAAAAAGGGTTGGGGGAGGGGTGAAACTGTTTCATCAAAGATATCTTACTTCGGTACATCAATTAATTTATTGCATTTACACATAACATGCGTGTGGACTATAAATAATGTATGTGAAGTATTAAATGCGTGTGTGTGTGTACCCGTGTGTGTGTGTACCCGTGTGTGTGTGTACCCGTGTGTGTGTGTACCCGTGTGTGTGTGTACCCGTGTGTGTGTGTACCCGTGTGTGTGTGTGTACCCGTGTGTGTGTGTACCCGTGTGTGTGTGTACCCGTGTGTGTGTGTACCCGTGTGTGTGTGTACCCGTGTGTGTGTGTACCCGTGTGTGTGTGTACCCGTGTGTGTGTGTGTACCCGTGTGTGTGTGTGTACCCGTGTGTGTGTGTGTACCCGTGTGTGTGTGTGTACCCGTGTGTGTGTGTACCCGTGTGTGTGTGTACCCGTGTGTGTGTGTGTACCCGTGTGTGTGTGTACCCGTGTGTGTGTGTGTACCCGTGTGTGTGTGTGTACCCGTGTGTGTGTGTACCCGTGTGTGTGTGTACCCGTGTGTGTGTGTGTACCCGTGTGTGTGTGTACCCGTGTGTGTGTGTACCCGTGTGTGTGTGTACCCGTGTGTGTGTGTGTACCCGTGTGTGTGTGTACCCGTGTGTGTGTGTACCCGTGTGTGTGTGTACCCGTGTGTGTGTGTGTTATCTGTATGGTGGTGAGTATGATGTGTAGCCTACACTTGTACACTAACGAAAGTTGATGCAGAAGATTGAATGAGAGCAATAAATGCCCAGAGAACGCTCAAAATTCCAAAACTGCATTTTAATGCTTAAGCATGCCTGAAGTCTACACGAAATGCATGGAAAAAATAGGCAGTTTCGAAAATAAAAATGCCAAAGCCTTAAACATATCAAGGTACAAGCCAAATTCGCAGGCGTTTACATAGGTCTATAGCTACTGATAACATTTATATAAACTAGAATGAACACAAAGCTTTAATAACTTTAAAAAAATACTTCTTATTTTTTACTGAACACAATTAATTTAAAATAAATTAATATTATAATCGGGTCAATAGAAAAAAAGAATGTTTTTTTTATTTAACAAAAAGTTAGGACTATCGCTGTGGATGAGAATGAAATATAGTCTAATTATTATATTTTATTAACTGAAAACCTTTTAGGACAATTTAAGTTCTAAAATTCTTTACAATCTTTTAAAAAAAGGTAGCCTAATATTAAATGTGTTAAAAAATTAGGGGAAAAAAAAAGAAAGATATCAGTGGGGAATCGAACCCAGGTCGCCCGCATGGAAGTTGAAGACGTTAACCACTACGCTAGGGTAGAGACATGTCAAAAGGGGAGATCGCAAAAGTAAGACAATAAGGTCACGTGTCTTTAAATAAACCAATGGGGTTCAGATACGACACACACGGGTTACTTTATATATATAGATGATAAGAAAATAGACTTTACTATAAGGGCAGAAGAAATGTGTCAATCAAGAGCACTCTAGCACAGTAAATCATGCCAATCCAGGACCATCCAGGCCCATCCAGGCCCATCCGAGACCTAATGGAAATTTTTAAAAATATCCGTTATCTCTTTATCCAGGTCAGGAGTGGATACTTCGGGAAAGAAAAACGACCGTCACTTTGCCTTACTCGTGGGATAAACGTTGTCCTTACGAGGGCGTAACGAGGGCCCTTAACAGCGCGGGAGGGTCGTTTTCGAGTTGTTGGGTTTTGTTTTATTTTGCGGCTGACCGCGGCCACCTTGAGTGGGGAGACGCAAGTTTCAATTTTAAACATTAAAGATGGCTGACCACTTTATCTCCCTTGATGACCTCTCACGTGGGAGATGTTTTGTCTTGTTTCTGTCTGGAATCCTGGGAAAACTGAGGATGTTGAGGGGATGGGAGGCGTGGGGGTGGGGGGATTTATGGACCTACGGGTGATTTCTAAGGGTGAAACGTAGGCAGGAGGGGGAGGGGTAATGGAAATAGAAGGAAATGGGTAATGAAGGGAGAAATTGAGGTGTGGTGTAAGAAGAAATTGGTGTGGAATGATAAGAAATATAGATGCATAATGAAAGTAGAAATAGATGTGTAATGAAAGTAGAAATAGATGTGTAATCAAAGTAGAAATAGATGTGTAATGAAAGTAGAAATAGATGTGTAATCAATGTAGAAATAGATGTGTAATGAAAGTAGAAATAGATGTGTAATCAAAGTAGAAATAGATGTGTAATGAAAGTAGAAATAGATGTGTAATCAAAGTAGAAATAGATGTGTAATGAAAGTAGAAATAGATGTGTAATCAAAGTAGAAATAGATGTGTAATGAAAGTAGAAATAGATGTGTAATGAAAGTAGAAATAGATGTGTAATGAAAGTAGAAATAGATGTGTAATCAAAGTAGAAATAGATGTGTAATGAAAGTAGAAATAGATGTGTAATCAAAGTAGAAATAGATGTGTAATGAAAGTAGAAATAGATGTGTAATCAATGTAGAAATAGATGTGTAATCAACGTAGAAATAGATGTGTAATCAAAGTAGACGTAGATTTGTAATCAAAGTAGAAATAGATGTCTAATGAAAATATAAATAGTTGTGTAGTCCATATAAAAATAAATGTGTAATGAAGGTGGAATTGGGGTCCATCGAAATGGGAGATTCTTTAAAAAATGTTGAAATATAGGTGTTGGTGAAGGAGAAATAGATGTGTCATGATAGGAGAAATAGATGGCTAATGAATTGAAAAAATAACGGCGTAATAAGAGACAAAAAGATGTGCAATAAAATTAGAAACAGTTGTGTAATGATTAAGAACAATGCAATTATTTAAAAAATGTAGTCTCATTTTTTTTTAACTATATACTTTAAACATAATACAACTCAAATGAAATCTATGCACCAAAAATCGTAAAAATGAACAATTGTTACGATGTAAATGTAATTCAGACCGTCTCAATGATTGTTACAATTAGTTTTATGAAGTAATTAGTTCAATTGAAATTAATTATCAGAAGAAAAAAATTAGTATTCTACGCGTGTAAAGAAATAAAAATTGTATCCAGACGTCTTTTAGCGTTGCGTAGAGTTATTTCCCTTAGTTAGGGAGTCCTTGAGCATTTTGTATTCTCATTGGATGGTCATAAAGCATTTCAGCGGCGTCACTCTTTTGGTCAAGAAAGTGGCGACTGGCTGACCATCCATCAATCGACATGGCAGTCACATAGTCCCGGGCCTTGTCCCTGCCCCGCCGGGACACGACTGATGAATTGAACACTCTGACCTATTTGGACACGGGTTCCCGATGGAACATGAGGAAAAGGTCTTTCTCTGTCCATTTCCTTTACCCCCCCCCCGCCTTTCCCCCGACAGCCACTCACACACACACTCACTCACACACACACTCAACCACACACTCACTCATCCCACCTCCCCCTTTTACTTCTTGAAAAGGATCTTCTCTCTGCTACAACAATCTTCTGAGGGCCCATTGGGACTAAATCAGGCTAAACATCTTGGGGGCCCTCATGATGAAATGAGATGCAACGGCCCTGTCGAGACGGGACGCGGACGTCTTGTACACTACAACCCCCCTCCCCCCATCCTTCCAGACAGAATCTGCAGGATTTGATTAAAAATCCCTTTTCTTTCCATTTGGGGGGCAATCTCCGGGAAAACTCCAGTCGACAATGTCCGATTTCGCGAGGGCGACTCTCGGGGGACGAAACACGAGTGACTGTTCCTTGCGTGGCCGAGCGGGGGTAGGAGGGCGGGGTGGGGGGATGACATGAGGAATGGTCGAGGCGGCAAACAGCAGCAGCAGCGACAGCGCCGTCTAATTGTATAATATAGAAATCTGGTCAGTGACTGGCTTCTTCAAAGTAATCTCTTGCGCAAAAAAAAAAAAAAAAAGTAAAAAATTGAGCGGGAAAATTATTTTCTATTTAACTAAAGGCAATTAGACGAGTTCTTCAAAACGCTTAGTGTGACGTCATACTCGTAAATCTTCTGTTTCAATGACGAAGTCATTTTATCCATAAAGCAAAGTCATCGAAAAACAACAACATACACACACACATAGATAAACAATCCAAACTCAGATATTAACCAGAAACGTAGATATTACTCTCAAACGTATGACAGTTCCAATAATTATGTGAATGCCTTTGACGTCAACTTCTCGGCACCATGGTTTGAACATAGGCGTATATACCTTAAATAACAAATAATATAATTATACGGAAGAGATATAAATTAGTAGTATTGAAAACACATTTTTTTATCAGTATTAAATAGTAATTTTTAAGCAGAAAAATAAAACATTAATATCTAACTTAGAAATAAAACACAAAAGTGAAGAACAATACTCAGATAGATAATAGGATTTAAAATTCACTTGTCTCATTCTTAATGCAAGAACAAACGCATATACATTCTCTTTCTTCCAGATCAGCATCTGATGGATGGAATGGGTTGCTTTCTTAAGCCTAGAACACACTAGACCAGGGATGGATGGAATGGGTTGCTTTCTTAAGCCTAGAACACACTAGACCAGGGATGGATGGAATGGGTTGCTTTCTTAAGCGTAGAACACACTAGACCAGGGGTCGGGAACCTATGGCTCACGAGCCAGATGTGGCTCTATTGATGGCTGCATCTGGCTCGCGCATAAATGTTCGATTATAAAAAAAAAAGTTACTTTAGACTCCATTGATCTACATATTAATTGCGTATCAATATTTCATTCTACAAATGAGCTAAAGTATACTACAGCTAAGCATCAGAAGTGGTAAAGGAGATAAACTCCGCTGACATAAAAGACAGAAAAATGGCAACCCTGCATACATTGTAATTAAAGGGAAATAACTCTTGCCTTACGTCCAATGCAAATTTTTGGTTTTAAACATAATGTATGGCTCTCACAGAATTACTTTTCAAAATATGTGGTGTCCATGGCTCTCTCAGACAAAAAGGTTCCTGACCCCTGCACTAAACCAAGCCTCCATCACTGCCCCCTCTGTACAGGCCTTCGAATCTTCACTGAAGGGTTGGACCATAGATATCCCTATGGTTGGACTAAATACATCAAGTGAAACTCCGTCATCTCTTTGTAATTTGTGTTCGTATGTTATAAAAAATGTATATGAAGTTTAAATTGTGGACTTTATCCTCTGGTCCAACGGAGTCTCCACGGTAATATGAAGAAGAAGAAGCATCATTAATAATTTAACATCTCTAATCAAACTGCACGACTAGACTAAACCACAGATAACCGTATTGGGCTATAATATTCTGTTTTAAAATAGCGTCTGCATTAACTTTATAACTTAAGGTTTGGAAACCACCAATAAAAACAAACAAACCTTATTTTGTATACTTTTATTTAACTTGTCTCTTGGTGTTGCTGAAGTTTTTCTCCACTACGAAATGGTGTAATCAAAATGTCACTTAACACATCTTTTGAACCAATTCTGCAATATATTAGAATATAAGGTTTCTTTCCGGTTCCCGTCAACTAAAGGAAACATTTTTTTTTTACTTAACTAGATAAGAACTGTAAGGTTCATTACAAGTTGAATATTCTGGCAATTGTATATTTATTAGAATAATATTAGAATAGGTCTTCTGTCTGGGATTCATCAACCAATGAAAACTTTAAAAAAAAAATTGAACTAATGTAAACAAATGACTGTAAGGCTCATTACAAGTGAATATTCACAACTGGCAAGTGTAACACCATTAGTTAAATTTTAAATTACTTCTAGAAAATAAGATTAAAAAGGAAAGAAGTATATTAATATAAAAAACAACAACACACATTTCGTTGAGTTTACGGGCGGTCTAAAAAAATCGTTTATCAAAAGAGAAACTCCTGTATCCACAAAATCACGTGAACAGACAAACGAACCAATGACAAGCCACAGACGCACACACACGTGAACAGACAGACAGACTGACTGGGACAATATTTGCCAACCACTGAGCCAATTAGGTCAATCTGGTGGACCGCCTATAGATTCCAGCCAGAGGGGTTTGGGTTATCTTTCCGTGTTCACTTATCCACTGACCATTCCGGACCGCTGGGATTGACCGCTGATTTATAAGTCTCCTGTGTGACTGCTCGGGTGAGATTCGTGGTCATTTGTGGCCAGTCCACGCCAATATATTTCTTTATCTTCCTTGACCCCACATAGAAAAAAAATGAAACAAGAACTAACTGTAAACCACAACAAGAAAAACAATGTTGACAAAAAGAATATTTAAGTCGGATCTTAACATAGTCTTCTTCTTCGTCGCCATTATCAACTTCTAGTGGAGCATAGGCCATTAACAATTTCTTTCCATGTCTTCCTGTCTCTGGCTATCTTCTCTAGCTCTTTCCAGCTTTTCTCGATCAGCTGCACATCCTTTTCTACTTCTCTCCGCCAGTTGTTCTTGGGTCAACCTCTTCGTCTTGCACCCAGTGGATTTAATATAGGTACTGGACGATTATTGTTAAAGTTTTGATATGCCATCTTATGTTATCTTATATATTACAGACGCTCCTTCTATAAAGAAGATTATACCTATTGCGCCCTACGCTCATCCGTGGTATTACATTTGCATTTTGATTAGTGTTTTAAATGATGAGTTACTGGTTTTCCTGGTCTTGCATTTTGATTTGTGTTTTAAATGGAGGGCTTGGGGAAGAATACTGTTGTTCGTCCCTCGGGCAACCCATTCCATACCCAGATACCACTAGGAAAGAAAAAGTAATCATATGCATTTATATTTTATTCTCGCATAAGGGATAAGAAAACTGTTTTTGTACTTATGTTTATCTGAGAATTGTAACAGCTTGTTATTGTGGTGAATTTCTAAATTATAATTTTATGCCCTGAGTATATTATCAAAATATCGCTATCTGATTATCAATAATCCACATTCCTCACAGTTCGACTGATATTATTAATGACCCGTTCCCTAATTGGTTCCACCCTTGAAATCGACACGTGTGCAATGACCTCTGGGCTACCAGTCAGCCTGGAGGGTCAAGTTGTTGTCTGCGTAGAGCCTGTCCTTATTAATGTTAATGCGAGCTGTTTATAATGATGTTTGTCACGCCACTTAGCGATACTGTAGAACTTAACTTTAGTAACTGTCTAATCGTATCTTATATGTTACTATTATGTTATACTATTATATTATGTCTTGGTTTCTTCTTTGTCTTTTTATTTAATATAATATAGTACTCTTCCCCAAGCCCTCCATACCGTAACCTTTGTGACGTCGCGGTTCAGAGTTCAAACTGTCTTTTTCTTCAATCTATTTCATTCATCATTGGTGACTACCCGGTCATTTTCCTCATTAAAAAAAGTTATTACAATATTTTACCAGCACTAAAGTATCATACGATATCATAATGTCTTGATAACATATCTGGTGGGGCACATTGAAGAATAAAAAAAAAATTGATAGTAAAGTATTATATAGGCCCACCGAAGGTCCTGGGTTCGAATCCTGGTGAAGGCTAAGAATTTTCCCTGGACTCGAGGGTGTCCCTTAGTAGAGACCAACCGATATTCGGTTTCGGCTTCGTTTTCGGCGCCGAAAATAGGCAAAACCCCTTTTTCGGCGTGTTTTCGGTTTCGGCCGGAGCCTAAAGGTTAGTTTTCGTTTTTTTACGGTTTCGGCCGAAACTGATATTGACTTTTGGTCATCAGCCGAATATCTATTTTAACTTTTAAAATTCAAAATGCTACGTTATTGCTGCATCTATTACTGAGCTTATTGATACATATTGATACTTTCATTTAGTTAAACTGTTGTGAATTAATCTGTGTGAAGTGGTGATGTTAAACGAAAACCCGATTTCGGGAGGAAATTATTCATAACTGTGTCCCACGATTTATTTATCTTTTTATTTGAAGAATATTTGTAAACCCTGTTTGAATAACACACAAAAAATTCCTTAACATTATATTTCTTGCAAACACTCGTTTGTCAGAGGTGAATTATAGTTGTTTTTTGTTTTTTTTTTGTTTTTTATTTCCTATTATTGATTGTGAATTTGCGATACAAGCACATACAACAGCAAATGCAGATGTTAACGCTCGTCATCGGCACAGCCATTTGATCTACGTATTCGATAAGAAAAAAAAACTGGAATTTCCCCACTAATGCTGAACGCTTTTTTAACAGACCGATAGACGTAAGGTTGCGAGATACTTGGACTTCAAAAGGAGGACATAAAGAATGACATATTTAGTGTTTCACAATTTACAATCAGTTCAGTTTTATAACATTAGCTGCCAATAATTGTATATTAGTAAAATTGACCCAGCATTTTATTTAATGTAGACTGAAAAGGAACTTGGGCAATTCTTTTGAAAAACTGTTAATTTTCCTGCCGGACGTCTGTTAACCCTAAATAGATGTTTATGGGATTTTATTTATGTTTCTACAAATATTATTTTAATGTGTGACATATAGATCTAACATGCACTGATTTATATTATAATTATAAAGGTCTAAAATCATGACACTACAGCTTTTGACTTCTGCTAATCCAAAATCAACTTTTAAAAAAAAGATTTCACCACGTTCTAAGGATCAATGGTCCTTCGTATTATTTTTTTAGTATAATCAATGCAAATTTGTCTTTTCCAAACTATAACTTATTTTGCTCGGGGGCGGAGGGGGGGGGGGGGGGGGGGAACCAAAAATTGGTTTAAAAAAAATGATATCTAGACCCGAAAATAGGTTTTGAGAAAGAAAAAAAGGATATTAACATCCCTAATGTGAAGTAGAAGACTTCGCATTTTCGTTTTTTTTTTTCGGTTTTGGCCGAAGTTGTAGTTAAATTTTTGGTTTCGGCTTCGGTTTCGGCCGAAAGTCAATATATAATATTCGGTATGGTTTCGTTTTCGTCCGAAACTAAAAATTTGGTTTCGGTCGGACTCTATTACAGATTTTAATTACCAGCTTTGATGGCTACCTGACGTTAGTTGGGGTAAAGGTGGCTGTGCATTGTGCTGGCCACCATTCCCCTTATTATGCCGCGGCCGATGAAACTGGTGAACGCTACTTCACCGGCCCTATGATCAAATTGGTTTCTATGGGCATGGCACACTATGTGATTGTGTGGCCAGCACTATGCCTAGCCGCCTCTATCTTACACCAACTAAGGAACAAATCATAGTCTTCACCAGGATTCGAACCCAGGACCTTCGATACTCCAGCTGAACGCTTGAACGCTCGACCACCGTGTCCCCCATAAGTCTATGTTGTTTTGTACTGTCTTGCTTTATGTGTTTATTGTTTTTTTGTTTTTTTAGAATGTATCTTATCTTATATGCTATAGACCAGGAATCGGCAACCTAAGGCACGCGTGCCAAACTTGACGCGCAGAGTAATTTGCAATGGCACGCAAGGAGACCTCCAAGAATTATTTTTTTATTGATGAAAAAAACAAACAACTTTTTCTGTTTCTTAATGAGGAAAACTGGCTGTTGAAGCTGATGTTTCTGAATGACGTAGAGACACATTTCAGTGAGTTGAACTTGCATTTACAACGACCACTGGAATGGATTTGCATTGAAACTGGACATATATCTTGCCGTGAAATTAATTTCAAAACATTTAACTACATGTACATCCCTATATAAAGGGATATATATTTAGAAAGTTAGGGCTTTTTCAGAAATACATCGAAGTACTCATAGCTACGTTTTCTAACCAAAGGCAAGACTTTCAAAAACTTTTCAAAAATTGGCATCCAAATATGCCGTTTTGCGTTAAAAATCTGAAAGGTAGCTAGCTGGTTAGCTTAGGAAAGTCATCTGCTATTCTCATCTGATAGGCATTCGCTCTTATATTTTCAGCTTTTGGTTCAACTTACACTTCTAAAGAAAAAAAAATAAGTCAGTAATATTTTTATGTTATAAAACATAACTTGTTTGGCATCACTAATTGAATCAAATGTGGAAACGTTTTTTTAAATAAAGGGAGATAATTAAAGCATTTTATTTGCGCTAATAATTTTAGTATGTTTCTTTCTTTTTTTTAAAAAAAGAATAAATGGCTACAAGAATAGCTTTGAAATGAAAAAATTTTTTTAAGTATTTGAAAATTGTATAAATATTTTATGTCTAAATAATATATATGTATAGTTTCAAACATTACATTAACTACCCAATTTGTCTGATTGCTACGTATCTATTCCGCTTGAAGTCAATGCACGGTTTGCAAACATACACGCGTTACACGTACAAGGACATCTCAGTAGACTGAGATCAAAATATAATATACTAGTGGTTATGCCCGCCAAAATGACGGAAAACCGAACGACTACAGTGTGTTTTGTTAAGAGAGAAAGAAAAGAGACTATAACAATAAAGACAATGAACGTTTCTTTTCGGTGTTTAGTTTTTGTTCTTTTTAATTGTTTCTGGTCGCCCTGACCCTGGCATAAGCATAATAATTGTTACTGTTAAGCTTCTGGTATTAAAACGTAGCGAACAGTTGTGTTGACTTGACTTGTTATTAATAATAGCCTATTAAATTAACAATAATATACTATCTAAAAGAAAAAAAAACATCAATACCAAACAATAAAAAGGTAAATAATGAAAAAAAGCGTATAAAATAATATTTCAATACCATAAAAACTAAAGTGAGAACGATTTTTTTTCTGTATTTATTTTTTGTTCTTGCTTATTGTATTAATAAAACAGTGTTGAGAATGTTTCTTTCGGTATTTAGTTTTTGTTATTTTTAATTGTTTCTGGTCGACCTGACCCTGGCATATGCATAAGAATTAAGGCCTCAAGGACTGGCGTAGTGTGTAAACCGCCGATACATTCCCATTAAGAATACACTGGCGCGCGAACACATGGGGCACAGCCCCCGCAGCGAGTCTGAAGTCCATTACACTGCCGAGCGATCACTGGTCTCGGTGGGGAGGAAGCAACGGACGCTGCAATCCCGTCTCGAGAACCACCCAGTGCCTGGATGCAAGTACCTATAGTAGGCCTATAGGATTTGTGCTACCGGGTGACAGTGCAGGTATACTGGTGAGCCACCACGATAATGATCTTTAGGGGAACCGCAGTGAACGATCGCTGGGCTGCGGTAACCTTCCCCGTTACACGGCACGCCACGCCTTGGGCGTGTCGTTGGGTGGCTGGAGCCTGGAAAGATATTGCTCAATCCTAAGCGTTACGCCCTGGACACAAGAGCCGAAAGGCTCGTCCGGGTTTTTTTAAGAGACTTTTTAGTTCGATATTAGAACGTAGCGAACAGTTGTGTTGACTTGACTTGTTATTAATAATATTAAATTAACAATAATATACTATCTAAAAGAAAAAAAAACATAAATACAAACAATAAAAAGGTGAATAATAACAAAATAGAAAATAATATTTCAATGCAATAAAAACTAAAGTGAGAAAGATTTTTTCGGTATTTAATTTTTGTTCTTGCTTATTGTATCAATAAAACAGTATTGAGAATGTTTCTTTCGGTATTTAGTTTTTATTTTATATTGTTGCTGTCAAGCTTATGGTACCCGGTATTTGAAAGTAATCATTTATAGGCCTAACTTGTTTTTTTTTATCATTCGTATCATTTAATTTATAGAGTGTATACAGTCGCCTATTAAAGGATATTCTCAATAGCGACGTAACTCCATTAAATAATTAAAACATTTGGTTACTTTTTACTTAAAAGGTTAATGCAAACATCAATAATAGAAAAAGGAAATAATTTGATAGACATTACGTCATACGCTAGTATTTTTTTTAAAGTAAACCATTGAAACTCTCCAAGCCAAATTGCGGTGTGTAACTTTTAAAAAAGGTCTCGCCACGTAAAAAAAACAAACAGCAGAATTGGAAAAACACGAAAAGACCCTCGCGTTCAACATAGTGAATCTCGCGTTCAATATAGTAAATGAACGGAAACGGCCATTTGCTATGCACGATTTCTATTACTGTAGAACTCTTCATGAACTTTTCAGCAAAATTAAACCAAAACATATAATAAACTATATTAAAGACATATAACTGTACAACAGAATTTAAAGATATAAGAACAATAAAATGGATACAAGAGAAAAATGACAACAACGTTATCAAAAAGGCCCTATATAACCTTCGATGTTGATGGGCCGGAAATTCAACAATTCAATTCAATTATGCACGATTATATTTATTTGTATAGCTGGATATACTTTTTTTGATTTATAAAAATAAGTCATTCATGATTATAAGTCATAAAATAAAATTATCTTCTGGAGTACGTTTCCGATTTATACATTTAACTTTTGTCCCGATTAGTCAAACGGCTTAGGAGCCTATAGCGAACAAACATATATATAAATATATAAATAAATATATAAACATATAAACAAACTCACGGTAATTATATATATTGACAAGCCGTTATGTGCCCGATTCTTCGAACGGGCTTTTTTTTAGAATATGCTTGACACATTATAGTTTTTTAGTTTTGTTTTCGCAACATACATAAAGTAGTATGTTTTTTTTTTGTGGTCAGTATTTTTTAAATTTGTTTTTGTTTTGCACACTTTATTATACACCAATTCAATATACAACTAAAAAGGAAAAACAAATAATAATAATTTTTTTTTATTTCTTGCTCAAAGTATGACCACTATGATCGAATTTTGTGAGTTTATTGGGTAATTAAACTCTTTCTGTAAAACAGAACTCACATGTCTTTTAAAAAGTACTGTTAATTCAAAAATGATTGTTTGATATTTTTTTTTTCTACAACATTAGTCGTAGATCAATATTTTTTTTTTTTTTTGTGTTTTTTTGTTGGTGTTATTTGCTATTTATTTATTGTTGCTTTGGAAGCAAACTTAGAATTAAATTTTAAATTCAACAGGAAAAACAATAACAACTGAAACCGATATGAATCATAGTTTATACAACGTATACGACATGAATTGAAACTTTAAAAAGTTGGTCCGGCAAATTTAAACATTGCCCAGCAATATAAAAATTTCCCGCTACATAGTTTATAAGACGTATACGATACAAATTAAAACTTTAAAACGTTGAGCTCGGCAATTTAAACATTGCCTGGCAATTGAAAAATTTCCCGCTACAAACTTTATAAGACGTATACACAGAATAGGTATAGAACAGAATGCACAATCCCTATATACACAGTTACTAAAAGTTACCATTTTCCGCAATGCAGCGGTCGCTAGAGACGCTACAATAGTAAAATGAGAAAGGATATCTACGTCTGCCATAAATATATACAATATATATAGGGCCTACATTATCTTTCATTTTAGGCTTACTTTTATATAAATTTGACTTAATTACCCATTTTGTTTTCAACATTATATAATTAGGCCAATATGATGTATAAATATTTTTATTGCCCGGTACTGATTTGAAAAAAAAATGGCTTAGACGTAGCTCGGTACCGGTAACTAAATTGCTGCGGCTACCGGTACATAAATATATATACTTTTTAAACCAAAATAAACTTTTAAAATTATGAAGAGAAATAGGCATATAATTCATAATGAGTTAATATGAGGTTGTTTATGCTGTTGTTTATCCTTTATGGAGTCAGGAAAGCCATGCAGTTTGACATGCTCTTTTTTACGATAATCAGTCGTTTTCGCATCATTGTTGTAGTTTATTACACAACCGTTCATGCACATTTTGCCTGAACTATTAGCTTTGCGTGTTCGAACTTGTAGATTGAAGAAAAGGACGTTGTAGGCTAAATAAGCATAAAAATAGAGTGTAACCAGGACCGCTGCGTTTAAATAAGCTTAGTATGGCGTCGGTATTACTGCCCAAAACAGAAATAAAATGCGATTGTGCATTCTGTTTTATACCTATTCTGTGGACATATACAACACGAATAAAAACGTGAAGGAATTTTGTATTTGCCAGATACAACGTAAGATACCCATTAAAACCATTAATCATTACCCATTATAACAATTTAAAAATATCCCGCTATAAATTACGACGCAAATTAAAACGTGAATATATTTTGTTCTATTCATTCATAAAGTACATTAGCAAAGGTTGAAGCAAAGTTAATTTTAAATGAATACGCAAAATTTGATGACGTCATAACGAAAAGCCGGCTAGCTATCTCTGCGCAAACTTTGATGACGTCATCCTGAAAAAAATCTCAACGCCATCCTTTTTTTTATTTTTTTAGCGCGATCGATCGAAAAACTATAAAAAGTTGGAACGGCAATTTTAACATGAACCCAAAATATGTCGTTTTATTCGCGTTTTTTGACCAAACTGACCACTGCGGTCATTTTAATTTTTTTAAAACCTTGACAGTGTTCACCGCCGTAACGCAAAGAATATTTGTAGCAAATTTTACGTTTTTATGTCCAGTATTTAAAAAGATTATGCGGTATGTACATACCCAGCCAGCCAGCCAGCCAGCCAGCCAGCCACATATTCCTTTTGAGATTTATATATATACAAGCCGTTATGTGCCCGGTCCTCCGAACCGGCTAAACGTTATGTTTACATACACTCTAACTACTCAGGCAGTTATAATGAGATTGCCCGCATGACCTACGACACGAATTTAAACGTGAGGTAATTTTTTATTTGCCCGCTACAACATGAATTACCCGTTAAAATCATTACTCATCACCCATTATAACAATTACAAAATTGCCCGCTATAAATTACGACGCAAATTAAAACATGAATATATTTTGTTCTATTCATTGATTAAGAACATTCGACAGTACTTTTATTTTTTTTTAATGATTGTTTGATATATTTTTTTTACGACAAACATTAAGTCGCAGACCTATGTTGTGTTGTTTTTGTTATTTACTATTTATTTATTTATTGTAGCTTTGGAAGCAAACTTATAATTAAATTTTCTATTTAACATGTAAAACAATAACAAATGAAACCCATAAGAAACAAAGAAGAAATATTTTTTTTGTTACATTGTGTTCAATGTAATCGCATAATGATCTTTTACATACACTTTACATATCCATGGAGTTATAATGAGATTGCCCGCTACACAGTTAATATATAAGGCAATTAAAGGTAATTTTTTATTTGCCCGCTACAACATGAATTACCCGTTAAAATCATTACTCATCACCCATTATAACAATTACAAAATTGCCCGCTATAAATTACGACGCAAATTAAAACATGAATATATTTTGTTCTATTCATTTATAAAGAACATTCGACAGTACTTTTTTTTTTAATGATTGTTTGATATATTTTTTTACGACAAACATTAAGTCGCAGACCTATGTTGTGTTGTTTTTGTTTATTTGCTGTTTATTTATTTATTGTTGCTTTGGAAGCAAACTTAGAATTATTTTTTCTATTCAACATGTAAAACAATAACAAATGAAACCAATAAGAAACAAAGAAGAAACTTAAAAAAAAAAAAAATTGTGTTCAATTTAATCGCATAATGATATTTTACATACACTTTATCTACCCATGGAGTTATAATGAGATTGCCCGCTACACAGTTAATATATACGGCAATTAATAAAACCCTGCCCGTTAAAAAGTTTATCGATGTATACGTCACAAATTTAAATGTGAATGACATTTTGTACGCCCGCTACAACCGAAACGAACTGAAACGTGAAATATTTCCCGCTAGAAACGAATTGAGTGAAATATTTCCCGCTAGAAAGATTTTAATGCGTATACGCCCGCTTCAAACGAATTGAAAAAGCTAAAAGTTATGTTTACATACACTCTTACTACTCAAGCAGTTATAATGAGATTGCACGCAACAACTACAAAGTTTATATTTCGTATACGACACGAATTAAAACGTGAATATATTTTGTTCTATTCATTCATAAAATACATTAGCAAACATTGAAGCAAAGTTAATTTTAAATGAATACGCAAAATTGATGACGTCATTACGAAAAGCCGGCTATCTATCTCTGCGCAAACTTTGATGACGTCATCCTAAAAAAAATCTCAACGCCATCCTTTTTTTAATTTTTTTAGCGCGATCGATCGAAAAACTATAAAAAGTTGGAACGGCAAATTCAACATGAACCCAAAATATGTCGTTTTATTCGCGTTTTTTGACCAAACTGACCACTGCGGTCATTTTAATTTTTTTAAAACCTTGACAGTGTTCACCGCCGTAACGCAAAGAATATTTGTAGCAAATTTCACGTTTTTATGTCCAGTATTTAAAAAGATTATGCGGTATGTACATACCCAGCCAGCCAGCCAGCCAGCCAGCCAGCCAGCCAGCCACATATTCCTTTTGAGATTTATATATATACTAGCCGATTATGTGCCCGGTCCTCCGAACCGGCTAAAAGTTATGTTTACATACACTCTGACTACTCAGGCAGTTATAATGAGATTGCCCGCATGACCTACGACACGAATTTAAACGTGAGGTAATTTTTTATTTGCCCGCTACAATATGAATTACCCGTTAAAATCATTACTCATCACCCATTATAACAATTACAAAATTGCCCGCTATAAATTACGACGCAAATTAAAACATGAATATATTTTGTTCTATTCATTGATTAAGAACATTCGACAGTACTTTTTTTTTTTAATGATTGTTTGATATATTGTTTTTACGACAAACATTAAGTCGCAGACCTATGTTGTGTTGTTTTTGTTTATTTGCTATTTATTTATTTATTGTTGCTTTGGAAGCAAACTTAGAATTAAATTTTCTATTCAACATGTAAAACAATAACAAATGAAACCCTTATGAAATAATGTTTATAAAACGTATACGACACGAATTAAAACTTTAAAAATTTAGTTCCGGCAATTTGAACATTGCCCGGCAAATTAAACATTGCCCGGTAATATAAACATTGCCCGGTAATTTAAACATTGCCCGGTATTATAAACATTGCCCGGTATTATAAACATTGCCCGGTAATTTAAACATTGCCCGGTAATTTAAACATTGCCTGGTAATTTAAACATTGCCCGGTATTATAAACATTGCCCGGTATTATAAACATTGCCCGGTAATTTAAACATTGCCCGGTAGTTTAAACATTGCCCGGTATTATAAACATTGCCCGGTATTATAAACATTGCCCGGTAATTTAAACATTGCCCGGTAATTTAAACAATGGCAGTTACCTAGGCGATAAGCCTAAAGGTGCCCAGTTCTCGGAACTGGATAAAATAACCCATGGAGTTATAAACAATAGTCTTAAGCGGGGATAAAGTATTTTCCGGTAACTTATACCATTTAAATATTGCATTCCACAAAAAATGACGCAAATTAAAACAAAATTTTGTTCCCTTCTTAAACGCATAAATACGCAAAATTTGATGACGCCATATAATTATAAGCTTAAATATAGAGTGTAACCAGGACCACTGCGTTTAAATAAGCTTAGTAATGCGTCGGTATTACTTCCCGAAACAGAAAAAAAAATGCTAAATCTATTTGCTTTGTCCTATGTTTGTAAAGTTTTAAATTATTAATTAGCTTTAAGTCATGTATTCACAATGTAAAGTATTAAAGTAGTGATAGATTAAGAAAATCAACTACAGTATTGGTAGTGTAAAGAATTTATGTTGTTTACGGCACGTAGACAATTTAAACATGAAGAAAATTTGTTCCCGTCATTGAGTTGAGATAATAAAATCCATGCACATAGTTTGATGACGTCAATTTAAACATGAATGAAAAATGTCCCTTCATTGCTATAAAATCCATGCGCAAAGATTGATGACGTCATAAAAATAATCTCAGCGCATCCTTTTTTTTCTAACTTTGTGACGAAAAACTATAAAAAGTTGTACTGGCAAAGACAATGTGAATCAAAAGTTGTGTTTTTTTCGCGTTTTTTGACCAAACTGACCACTGCGGTCATTTTAATTTTTTTAAAACCTTGACAGTGTTCACCGCCGTAACGCAAAGAATATTTGTAGCAAATTTCACGTTTTTATGTCCAGTATTTAAAAAGATTATGCGGTATGTACATACCCAGCCAGCCAGCCAGCCAGCCAGCCAGCCAGCCACATATTCCTTTTGAGATTTATATATATACAAGCCGGTATGTGCCCGGTCCTCCGAACCGGCTAAAAGTTATGTTTACATACACTCTAACTACTCAGGCAGTTATAATGAGATTGCCCGCATGACCTACGACACGAATTTAAACGTGAGGTAATTTTTTATTTGCCCGCTACAACATGAATTACCCGTTAGAATAGTTACTCACCACCCATTATAACAATTACAAAATTGCCCGCTATAAATTACGACGCAAATTAAAACATGAATATATTTTGTTCTATTCATTGATAAAGAACATTCGACAGTACTTTTATTTTTTTTAATGATTGTTTGATATATTTTTTTTACGACAAACATTAAGTCGCAGACCTATGTTGTGTTGTTTTTGTTTATTTGCTATTTATTTATTTATTGTTGCTTTGGAAGCAAACTTAGAATTAAATTTTCTATTCAACATGTAAAACAATAACAATTGAAACCCATATGAAATAATGTTTATAAAACGTTTACGACACGAATTAAAACTTTAAAATTTTAGTTCCGGCAATTTGAACATTGCCCGGCAAATTAAACATTGCCCGGTAATATAAACATTGCCCGGTAATTTAAACATTGCCCGGTAATTTAAACATTGCCCGGTAATTTAAACATTGCCCGGTATTATAAACATTGCCCCGTATTATAAACATTGCCCGGTAATTTAAACATTGCCCGGTAATTTAAACAATGGCCGTTACCTAGGTGATAAGCCTAAAGGTGCCCAGTTCTCGGAACTGGATAAAATAACCCATGGAGTTATAAACAATAGTCTTAAGCGGGGATAAAGTATTTTCCGGTAACTTATACCATTTAAATATTGCATTCCACAAATAACGACGCAAATTAAAACAAAATTTTGTTCCCTTCTTAAACGCATAAATACGCAAAATTTGATGACGCCATATAATTATAAGCTTAAATATAGAGTGTAACCAGGACCACTGCGTTTAAATAAGCTTAGTAAGGCGTCGGTATTACTTCCCGAAACAGAAAAAAAAATGCTAAATCTATTTGCTTTGTCCTATGCTTGTAAAGTTTTAAATTATTAATTAGCTTTAAGTCATGTATTCACAGTGTAAAGTATTAAAGTAGTGATAGATTAAGAAAATCAACTACAGTATTGGTAGTGTAAAGAATTTATGTTGTTTACGGCACGTAGACAATTTAAACATGAAGAAAAATTTGTTCCCGTCATTGAGTTGAGATAATAAAATCCATGCACATAGTTTGATGACGTCAATTTAAACATGAATGAAAAATGTCCCTTCATTGCTATAAAATCCATGCGCAAAGATTGATGACGTCATAAAAATAATCTCAGCGCATCCTTTTTTTTTCTAACTTTGTGACGAAAAACTATAAAAAGTTGTACTGGCAAAGACAATGTGAATCAAAAGTTGTGTTTTTTTCGCGTTTTTTTACCAAACTGACCACTGCGGTCATTTTAATTTTTTTTAAACCTTGACAGTGTTCACCGCCGTAACGCAAAGAATATTTGTAGCAAATTTCACGTTTTTATGTCCAGTATTTAAAAAGATTATGCGGTATGTACATAGCCAGCCACATACATACATACATACATATTCCTTTTGAGATTTATATATATACAAGCCGTTATGTGCCCGATTCTTCGAACGGGCTTTTTTTTAGAATATGCTTGACACATTATAGTTTTTTAGTTTTGTTTTTGCAACATACATAAAGTAGTATGTTTTTTTTTGTGGTCAGTATTTTTTAAATTTATTTATGTTTTGCACACTTTATTATACACCAATTCAATATACAACTAAAAAGGAAAAACAAATAATAATAATTTTTTTTTATTTCTTGCTCAAAGTATGACCACTATGATCGAATTTTGTGAGTTTATTGGGTAGTTAAACTCTTTCTGTAAAACAGAACTCACATGTCTTTTAAAAAGTACTGTTAATTCGAAAATGATTGTTTGATATATTTTTTTGCTACAACATTAGTCGTAGATCAATATTTTTTTTTCTTTTGTTTTTGTTTTTGTTGGTGTTATTTGCTAATTATTTATTGTTGCTTTGGAAGCAAACTTAGAATTAAATTTTAAATTCAACAGGAAAAACAATAACAACTGAAACCGATATGAATCATAGTTTATACAACGTATACGACATGAATTAAAACTTTAAAAAGTTGGTCCGGCAAATTTAAACATTGCCCGGCAATATAAAAATTTCCCGCTACATAGTTTATAAGACGTATACACAGAATAGGTATAGAACAGAATGCACAATCCCTGTATACGCACTCACTAAAAGTTACCATTTTCCGCAATGCAGCGGTCGCTAGAGACGCTACTATAGTAAAATGAGAAATTATATCTACGTCTGCCATAAATATATACAATATATATAGGGCCTACATTATCTTTCATTATAGGCTTACTTTTATATAAATTTGACTTAATTACCCATTTTGTTTTGAACATTATATGATTAGGCCAATATGATGTAAAAATATTTATTACCCGGTACTGATTTGAAAAAAAAATGGCTTAGACGTAGCTCGGTACCGGCAACTAAATTGCTGCGGCTACCGGTACATAAATATATATACTTTTTAAACCAAAATAAACATTTAAAATTATCAAGGGAAATAGGCATATAATTCATAATGAGTTAATATGAGGTTGTTTATGCTGTTGTTTATCCTTTATGGAGTCAGGAAAGCCATGCAGTTGGACATGCTCTTTTTTACGATAATCAGTCGTTTTCGCATCATTGTTGTAGTTTATTACACAACCGTTTATGCACATTTTGCCTGAAATATTAACTTTGGGTGTTCGAACTTGTAGATTTGAAGAAAAGGACGTTGTAGGCTAAATAAGCATAAATATAGAGTGTAACCAGGACCACTGCGTTTAAATAGGCTTAGTATGGCGTCGGTATTACTGCCCAAAACAGAAATAAAATGCGATTGCGCATTCTGTTTTATACCTATTCTGTGAACATATACAACACGAATAAAAACGTGATGGAATTTTGTATTTGCCAGATACAACGTAAGATACCCATTAAAACCATTAATCATTACCCATTATAACAATTTAAAAATATCCCGCTATAAATTACGACGCAAATTAAAACGTGAATATATTTTGTTCTATTCATTCATAAAGTACATTAGCAAAGGTTGAAGCAAAGTTAATTTTAAATGAATACGCAAAATTTGATGACGTCATAACGAAAAGCCGGCTAGCTATCTCTGCGCAAACTTTGATGACGTCATCCTGAAAAAAATCTCAACGCCATCCTTTTTTTTATTTTTTTAGCGCGATCGATCGAAAAACTATAAAAAGTTGAAACGGCAATTTTAACATGAACCCAAAACATGTCGTTTTATTCGCGTTTTTTGACCAAACTGACCACTGCGGTCATTTTAATTTTTTTAAAACCTTGACAGTGTTCACCGCCGTAACGCAAAGAATATTTGTAGCAAATTTCACGTTTTTATGTCCAGTATTTAAAAAGATTATGCGGTATGTACATACCCAGCCAGCCAGCCAGCCAGCCAGCCAGCCAGCCACATACATATTCCTTTTGAGATTTATATATATATATGATATGATATGATATGATATGATATGATAGTTAACATTAGTAACTGTTAGAAGTTAGAACTTAAATCCTCACCTTGAGTTTGAGTACCAAATGATAATGTTTAGACAATAATTATCATTATTGTGAAAGCTAAGTAGAGTCTAGACTTTAGTAGACAAATGAAATATTGTATTTGATATAAATGCAAATAAAAAGGATAATAATCACTTTAAATATTTTCTCTATAAATCTCCTTTGGTTTTGTCCTCGGTCTTGTCACGCAGTTAAATTAATTGTCATATAAAATTTTTTTTTTTAAAAGTATAATAGAACAGGTTGACTTTTAGGCTGTCGGCACGCAGAGTGATTTCGGAATCCTGGTTTGGCACACTGTTAGCAAAAGTTTACCGACCCATGCTATAGACGCTCACTTCTCAGCATAAGATTCATTATTCATTTTGTGAGCTATTCTTGCATACATATTATTTTTTTTATATTCTGGCTGTTATCGCTTAACAGTATGCTGGCGTTTTAAAACAACAACAACAAACGAACAACAAATTATCATCTTATCTGGCAACTACACTGTCACTATCAGCTTAAGTACCAAGGAAGATATCAACTTTTATCTGGCAATGCCATGTTCCCTTACGGAATCCATGACGTATGTTTTTGTACATTTATATCGCAGACAAAAAAAAACAAAACCTTTAACGAAGAGAATTCTTGGTGCTGCATAATTTATGGACGAGTTTTTTTATGTATTTAAAACTAAGAATAATAAAAGAATATAAAGAAGAAGTTAATATGAATAAATAATGGGCTGAGTGACATTACCTCCATTGCTGAGTATTTTTAAAATATGATCTGGGTTTATTTGTATGTGGCCGGGGGGAGGTATGTTTGGTTTGATGGGCGGTAGTGTTAAACATGGGCTTTTTTTTTTACTACAAACAAAGATTATTTTAAAAAATAAATGAATTTCTGGAATATATGGATCTCATTGAGCTATACATACCTGGATGGATTTGACCTTTGACTCTCAGCGGATAAACAACAAACAAAAATTAAACAAACTTAAAAACAATCCCTAGTGGAATCATAAATTATTCCTTTTTTTTTACATAAATATTTTTTGTTAATCGTTTTCCCTCCAAGAGTCCATACAAACAAATATTTGTATGAATCAGTAAATACAAGAGTTTGATTGTGCTGGAAATGACCTGATTTTCTTGCTAACTTTGTTTTGTTGGGTGTTCACTACAGTAAATTTTCTCTCAATATAGAATTTTAGATTGTAAGATTTTGAATCTACGACAGTCATTGTGAAATGGATTAATTGCTCTGCTCTGGTTAATACATGTTATACTTTTATGTGGAACCAATCCAGTTACTTAGCGATGGGTGGTGAAGTCTGTGCAATTGTCACGGTTGTAGTGGCACAAATGGAGTAAATATTTTCCATTGTTCTGGGTTCGAATTCTTGTGAAAGCTAGGATTTGTTTTCCCAGGATCTGGAGGGTATCCCTGAGTCTACCCATCTCTGATGGGTAACTGACATTAGTTTGGGGTAAAGTAAAGGCGGCGTTTTAATTGTGCTGGCCACGCATCCCTTAGTATGCCGCGGCCACAGAAACTGCGTGAATCCTGCTTCACTTGTCCTATGATCAGTTTAGCCGGACGAGATACTTTACCTTTTTTGTTTAGAATGGAAGAGGCACACCATCAAAGGTTCTTTAAAACAAACTTGCTACGTTTGTGTGCCTATCCATGTATCTGGATCAATGTGAAGAACACAATATATTTGGTCCAATGTAGAAATCTTTGCTGAATCTTGTATCTGCTGTACAGTTTATATGAGTTGAAGATTATATTCATTAACCCTTCCCGTACCGACCTACTTCTATCTATGCTACCTTCAGATCCGCTATATACGCGCCCGGGACTGTAAGGGTTAAAACACCAGAGGCCGAAATGGAATTCATGACATTGTTAATTTTACTTCCCGTCCAGTTTATTGCCAATATTATAATATAATCTGGGTATTTCTGGGTATTTCTGGGTATTTCTGGGTATTTCGGCCGAAACATTTTGAACTTTAAAAAAAAAGTGTTTTGCTTTTGATGGGCAACGGTGAGGAGTAGATGATGAAAGATGTAAGAGGAGGTTATTTAAAGAGCTAAGGGCTAAGTGGTTTTGCTCCTCCCTTCCCTCCCTACCTTCCCCCACTCCCCTCACATGAAAACACTGAGAACTTCTCAAGGGCGAGATATGCGCAAGATTTGGCCGCGTACATGAAACAGCTGCTAAAGTTGGCAACTTATAAATACAAAAAAAATGAAAAACGCTAAATTGTTGACGGTAAAAATGACCTCACTGGAACATTCTGGAATTCGTAACGGAAGGAAAAAAATGGGGGGAGGTCATTTAAAGGAATTTTTGGGGTGTAGAGTTGTTTTTCTTTATTACCCATGGGCCCAAACGAAGGAGAAATGCGTTACCTGTATAGTTCAGTCCATATGAGTAGTCCACTTGCGAAAGGTGTGAAGTCAAATATTAAGACATTTAGCAGAAATCGACATTTGACGTCAAAAATTCAGCATCTTCTTATAGGCGCTTCATTGTATCTATTAAGTGTTTTACGTTAGTGTAATACTAAACACTCAATATACTACTAATTTTGAAGCCACAGCCGTCATTTTATCCATTATAACCATTGTTGAATACCCATTTCTGTGGCCTCACTGCATTCTAGGTGATTGTGTGGCCAGCACTATGCACAGTCGCACTTTACCTTACCCCCAACTAAGGTCAGGTACCCCGTCAGAGCTGGAGAGACTCAGGGAAAAAAAGTATAGCCAGGATTCAAACCCAGGACCTTGGATACGCCAGCCGAGCGCTCTGCCAGCACGGCCACCGAATGGAAGATAAGCAGTACATTAGTAATGGACAGAGAGAGAGAGAGAGAGAGAGAGAGAGAGAGAGAGAGAGAGAGAGAGAGAGAGAGAGAGAGAGAGAGAGAGAGAGAGAGAGAGAGAGAGAGAGAGATAAATAGAATAGAGGTACAGAATATTTCAATTTATACAGTACGTCAACTTTAGATTTATCCAATAAACAATCAATACTATTCAATGTTTGCTCCAGACTATGTTCGAAAAATTAATATATCATAAGGTATACAATTATATTTAATGTGCCATTGGTCCCCCCCCCCCCGACCCCCCGACCCAGACCCCCACACCAAATGATCTTCTTCCCTATCTGTCTTCCCAACCGCTCTATTTATCTATATATCTATCCAGTCATTCGTCTGTCATTCCTTTCATCTACCTACCTACTTACCTACCCACCAACCCACCGATATACCTACCAACCTAAACGTACCAGCATACCTATCGATAAATATATCTACTTACATATCTATCCACCCGTCCACCCATTCAACCATCCAACTACCTACCTACATAACTACCACATACATACCTATCAATCTACCATCCTACCGATCTATATATCGATTTATCTATCTATCAATCCATCTATCTCTTCGTCTGCCTGTTTATCCACCTATTAATTAGCCTGTCTCTCATATCGCTGCAGTCCAAAATGACCCATTATGTATTGACCACAAAATATTAAACAAAGAAAAGAAATTCTTTGTTATTGTAATAGATTTGACCTATGACCCCAATAGCACTCTCCATTTTATTATCAAACAGAAGTGCTCTGCTTCTAAAAATAGCTGCTCGGTGATTCTAGTTTTTATTCTTCAAGGTCAGATAACTCTTACAATCCAGTGCAGACGTAACTAATCAAAATTTAAATATTTGGGGAAAAGTGTATAGGTACACAAAATAAAAGAGGCAGACGATAAAGTATGTACACATTAATGGCAACACTGTAGATTATCTTTTGAAACGTGTACAATATGCGTAAATGTATTTATTATTTTCCTTATCTCTTTGTTTGATGTTGTTATAATTGTTATTGTTGTTATGGACATGGATTTATCACTTTAGACTCTTAAACGTATCAATTTGAAATATGTAAACTATATAGATCATTTTTAATTAGTTGTTTCAAGTTTTCCTGCTTAGAATTTAAAACAATAATGTTATAACTTTTTAATAAGGTTTTAAAATAACTTAAAAAAAGATTTTGTTGGATCTAAAAAAAAAATGTAATAGATTTTTTTATACGTCTCTTTTTATAGAAGTTCAAAAAATTTTTTTTTTATATATTTCTCAAACATCTGAAAAAAAAACACATTTAAAGATTTGTTTTAAGATTTTTATAGATTTCAGTTGAGAAATGATTATTACAGTTTTTATGGTAAACTGATTAATAAAATTTAATTGCAATTTTTTTTTAATTAAAGAAAGACCGAAGTATCGCATTAAAAAATTTTTTGGGTACGGTATTTTTAACTGGCCTTTAAAGTTATATTTATACAGGCAACACACTCCACTGTTCTTGTAGTAGTATGATGTAGTTGTATGATGTAGTTGTATGATGTAGGCCTAGTTGTATGGCCTAGTTGTATGATGTAGTTGTATGATGTAGTTGTATTATGTAGTTGTATGATGTAGTTGTATGATGTAGTTGTATTGTGTAGTTGTATGATATAGTTGTATGATGTAGTTGTATGATGTAGTTGTATGATGTAGTTGTATGATATAGTTGTATTGTGTAGTTGTATGATGTAGTTGTATTGTGTAGTTGTATGATGTAGTTGTATGATATAGTTGTATGATGTAGTTGTATGATATAGTTGTATGATGTAGTTGTATGATATAGTTGTATTGTGTAGTTGTATGATGTAGTTGTACACTTTGCTTTATTGGATTGGTTTTCTTGGCCTGATGATCAATCAAAGTTAAGTTATCTTCTGATGTGAGCGTTAAACAGTTACAGAATGTAGTTTATCAATCTGGCGTAGCTCACACTGTGAACATACACACACACACACACATACACATACACACACACATACAAACACACACGATAATACAGGTAAGCAAAATTCAATACTAACTCACAAACATAGGTAAACAAACAAACACACAAGAAGGAACAGGCACGCACAGCACACTGATAAATTGGAATATAGACACGCGAACAGAGATAAACGCGCACACAGTCGAACACATACACATATAGATAAACACGCACAGAAGCAGCATTACACAGATAAACAGAGACACACACACACACACATACATAAACAGATAAACACACAAAACCATAGACAGATATAGACATACAAACACATACACACAAATAATCACACACTTATGGCAAATTTATAAATAGATCAACGCTCACACACTAAAACACACACACACACACAAAGCACACACACAAACTGCAAGCATACATAGCGACCCAACACACACAATCATACTCCGATATACACACTCAAACACATACACACAGATAAACACAACACACAACACATTTATATAGGTTAGAGAAATACACAATTAAAAGGCAAAAACACCTCTCTTCATCATTCATCATCCTGATCCAGCAGCCGTCTGGGCACTTGCCCTTCGGACTAATTGCCCAATTATATTGAGGCTTAACAAAGCCCAAATCGACACAATCTACTCCTTCTACATCACCAAAACACACACAATTTTTTTTTAAAATAATTTCTACTTCTCCTTGAGTTTGTGTGTCCTTCATCCAGATTTTAGCCCTGCAAGTAGCCTACATCTGGAATCTGGTCACCGGGTCAAGTGGATGGTAGGCTGAGAACTGGTTCCAGACTAAAATGTACCTGTGCCAGCTAGCATGAAACGGAGGTCAGAGTTGATATTTTTGTGTAATAACTTTTAAAGTTTCCATAATAACTCAAGTACTGTCCCACTTTCAGACCAATCACTAGCCAGTGAAGCGGATTGCATCCAATTTAAATAGGAGATTGTGTGGCCAGCACAAGCAATGCCTTACCGCCTTTACTCTCGTAGATAACGTCACGCACCCATTTAGAGTCTGTTGACAGGGGACGGCAACCTTTCGCTAACAGTGTGCCAAACTAGGATTTCTAAATCATTCAGCGTGCCAATAGCCTGAAAGTTAACATGTTGTTTTTGTATAGGACAATTTTGGAGAAAATCGTTAAAGCTTTTTATTCTTAATTAAAAAATTAACGCTTTTTTTTTGCTTTGATCTATAGTCTATAGTCCTAGTAAAAATAATACGAAATGTATTATACAAATTTCACATAAAAATGTGTGTAAAATTTGTTTAATGTAGTTATCAAGAAATAATTCTTACACCTGCTATTAACTCAGTATATTTCGATTTTAGCTCTCAGCCTTACTGAGATTTCCTTTAATATATTTAATGCAAGATTACACTGATTGTACACTTATAATTTCAACATTACATGAAAGCGGAATTGATGTGTAGTGATCATAAAAACTGGGTAGTTAATGTAAGGTTTAAAATATAAATATAAGTTATTTAGTAATATAATATTTATATAGTTTTCAACAACCTTTTATAGTTTTATAATTTTAACGTTTTAAATTGTAATCCTTTATTTTTTTTGTAAGAAAAAATTAGAAACATTTTAACGCAAAGAAAACGGGTTAATTATCTCCCTTTAAATTAAATTTCCCCAATTCATTTTTATTTTAGTGATGACAGACAAATCATATTTTGTAATGTAACTAATATTACTTTTTAGTTATTTTTTTTAATACAAATCCAGCATTATGCTATTAATTTCGAGATGTCATTAGAGGCATAGAATTAATTTACGTTAAACAGTGGTAAATAAACATTTCCTGCCTAGATTGTTTGTCCTTTTAAGTATTTCATTTTTTAAAAACATTAATTAATAATTACAACAATTGCATAATATAATGCTAGAATAGTAAAGTATCCCTTTGGACCAAATTGATCCATAGGGCCGGTAAATCAGCGTTCATCTGTTTAGTGTGGCCACGGCTTACTAGAGGATTATGAGAAGAGCACTAAGCCCAGAAAAACTACCCCAACTAAATGTACCCATCAGAGCTGGGTACACTTATGGACACCTCCAAACCCGGGAACAAATCCCAACCTCCACCAGGATTCCAACCCAGAACTAGAGACCGACCGAAACCAAATTTTTAGTTTCGGCCGAAAACGAAACCATACCGAATATTATGCATTGACTTTCGGCCGAAACCGAAGCCGAAACCAAAATTTTAACTACAACTTCGGCCGAAACCGAAAAATAAACCGAAAATGCGAAACAAATGATTTCAAAAGACTGCACATTTATGTGTAATATTAACTAGTTTATGGGCACTCTATTTGAGTAAACCATTCTTTAGAGTGATTAAATAATCCGTTATTATTAACTTCAGTCTTTTACTTCACATTAGGGATGTTAATATTCTTTTTTTTTCTCAAAACCTATTTTCGGTTCTAAATATCATATTTTTTACCCATTTTCGGTTCCCCCTCTCCGCCCCCGGACAAAGTAAGATATAGTTTAGAAGAGACAAATTTGCACTGATTATACTAAAAAAATAATACGAAGGATCATTAATCCTTAGAACGTGGTGAAATCTTTTTTTTTTTAAATTGATTTTGGATTAGCAGAAGTCAAAAGCTGTAGTGTCATGAATTTAGACCTTTATAATTATAATATAAATCAGTGGATGTTAGATCTATATGTTACACACATTAAATGAATATTTGTAGAATATGAATAAAATCCCCGACACATCTATCTAAGGTTGACAGACGTCCGGCAAGAAAATTAACAATTTTTTAAAAGAATCTTACATGCGCTACAAAGTTGTTTTTTTACTTGCCCAAGTTGCTTTTCAGTCTACATTAAATACAATGTTGGGTCAGTTTTACTAATATACAATAATTGGTAGTAAATGTAATAAAACTGAACTGATTGTGGATTGTGAAACACTAAATATGTCATCTTTTTGTCTCTCTATGTCCTCCTTTTGAAGTCCGAATATCTTTCAACCTTACGTCTATCGGTATGTTTGTCTGTTAAAAAAGCGTTCAGCATCAGTAGGGAAATTCCAGCTTTTTCAGCGTTAACATCTGCATTTGCTGTTGTATGTGCTTGTATCGCGAATTCATAATCAATATTCGGAATTTGAAAAAAAAAAATAACACTATAATACTCCTCTGACAAACGAGTGTTTGCAAGGAATATAATGTTAAGGAATTGTTTTGTGCTAATCAAACAGGGTTTACAAATATTTCTACAGATAAAAAGATAAATAAATCGTGGGACACAGTTATGAATGATTTACTCCCAAAATACGGTTTTTGTTTAACATCCCTACTTCACACAGATTAACGAAAACGAAGCCAAAACCGAATATGATGATGATGATGATGATTTATTTATCGGTCGGTCTCTACCCAGGAGTTCGGTATGCCAGCCTAATGCACTGCCGCTCGCCACCGTTCTCCATAATGATAGTTTAAAATCCGCTTACATTCAATGAAATAATAAAATAAAATAATTTGTATGCTTTAATTTAAGAAGATGAATATAAAAACTCTTTTAAATGTAATTACTATGTACCAATTTGTGAGCGTCTTGTCTTGACTGCTCTTCTAAGATTGCTTAAAGTCAGGTACATATATAGTTACTTCTGAGTGGTCAAGTGTAAGTTACCTCTTTGTATGCTTGAAACAGCTTTCATGTGCGATAAAATCTGTTCACAAATGTAAGTTGAACCAAAATCTGAAAATAATGTGAATATCTAGTAGTTGAGAGATGACTTTCCTAAGCAGCTTCCTTCCAGACTTTCTCGCTAATTGGGATATTTTGATCCCCTTTTTTTTAATGTTAAAAACTCGAATTACTGCATTTTAAAATGTGCCGCTTTGTCATTCAGAAACATCGGCTTCATTAGTTAGTTCTCATTCAATATCGGAAAATGTGGGGTTTTTTTTATTATCGAGAAACACCTTAATTGCTTCCAGACAAGAAATGAATCTATCCAAGACTTGACATCGTCTAAGGCAATAAACACTGTGTGCAGTGGCGTAGCTAGGAGAGGGGGAGGGGGGGTCCAGATTCGAAAGTCCCCCCGGGCCCCTTCTTGGGGGGGGGGGGGGCCAAAACTAGTGTCTGAAAGGAGTGTCCCTAAAGGAGTGTTCTAAATTATTTTTTTTGCAGGGTTCCCTAAAGAGGCCAAGTCCCCCCCAGGCCCCCAAATACCTAGCTACGCCACTGACTGTGTGCAACATCATATCTCTATATTGAGTATCACTTTCTTGTAGAAGAGACTTGAATTGACACATTTGGGAGTCCTCTGTGGGCCACTGGAGAGTGCTTTGCGTGCCAAGTATGTCACTCTTGCCATAGGTTGCCGACACCTGGTATATTATATCTTTATGACAATTAGTGTTACTTTAAATAAACACAATAACATTGGGTGGCAAGAGGTGGGGGGGGGGGAGGCGGTGGGTTAATGGGGAGATCAAGGAATATGATAAACTCGGCTAGTAATGCGATACAAAATTAACTCTCTTCTCCACGCTCCCCGCCTCCCATACAGGCTAGTAGAAAGAGGCTGCAGCTGCGCCCCCCACACATCATTCCTACATTCCTGATTTCCTAATCAGCCCCTTTCTCAAGGTTCGCCGCTGATTCTAGCAGAATGGATTATCGGCACCAGTCCTACGGCCCTTGAAAACGTGTCTGGAACAGAACTAAAACACACAGAAAAAAAACACACACAAAAAAAAATATCCAATAGAACATCGCTTCCAGAGTTCTTTGATCTGGTCTCGCATACAAATTATGTTGTTTACCCAACACCGTGTAACCTTTTTATCAGCCGCAGAATCAATAGGCGCCCTCCTTTTCTCTCCCCGCCACACGAACCTCGACGCCCCAACACCTTTATCTCTTACGGTACTATTTTTCTTCTTGTTCCATTTCGTTTTGTGTGTGTGTGTGTGTGTTCTATTTGTTGTAGCAAATATGCGAATTGATGCTATTCGCACGCCGAGATGCCGGATACATAGCCCAGAGTGGATTGAGTGTATGATTAGAGGCACATTTTTTTTATTTTTTGTATAAGTAGTATTTTTTTTTAAAGAATTGAAATTAAATAGAGGTGTTATAATATATGTGTTCTTTGTTAGTTAGTTTGTATTTGGTATTTTTAATACGTGTTGTTTCGATCAAATATTTGTATAGGTTATGGAATAGAGTTTGTAGAACAGACATATTGAGAGCAGATATTCTACTTTTTTTTTTAGCAATGTTCAGAAACTTTTTAGTGCATTTAAAGTGAGTCTTTAAAGGCTTGTGTCTGTCTGTGAGTGAGTGGGTGAGTGAGTGAGTGAGTGAGAAAGGGGATGAGTTTAGAAGTTGAGAGAAAATGGAAGAGAGAGAGCGAAAGAGAGAGACAGAGAGAGAGAAAGAGTATGAGAGAAAGAGTATGAGACAGAATATAATGAGGGTGAGAGAATGTGAAAAGTGAGAGAAAGAAGGTGAGAGAAATAGAGAAAATGGGTTTGAAAAGAGAATGACAGACTTCAAAAATTAATCAATACCAAACCTAACCTATATCTAGTTACCAGAAGACCGTAATTGTCTGGACAGGTCAAGGATAGACTTCTAGAAAACAAAGTGGCCATGTTGGTCCAACGGGCTAGTGAAATAGCGTTCGCCCTTATCTCTTGGACATGGTATACAATATGGATTACGTGGCCAGCACAAAAAAGCCCAGCCAACTTTAATCTCCCTAGCCTATTGTCAGGTACCAATGAGAGCTTTGTAAACTCGTAGACACCTTGTTCCAGACATGGTCTCTGGCTTAAACGTTGTTGTTGTTGTTGACCGGAAGCGGTTTGTGTATTTCAAATGGCAACGAACTGTATGAGTTCACGTGATCTCGTAAACAAGGACATATGACAGTAACAATCTACAACTGAGCCTAAGCTGTACGTTAACACTGGGTGATGAAAATAATGCTGACACGAATGAAAACATTACCATTAAAATGATAACAATGAAACAATAACAATGAATGATAGCAATGAGTGATAACAATAATTAGTACAATGATAACAATGAGCGATAAAACTTAAAAATAGCAATTATTGAAAAGACTGAATGAGAAAAATGAGTAAACAAAAAACAATTCGTGATAACAATGAACGCTGCTTCACCAGCCCTATGGTCAGTTTGGTCCGAATGGTACTTTACTTACTTTTATATTTATTTTAGAATAATATACATTACTTATTGTTTTTAAAATTAAACACTATATTTATTCTCTATAGTTTTCCTTATGTTTTGTGTGTGTATGTGCGCGTGTGTGTGTCTTTAAGGAATTGATTGGAATTAAGTTGATTCAAATGAAAATAATTGCCTCGGTTTTCGGTCGGTTTCGGACTTGGTCGACTTTCCTCGCACCGACAAAACCCGAGGGTCTCCTGGAAGAGGTTCTGTGCGTACGTGCTCCCACTCGTCCCTCTTTGCTACGCCACTGACCCCCCCCCCCCCCATGCGTGACGCCTCACTATCGCCACTAACGATCTGATGCCTGTCTATTTCGATCTTAATGAACTACTGGGCGCCAGCTTTCTCCCCTTTGTACCAGAAAATGACTCGTAAGCGGCTTGCACCCGAGTCTATTCTATGACTCTCGCTACTGGGCTCGTGGTTTAGACGATTTACGAGATCCGACCTTCACCTTTCCAGTCGCGGCTCATCTATCACCCTCATCTCATTAACTCTTTTTAAAGGGGGAAGAAGGAACTAGCAAAGGGCGTGTAACTCGTATTCGTTTCTCTCCATTACGTTCCCCAATTTTTCCCCCTTTTTCACCCCCTACCACTTCAAATCTTGATGACTTTATATGATTTAAACTCGCTCTTACTCTTTCCATATCACCCCTCCTCTCTCACCCCCCACCCACCCTCCACTACATTGATCCAATTTCATTTTCTTACACATGTGTAACTTCTGCTTCATAACCCAGTTAGGAAATAGAAGAATTTTATTTGTTAAATGCGATATGATATCATTTTTTTTCCCGTTTTTTTTCGTTTTATTTTTTTTTGCGGTGGGGAAGGGGCAGGGACGTTGGTCTGTTTACTTCAGCCTTCACTATTTCGGACAGTTGATAGATGGTGTGTGACGTACCTATGACCCAATCAGCATTTAACATCGGGGAGGGAAAAAAAACTGTTTGACGATTCGCTTTGATTGTCTCCACCAGCCCGGAAGAATTTAAAAGATCGATACGAGGGAGACAAACAACAACCACAGACAAACATGCAGAACATCGTTTAGACCATAGGTTCTCATCGGGGGCGTTATCTCCCCACGGGTGGGGGCGGTGAGAAGTTTTAGGGGGGGCGCTGACGTTCCTGGGGGGTGATGGAGAGGGGAAGGGCAAGTGGGCGGTACAAATTTACCTGATATAATTTTAACACCTCAGCTATTTGAATCGATTAGTTTTGGATGAAATGTGATGTAAACGCAAGTGATATCCCCAACAGTAGGCCTAGGCCTTGGCCTACATATAATTATACTAATAAGAGATAGGAATAATAATGAATTTTCGAAGAAGTAGGTGTCAGTATTAGATAAGTATAGTCAGTGCGGCCGGCTGGTCTTGTGGTTCACTTCTGTATCTATGGGCCTTTAAGACTGGCGAAGGGTGTAAACCGCCGATACGATCTCATTAAGATTACACCGGCGGGCGAACGCATGGGGGATCTCTCCCGCTGCGGGTCCAAGACTCTTTGCACTGCCGAGAGGCCACGGGGTCTCGGTGGGGAGGACGCAATGGACGCAGCAACCCCGTCTCAAGACCCACCCGGTGCCTGGACGTCTGTACCTATAGTATAGGCCTAGGATTTGTGTTACCGGGTGATATTGCTAGTATACGGCGAGCCACCACGATAGTAATCCTTAGGAGGAACCGCAGTGAACAATCGCTTGCTACGGCGTGTCGTGAGGTGGCTGGTACCCGTACAGAGCTTGGGCGTTCCGCTTCCCCCCCCCCCCCTGAGCCCAACCAAGACCACCATAAGTATTTATGATGGTCTTGGCTCAACCCTAACGTTACGCCCTAGACAAAAGAGCCATTCGGGCTCGTCCGTTTTTTTTTATGAGACCTTTTAACTCGTTCCTGTGGTTAGTTCACCGGACTGTCAACCGACACTTCGCAAGTTCTTTTTCTGACGCCGACCGATCCTTGTCGCCCTAACATCTTCTAATATTATTAGTGATATTTTGACCTCTTTTTTTTTTATTTCCGGTAGGAGGCGCGTCGGAGCTTGACCTCCTTGCCCCTCCTTTGGGCCTACTAGGCATCGTATAGTTTTAGGGAGCCGTAGCTCGGGGGGTGGGGGTGACTCAGACTTCTTACACCTTTGTGAAAAATCTAATCGCACAAGGCGGAGAAGATGTGTGCAAGATCTAATCGCACAAGGCGGAGAAGATCTACACGTTGTGTGAGGAAGCCAGACTTGAACTACAATTGACTGAGGGTGAGGTTACACTCTTCGAACCCCGGACTCCAGTACCATCATCGTCACTTCTGCAACCCCGTTGGTAGGACCTTTCGCTCTCGAGGATCACCCTGTCTAAAGCAGCCAGATCTTGCGGCTACGGGCACCAACCGAAGCCGCCGGAGAGTACGAGTGATCGACCTTACACCTTAGCCAAAAGGCCAAATTTTACTGAAATGTAATTTAATGTCTTTGAAAGTTGTATAATAGCATGACATTATCGTTAAGCGCGATAAATACGTAGTAATCATTCAGACTGGGTAGTTAATGTCATGTTTTAAATTATACATAAACATTTTTTAGTCATATAATATTCATACAATTTTCAAATACTTTTGACAGTTTGATCATTTCAAAGTTATAAATTGTAAGCCATTAATGTTTTTTTATTATAAAAAAAACAACAGAAATATTAGCTCAAATTAAACGAATTCATTATCTCCCTTTAATTAAAAACATGTTTCCACATTTATTTAATAGTGATGCCAAACAAGTTATGTTTTTGTAATATAACAAATATTACTGAATAATTATTTTTTATTTATATACATTCAACATTATGATATTCATAAGAATATTTTATTATTAGAGGTTTAAAATAATTTACGTTTAACAGTTGTAAATAAACATTTCCTGCATTAATTGTTTGTCCATTTAAGGAGTTTATATTTTAAACATTAATAATTGCAGAAATTACATAATATAGTGCTTTTAAATAAGTCTATTTTATTTCTAAATTAATAATACAAATAAAGTTGTTTTAGAATTAATTATATTTATGTTTAACTAAAGAAGTTATGACTCTGGCTTCCCTACACAACGTGAAGCTCTTTCGCCTTGTATGAATAGGTTTACACAATGTGTGGGAAGTCTAGTCACACCCCTCCCCACCCGAGCCTTGCGAAATTGGGAGGTTGCTCAGTTTTCTCGTCTTGGCTCTCTTTCACTTATATGGTCGGCCTGGACTACAGCTGGTCTGCACTCGGCTCTCATGCTTGACGTGAGAGTGATTGTGCAGAGGGCGGAACTAACTGATCCAAGGATCAGTGACGTTTGCCGATACCATCCAAACCAAAAAAAACTATACAAGCCCAGAAGGCCCACAGGAGGGACAAGGAGTTTACGCTCCGACGCGCCTCTTAATGGAAAAACAAAGTTAGGAATACTAACTCTATTAAATGAAATTAGACTGTATCAATTAATGAGCGGTCAAGTCTAGGTGACCTCTTTGTATGCTTAAAACAGCTTTGATGTGCGATAAAATCTGTTCACAGGTGTACGTTGAACCAAACACTGAAAGTAAAAGAGTAATTGCCTAGCAGTTGAGAATAGCAGACGACTTTCCAAAGCAGCTTCCGTTCAGATTTTGTTCAGCAAATAGACACATTTGGATGCCCGTTTTCCAAATATTTAAAATTCAACTTGCTCCATTTTAAAATTTCCAATATTCCTCCACTTAAAGAAAAGATCTACATCTAAGAAGGTTGTAGTAATATCAAACCAGTTATGCTTGATGTGGTATAAAAAAATGAGTCCATCAATTTGAAAGTCTTGCCTTTGATTAGTAAACTCCGCTTTGAGTGCTTCGATGTATTACTGAAAAACCCAACTATCTATCTTAATAATAATATATACATGTAGTTAAATGTTCTGAAATTGATTTCACGGCAAGATATGTCGAGTTTCAATGCAAATCCACTCCTGTGGTCCTTGTAAATGCAAGCTGAACTCAATGAAATGTGTCAGAAACATCGGCTTGAACAGTCAGTTTTCCTCATTCAATACCGAAAAAATTGTTGTGGTTTTTATCAATAAAAAACACCTCCTGGAGGTATCTCTCGTGCAACTGAAAATCACTCTGCGAGCCACGTTTGGCACGTGTTTCCTTAGTTGTCGACCCCTGATATAGAGTACATTGTTATATTACCTAAAGACATCATAATTTTCTTTATAACTGGATTAGTCCACGCTACCAGACAATTAAGCTTTACTTTTAGCTAACGTTAATTTGAGTAAAACAATAGTAAATGTGCCAATTTCGAAAAAAAAAAATAATATAAAAATCTATTAGACTACTTGTACTATAAGACTTTTTAGTGTAAAAGAAATTCCTCCAGTGGCGATGGTATGGCGTATAGTGTATTTATGTTATAGTAAAAAAAAAGTAGTCTGTTCCAGACATATTGGCTGTCCTTCTTAAATTTTACTTCACGCAACCTATAGACCCCCCCCCCCCCCCCAAAAAAAAAAGTCTTTGTTATTGTCTGTAGCGCTCAATACAATATTACAGCAGTTAAAAAAAAAGTAATGCATTCAATGATTTTTTTTAGACAGCTTTGCGTTGATACCTTAAATTAATTTTTATTATTTTTATTATTAATATCTGTATAACTATTTTTGTCTCTATATAATTTTATATTATTAGCCAATGTTACAATTTTCTTTTTATGTCTTCGACATATGCCTTTATTATACTTATGTACTATGTTTCAAAAATAAATAATAATTGTTCATTGTTCATTGACAAGGGCTACAAGCGATGGCTACTGCACATAGAGGTGCATTAGTTAGCAAAAGATGACCGTTTAAATACAATGTATGAGACTTGGATTCGATGCTCGAGTTTTTGAAAAGTAAATGCGATTCTTTGGGAGAAAATCAATCAGTTTCTCTAGGTCTTGAGTTTTTGGCAACAGTTTTGTACTGCAGTCTTATCACCCTCTTTTGTGGAAAGTGTATTTTATGCTAGTGCCATTTTGTTGTCAAAAAACAAGAACAAGAAACAAATAGTGAAGCGTGGAGAAATAAGGCTTTTGCAACCAAAATTGAAACAAATATAGACAAACTACTAGCAACACACCAGGCAAACGATTCACATTAATATTGATTTTTTTTTAAGCCTCTTGTTTAGGTAATTTTTTGATATATTAATTCTTACAATAAGTTTCCTTTTCAGTTTTTTTTTTTTTTAAGATAATAAACAAGCCACAAATCTAGTCGGCCTAAACAAAATTGTGGAAACTAGATTGTACCTTTAACTTCAAGAGGGGGTGGGTGCTAAAAAAAAAAGTTGAGAATTAGGGGGGGGGGGGTCGGCGGTGAGCGGAAAAAAATTGTAAAAGGGGGCTGTGAACTGAAAAAGTTTGAGAACCTATAGTTTATAGTTCGAGAGTAGTCTAGTTTTTTTTTTTTAAAAAAGCTACAATCTAGAGATTATCTTTTTGCAGCGAATCCAGAGATTTGAAGTCTATGCCTACTTGAACAGTGAGCCCTTGTCAGCAACTGTGGGTTTTTATCAAAGACTATATAAAGATGGACCGCTTGCTCTATTTTTAGAGCTTATATGTTCTTTCTTTTTTTCGTGCGCAACCAATGACGTTGTCTTTGATGACTTCTACGCTTTTACGATTGCATTAAAGGTTTCCGCTGTATACAACTTTCGATTTTAACCTTAATTTTAAATTGAGAAAATCATAGCGAATTACTAAACCGGAAGTCTAGAGGACTTAGTGCGATCGGAATTTCCGAAACTAAGTTTTCAAATAGCAAATTGGTCCATAGGACCGGTGAATCAGCGTTCACCAAATAGTGTGGTCACGGCATGCTAGAAGATTATGTCAACTAAGGTCAGGTACTCATCAGAGCTGGGTAGACTCAGGGACACCCCCAGACCCGGGGAAAAAATCCTAGCCTGCACCAGGATTCGAACCCAGGACCTTCTGTACGCCAGCCGAATTCGCGGCCACCGTGCCCAGTAAAGAAAATAAAAGAACTATTAAAATAAACAAAGATAGAAATATATTTCTCAAAGAGACAAACGTATACACACGCAGGGTCAGAGTATTCATACAGTGTAGAAAATTGGCAATAGGTCATGGAGTGCTCTATTGTCCTATTTAGGCTGACCTAGCAATTACGTTGAAAAACTTCGAACTGATGGTGGAACAAAAGATTGTTCTAAATCTCTCTGTTCTATCCCTGATCGAGAGGAATCCGAGCATTTCCTCTACATCTGATGTAACTGTGGTGTAGTGGGCGGCGCATTGTCCTGGAGGATTTCACTAATCATAGATAGGCACATTGCTGTAAAAAAAATCTTCAAGAGTGGTTTTGTGTGTGTGTCTATTTTTTGTATTTGGGACGCATATCCCATCATCGCAGAACGAGAAGACATCATCCTATAACTGTAATAACGCACGTTATGCTATATAGACCAATTGTGGCCTCCACAGGGAGAAGCGGGACTTTGAATTGGAGTGAGAATGTGTTGTTTAACCCTTCCCGTACCGACCTACTTCTATCTATGCTGCCTTCAGTTCCACTATATACGCGCCCGGGACTGTAAAGGTTAACAGTGAATTAAAAGAATGATATATTATGTCTAGAGTGACGGATGGCGGTAAGCAGCAAGATTTTTTGGTGAGACTGTATGAGTTAAGGGCCCTTGTGCAAACATGAGTCTCTTTTGCGCAATGCGAAAAGTATATATAAAGGAACTGTAGAAGTAGACATATAATATACGGTGTCTTAAATAGATCATGCACAAGTCTACACACATGCGAACGCACCCACAAACACACATTGCTGATGAAAGGTAAAGTGAAGTGGTACACTTAACGAACAAGCTCTTTTTATAAAAAGAGGTTTTAAAAAAGGGAACCATTCATAATATAATTACATTACTTTAAGTACGTTAAGCTTACGCCAGGTGCTGTTTCTCTAAGTTGCGCCCCCTCAGCCCCCTCAACCTCCCCAACTCCACGCCATTTCTCCATCCCATTCCCTTCCGTTCTTAATAAAATATCATATTATGGCCATGACAAGATTATCTTAATGAAGGCCTTATCAGTAAAATGGGGGAAGGGGGGGGCGACATCATATCTGAACGACCTTTAGTCCAAACCTTTTACGTCTTATCTGTTGAGTACGTCAAACCTCATATCCGCGTATTAGTGGCTGTATATAAGTATGGTACTATCTAAGGAGATGAACTGTTTAGCTACTTAAAGAATGAAGGCAACAAAACTTATCTCGGCGCCTCGGTGGATGAGTTTTGGTGTAGTTTTTGTCCCACACCACAGGGTAGCATTTTGCATGATTGTTGACATTTGTGTGTGTGTGTTATTTTCTCTGTGTTTCTCTTGTTTGTATTTGTATGTGTTTGTTTACATATAGATTTCTTTGTTAATTGCATGTATTTGTCAAATATTTGCTGCTGGTTACATAATTTAGGGGGGTGGGGGGAAGTAAAAGTAAAGTATCCCGTTGGACCAGATTGGTCCATGGGGCCGGTGAAGCAGTGTTCACCGGTTTCTGTGGCCACGGGGTAGACGCAGGGACACCCTTAGGTCCCGGGAACAAAATACAAGCCTCCACCAGGATTCAAACCCAGAACCTTCGGATCAACAGTCACAATACTCTTTAAATAAGTAAATTGGCCTAAAGTCTTAACCTTCGACAGCCTTTTCTTCGACCAATAGAGGGATTGCAATGGTGGCATTCATTCTCGGTGCCTTTTTGTTGTTGTTTTTCATCTGCGTTGATTTCCAGTCCATTGGATTTCGACTATTTGTTCAAGGTTTAACAATCTTTACCTGCTTGTGCTGCGGAAAAGCACTAGAAAGGCTGATTTCGTCAGCGAAGTCCAGTTCTTCCTATTTCTGTGTAAGTGACTACTGGACTGGGTACATCTTGGCATGCTCATAGTTGTTTTCATCACCCAATCTATAACCATTGAGAAGTATATAGTCGAACCTAGACATCCCTGTCTGATTCATTGCTTCTTTCAAATGAGGTATACAGTTTGTAGTTGTATAGTACTCACGCAGAAGGAATTAGTGTAGAAGCTTTTAATGATTATAATAATTATATGTATTTATTTATTTATAAAAAGTATATTTAAATCTATTAAAAGAATTCTGTTTATTGTCTCACTTTATTTACTATCGCCTCCTCTCACATCTTTTCTATGCCTGAGTCTCCATTGATTTACCCCGCCCCTCACGTATTCTGACCAACTCATTTAGGAGTCAAAAAAAATTTGGTAGGCCTAATAAACCGAAGTAGTATAAATTGAAGGTCTGTGACCATATAGAAAGGTCGATGACCTTTGTTGATGATTTGTGGCTTTGTGGTCTCCTGCTGTTGTTTTTTTAATGGTAAAGTGGGGAGTTGGGGGTGGGGGCGAGGTCGCTTGCCAGGTTTGGTTTCACCCCCCCCCAAAACCATACAGCCCCCCCCCCCCCCCCGCCAACATTATCCCCGCATAAACACTACCAGTCATTTGTTTTTTGGCACTCCAATCGGGTGGCAGGGATCTAACACGTGACGTGGTCAACAAAGAAAGGTATGAAAGAAACAATGCACGTGTTTTATTCTATTTCTGCCACGTAGGAGAGAGAGCGAGAGAGAGAGAGAGAGAGATGGAGAGAGTGGGAGAGATGAGCGGGCGAAAAGGTGAAGAGAGAAATATAAATATTTTGAGAGAGAGAGAGGTGGAGAGAAAGAGTAAAAGAGAGGGAGCGGGATTTAGAGAGAGAGATGAGGAGAGATAGAGGATAAAAGAGAGATGGATATATAGAATTAAAGAGGGTGAGAGCGGTGGAGAGAAGGAGAGTGGGAGAGGGTGTGTAATATGAGAGAAATAGAGATATATGGAGAGAAATGGAGAGATAGGGAAAGTGAGGGAGAGAAACGAAGAGAAATGAAGAGAGTGAGGTCAAACGAAAGAGAGAGATAGATGGAAAGACAGAGAGCGAGAAAGAGAGGAGAAAAATGAGATATATAATAACTGAGTCAGCTTGTATTTCGTTACAGTGTGACGTAGTTTCTCAAGGGAACATACGACCCTTCCCCCCCCCCCCCCCCCCCCAGCGAGGATAAGCTGAAATATACTCCCGTTGGAGAGGGTAAACTTAGGTATATGCGAAAGTACAAATAGATCAAAGTGATACCTTACCTAGGAATATTGTGCCAAGATGGGAGGGGATGACAGGGGGAGGGGGTTTGGAGCAAGACCATCGTAAATATGATGGTCTTGGTTGGAGGCGTCACTCCTTCTCATGGCCACTCTTGAACACTTGCCTCTGCAAAAGAGGGAGTTATTGTTGTTGATCGCGGATGAGACTTTACCTCTTGGTCAAGTTTCCGTCAGGGTCAAAAGTAAAAAGTGGTATTTCTGATGTACTAAGTAACGTGAGCTGGTTCCATCTTGAACCCCCCCCCTATCCCCCGCCCAAGGCCACTCTCGGCCTGGCTATCTCTAGTTATTTAGTATGACCGACTGATGTAGACTAGGCTTAAGTAGAAGCGCCATCCCCCCCCCCCTCCATCTCCAACCCGCCCCGACATTCCCAGTCTCTCACTTGCGGACGGACATGGCCATACGATTATACCCTCTATAGAGCGCGTGAAGCTGTATAAATCATAAAGTGGAGAGGGAGGGGGGGGGGAATGGTAGACGTATACAAGTGGAAGTATCGGTGTCACGGAGAGATGGATAGCCTCCCACTCCCCACCCCTGCAACCAACACATTTTTTTCCAGGGGTGTCTCCTTTAATAAATAGTGAACAGGTGTTGTTTTCTGATATTTTGTTAAAGAGTTAAATACACCTGAATACTAATTTGAAAGGGGAGGCACATAAAAAAACAATAGTTGACAATGATGACCTAATCAATCGCCATTAACGAAGATATCACCTTTTCAGCACCACCTAAAATACTACTCGCACATTCAAAGTTACAAATTAAATATTTATATAGCGCTATTCATAACAAAGTCTTCGGATGCGCTTTACCTTTACTATAATATGTTATTAAAATAAATTAAAAATGACAATATTGTCGGCTTGTTTAATTGTGTTCGGAAGTTCATTGCTGAGTCGTGTTACGACGCTGTAGGAGCGAGCTGAAAATGTTTTTCTTTTTACGCTTGTTAACTTGAGCTGTAGATGGATTTTGTTTGAACGCAGTCCTCTTTTCTCTGATGTGTGTAGCTCGACCATGGATCTGGGGAAATTGACCATGAAGGCTTTTATAGAGCAAAGTCAGAACTTTGAATTTTATCCTAAGTGTTATCTCCTAAAATGTTACTCACCTATTTATCATCACCTAAAATATCATTCACCTAATGACCATTACCATAAAAATATTACTCACCTATTCACCATCACCATTAAAATATCACTCACCTATTCGTCATCACCATAAAAATATCACTCACCTATTCGTCATCACCATAAAAATATCATTCACCTATTCACCATCACCATAAAAATATAATTCACCTATTCACCATAAAAATATCATTCACCTATTCACCATCACCATAAAAATATCACTCACCTATTCACCATCGCTCAAAGTCTCAGGCCAACGTTATCAGCATACCAAATTGAACCCTGCCCCTTATCTTCCAGACTAAATCCTGAAACTGACTTGTTGGACAGACAAATGGAATTATTTTTTACTGAATCACTCCGCTAAAAAAATACAAACAATGAACAGTTTTTTTGATAATGTCTGACAGTGGCACCTTAAGATTGTTTGTTTTTGTTTTGTTTTTAGTTGTTTTTTTCCACCAGGCACGTTCTGCCACCCAGGTTTGACTTCCGTCAGGTATTGTGGATGTCAGTTTTGACAAGAAGTTCTTCGGCTTCTTTCAAAACTCCACCCACTTACCCCGCCAATCTAGACGACTGCCCACTTTTTTTTTCCATATCCGCCTTCTTAAAAACTTAGCCTCTGCGTTTGTTTTGATTTTTGAGAAACCTATAACGAATTTTCTCAATAATAAAGTATTCTTTTTTATTTGAATATCTCGTTATGTTTGTTATTCTGTTTGTTTGTTATTGTCTTGGGCTACTAGAAAGCTACAAACGCGTTTCAGAAGGTGACGCCCTTGATTTAAACCATTTAAAGTAAAGTACCCTTTGGACCTAAGGGATCATAGGGATGGTGAAGCAGCGTTCATCAGTTTCTGACGCCACGGCATACTAGGTGATGTGTGACCAACACAATGCCCAGCCGACTTTTTTTTTTTAGCTGTCCAGTCCGTCATTGAATTCCCCCCTCTCCTTTTTCCTACCCAAGCCCAAGTCAGGTACCCCTCGTGAAAGCTCGGACAACTAAGCGAAAGTCTTGACCCCAAAAAAAGTCAAGTCTTCTGACGAACTGGTTGAATACCGGAAGTAACGTGAAGATAACAGGAGAATATCTCTGACCATCAGGTGACTCACATGACTCGCGTGTAGGGTTGGGTCATGTCGGGATGTCGTGACAAGAAAGTCCATACCGGTATATCGGGACGGATGACAACCCTACTCGCGTGCCTCTAAAACTGTGAACACAAGAGTCTCACTTTTTTGTATTATAAGACAAAAAAAAACGGATTTTCTCTTGTTGTTGTTTGTTGTTGTTGTCTTTTGTTTCACCTGTTCTTTCGAGGCTCAGTTTTTTATGCTTTGTGTTTGTCAGTAAAAAGAAAACAATATGCAAATTTAATTACCCGTGCCAGGGGGTATAATTTGATTGGCTGGTAAGGTGGGGGGGGGGGAGGGCGCCAGGTATTTCGAATCATCGAAAGGCTGTTATTGTTTTGAGATTTTTTTTTGTTTTTTTTTTTGTTTTGGTTGGACTAACCAGCAGGTGAGCCGTAAAATGCCCGAGGGGTCCATCCACGGTGTCACTCATCTCTAACTACCCGCACACGCACCGACACACACCTCGTTTAACTCTTTTGGTGTGGTGCAGGCCTTGATGAAGTATAAAGCATTTGTCTTTCAAACGACAAACCCAACATTAAGCTGTATGGCCATCCATCATCCTAGTCATCACCACCCCCATGGACCATTGTATCGAATTTTGACAACCCTTTCAACCCTCCCCTACTCCCGTCTCATACTAACTTTATCTTACACAAAGACAACCTTGTGTTTCAAACCATTTAACCTCATCTAGCAGACAATCGTGTAATCCTACAACCAGTTTAAATATACTACATTTTAAATATTAATATTTTATGTTTGCAATTTTTACCGTAGCCATACTTACCGTTGCTATTTTTACCATATAAGTAGGCCTAAATCAAAGTTGAATCATTAAAAAAAAAACTATATATATTTAAAGTCAAAAAGTTCTTCATTAGATAGAGTAATTTATTCAGCAGATATTTGTTCATTACCGATTTGATTATGAACAAGTGAATCATCGGATAGGTTCCTTAAATTTCAGCTAAAGTCTGCACGTGGAAAGCACGTGCACTGCGCGTCTTTCGGTTACCGTGGTCACCGTACCCAGTAGTGAATGCTGGGAGGGCTGGCTGTAGGACGGCAGTCACCACCACAAGATTGCATTTGCATATCTATTCCTATCTCTCTCCCTCCCTCTCTCTCTCTCTCTCTCTCTCTCTCTCTCTATCTCTCTCCCTCTCTCTCTCTCTCTCTATCCCTATCTCTATCTCTCTGTCTCACTCCCTCTGTTGATTTTGAATTACATTAACATATCTCTTAGAGCAGCGCGCCAGGATTGCAATAACGAAGGTCCAGGGTTTGAAGCCATATTTGCACCAGTTTTTCTCCCCGAGTTTGGAGGAGAGCGTCATAGAATCAGGCTAGTAGTGGTAGGGGGGGGGGGGCAGGCTAATCGAGAGGAAGTGACGTCGCGACAATTGTACCACATAGATCTAGTTACCATAGTAATATAGATTGTGATCGGTTACAAAGTACAATTTCGTGGATAACGTCCCTTTTTGAAAAACAAAATGTTTCCCTAAAGACTGACAACATGTCTGTGTAGGTAATAAATACACGTTTCAGGAATCTTTATTGTTATAAATTTAGAATAATAAATTGTGAAATAAAGCGTGTTAACCTTTTAAATTCATTAACAATAAAATGTCTTGATAATTTAGAGTGGACACGTATCACCGTTTTTTTTTTTTGGGGGGGGGGGGGGGGTACTTCCGGTTGCATTTTAAATTACGCCTCGAAATACACACAAACATAGAGTATTTAACATTTTAATAACTTGAAAATATATTGTGGAAATTCATTAGAATGTTCTAAAAGTGACGCAATTAAAGCAGAGCCTCACTGGCCCACCACGGCTCTAGAACAAGTCTAGAATAGGTCTAACTAATGTTGTGGATCATTTGAATTGCATGTCCTTGGTAAATTTGTTTAAAAAAAAAATCTTATGAAACCTTAAATTTTGTTTACTATTTTGTCAATGACTTTGTCAACTAGTGAATTCCATTTATAATTTGTTATTATTGTCATTATCTACTACTAAAAGCCAGGGTTTTGATATGGCACGGTGAACGAGCGGCAGCGCGTTCGACTGGCGTGCCTGCGGTCTTGGGTTCGAATCCTGATCAAGGCTAGGATATATTTTTCCTAGACTCGAGGGCGTCCCCGAGTCTACGCAGCTCTGATGGGTACTTGACACTAGGGTTAAAAGTAAAAGTGCCTGGGCATTGTGATGGCCACACATCTCCTAGTATGCCGTGGCCACTGAAAATGGTGAACGCTGCTTCACCTACCACATGGATCAGTCTGAAGGGATATTTTACTTTACTCCTAGGGTTTTTGTGCCTTATCACGTGACATTGCTGGAATGAGATTTAGTTGTGACAAACAATTACGGTAATTGTGCCAGGTAGCGAACTCTTATTTATCCAAAATGGTTTGGTCTTCATGTTTTGGGACAGTAGGGCTACCGTATCAGCGTGACATAACAAAGTTCCCACCTCTCTACCCCCCCTCCCTTTGCCCGTATCCTTGCGCGCTGTGACAAGCCCTCCCGCCCATAAAGTAGTCTGTCACAGTGTGACATTGTCATACCGTGACAGACCGCCATCGGTAGATTGGTAATTGAACCGTCAAAATAAAAAAAAGTGTGATCATTTCGAGAACATGTCAATTTCTTTCAATGGGCGCCCCGACTGCCTCTCTCATCGCCTCTCCCCCCCCCCCCCCCCACCCCCTTTGCCAAATCTGAGATTACACCACATGGAATGTTTGTGTGTGCGTAAACGTGTATGTGTTTGTGTGTGGGGGGGGGGCACTCGCATTTAAGAGGGATAAAGAGCAGTCTGGAGGGACGGGCTGGGCGGATGAGGGTGGAATTCGGCAAGAGGGGGAGTAACTCGATGACATCCAGTCTCGTCCATTGTCCTTTACGTTTCTCTTTGTCTGTAGTGTTGAGGGTGTGAGCTCTTCGCGCATGCGCCAAGGTACTGGTTAGTGGATAAGACTTGTATTTTTTTTTTATATATGATGGATTGGACTTAAGTACATGTCGTAACAGTGGCATCATCCTATTGAGTTGTAATGTATTTTTATCAGATGTTGAATACTTTATTCTATCCATCTATACGCTCTGTGTTTATATATCGATGTATCTAACAATCTATATATCAATCTATTAATAAGACTGTTTATCAGTCTATCACTTAACTGACCAATATATGTCCAAAATAATCTATCTGTCAATCTATTTATCAATCTAACACCATATCAGTCTCTCTCTATTTCTCTCTCTCTCTGTATATATATATATATATACATATATATAATATATATATATATTCAAATAATATAAAAACCACACAGGCCTAGCCTACATTTATTACGGAAGCAAATAACAATGTGTCTCATTTTAAATGAGAAAAGACATTATATATGTTGCACTCAACTGGCAGCTAACCGTAAAACTATAGACATTAGTCCCACATTGGTAAACATTGCATCAATTCCTACTTGAATGGTCTAAACTAGATCCACTAACTGTCGAACCAAAGGTCCTAGGTTCAAATCACGGTGAAGGCTTGAATTTGTTCCCTGGTCGGGAGGGGGGGGGGGAGGTGAACTTGAAGAGAGTAATCTCGGATTGAATTCTTTCGTTGAGAAGTGGAGTTCAAGTCTGTCTACCCAGCACTGAAAGATACCTGATATTACTTGTGGCAAAGTAAAACGGCTGGGCATTGTGCTGGTCACACAATCTCCTCCTACGCCATGGACACAGTAACTTGGGAACTCTGCTTGCTTGCTTGCCATACAATCTTGATCTGAGAAGGGTACTCACTTACTTTACCCGTCAACCTAGCAGAACCAAAAATAGACTTCACCAACTTCATAACAGTGAAATAAAAGACATATATCTATATGTTTTGCTGGCATTGACTGCAACAGATCAAACAGCTCTGCAGACTGGTTGAAATAAGAAGCAACCTAACGACTTGAATGGTGTTGGAGGAAAAGAGGTGGGGCGGGGAGGGGTGGGACTCCAGAAACCAATTGAAAACAATAAAAGAGTTTCTATTATAATAACCATTGAGCATCCTAATCCCTGACATGTTATTATTAGATATCTGACACCCCCCAGTCCCCCCTCACACACCCACCCACCACTCCCCACCTTTGCCGGCCTCCTATACAGACGACTCACACACACCCCCAATTGCGTAATTAATATGCCAACAACAACTAATTAGACAGTAATTTGACCAAATAAAGAAGACAAAAAATAATAGTGATTCTTGACTGATGGCCAGAATCATGCACAGTGCGCCATGCTGTGTTGAGTATTTACTGCGGATGTTGATTCGAGTGTGTGTGTGTGTCTGTGACAGAGTGTGTGTTTTCCGGATCACGTCTTTGTGACTTCATCATTGTGAAAAAACTAAGAGGGAGGGGTAGAGAAGGGATGGAGTGAAGATGGGAGGGGGGATAATGGCTGGGAAGCTGAAAGGGGGCTCGGGAGGAGGGGGAATGGCTTTTGGAGGGTAGGGGCGCATAGTCCAATTTTAATTATTACTTTAAAATGAAATGTTGCGTTGATTTTTTTCTCCCACCCCCCCCCCCCTCCCCCAAGTGTGTGTCTGTGAGTGTGGGTGTGTGTTTTCTGTTTGTCTGTAAAATATCACGAGACATGCTGAGCACACCCCTCACTCCCACCTCAACCCCTCTCCATCTTTCCACAAAAAAGAAACACTACAAAGACATGCAATAAAATTTTTGTGAAACGAAGGGAGGGAAGGGTGTAGGGGCGGGTTGGTCGTAAAAGGGATGAGACCAGTTGACCGTGGGGACGTCACGCCGACATGGGGTGGCATTAAAGGTAATTAGTGGCATGGTGCACAAAAGGACAGGGCGGGGGGGGGGGGGGGGCGAAGTGTGTGTAAGGGGGGGGGGGGAGGCGCTTCGCAATCCGGATGTGTTTTCAGCGAATGTGACGTGATGAACGGGTCTGTGACGTCATTGCGAGATTTAAAAAAATGGACGACGAACCAAGTTGACGTAAAGTAAATGACAGGGGAGGGGAACGACAAAGGATGACTTTCAGAAGAGAGTGAGAGGAAAAGGAAATACGCCCCGTCTGATGGGTATCATCTTGTCATGTCTCCTCCCCTCCCCCACATGCCCATTGACATAACCAATTGCATCCGACTGTGGACTTCACTTCGATCTCTGCGCACGTTGCTTCCTCCCCACTGGAGCGTCTCGGCGGTGCAATGAGACCTCGGACGCCGGTGTATTCTTAATGTAAACGTATCGGCGGTTTACACACTTTGAGGATATATCGTCCTCGGCCTCAAGACCCCAGCATGGCTTCAGGGATTGAGAGAAAGTTTGTTTTTTTACTTCCGATGCGAAAAAAATATGGAAAGTAGACGTTCGGGAACGTCCTTTAACAATTGGCGCTAATTATTTATTTTTACAAATTTGAGAAAACAGAATTTTTTTAGAAGTTAGTAAAGTATCCATTTCAGTCCATGTTGTTTCAAATGCCTTGTGAAGCAGCGTTCACCAGTTTCCACGGCATACAAAGGGATTGAGTGACAAGGACAATGCACATTCGCCTCAACTGTTTTTCAGAATCTAATGTCAGACACCATTAGAGCTGGGTAGACACCCGGGGACACTCCCCCAAACTGAGAACGAAAAAAAACAACAACAATAATATCTGGTTTTTATCGTAGGATTCGAACCCTTTCAGACCATGGAACCCGAATGCGCTGCCGTCTTCTAGACCAACTCGTCAAATTTTCTACGTGAAGTTGGCCTAAATTCATCAAATTTTTCAACAGCAAAAAAAAAAACTTTGAAAAAAATTAAGACCCACTATATATATGTGTGTGAGTGTGTGTGTGTGTGTGTGTAAGTTAGGTTTATAGGGTATCTGTTAGAGATGGCGCAAGACACGCTCCCCGGGTCCCTTAGATAAACATTCCTCCCCAACGGATTAACATTGGAGTCCACGCCCCAAAACGGCTTAGTGGAGATTGCAACTGTGCACGTAGGCGACCATCAAGTGCACTCTGCACGTATCTCAACCCCACGAAGTAGTGCGCACACGTCGTCAGGGAAGTTCTGATGATATGTTTGATTTCTGGAAGTCCAGTTACTTTTGGAATAGTTACGGCGAGGAAAGTCCGAGGCGCAACGTAAATGGTTGGGCATTACAGGGGGGGGGGGGCAGGGGGGGGGGGCGTTTTATCACAAGCTTAATAAATTGTTGTCTACTTTCTCGCTTTCGTTTCAGTCCCAGATTTATGTCAAGTATCGATCAATCATTATTATTTATGTGATACACTAACCTAGCGGAAGGGCGTTTGGCTAGAGTACCGACGGTCCATGGCTGAAACCCTCGATGAGGGCTATGATTTTTTTTTCCACAGAGACAGTCCCTGAGTCTGCAAGAGCTCTAATGTGTAATCAAAATTAAACGCAGCAAAAGTAAAGATGGCTAGGCATTGTGCTCGCCACACAATCCCATAGTATGCCTTTGGCATGCCCAGGAAACTTGCGCTATTAATCAAATTGGTCCAGGAAGAGTCTTTCTTTTTTTTTTCTTTAATTACCAATCATAAAAAAAAAGCTTACTTAATTTATCTTTTAAAAGGGATTTAAAGAATCCATCGCCATGAGAATGCAACGCGACAACGTAAAACCACTGCACAGCCATTATAGTATCGAACAAATATCATCTATTAATAAAACCAGACAGAATCTGTCAAAATTGTGCAAGTAACATTGTTTTATCCAAACTCCAAACAGTAGGCTTTTTTAACAATTGTATAAAAGGTTGTTTGTTTGATGTTGTTTTTTTCTCTTTAAATAAGTTTTTTTTTTCAATCCAACTTTTTGTTTTTGCGAACAATGTAAACAATGTTAACATTTTGATTTGATTCGTTTTCAAATTTTCTTAACCAGTTGTTTTTAAATTCTAAAGTGTCGGTTGTTTGCATTATTAAAGCCAACACGTTTAAAAATATTTCACCAGGATTAGATCTAATTATTATTATTTGTTGAATCAGGAGGCAATCTTAATACAAAATACAATGTCAATGAATTAATTAATGGATTGTTCTTCTGTTGTTTTTTTGGTAGCAGGTTTTAAATCTAAATTAAGTTTTGTGGATTGACTGTAGCGAGTCTCAAAACTTTGCGTTTTTGGTGACCCCAGTTATTTAACTACTTCTATTTCTTGACCCACTTGCATTTTTGGCGCCATTTCTATCCTATGTTATATATTTGAGTAGGCACATATATTTGTCGAGATGAGTGCAGTTGTGTATACTAGGGTCGTCTCTACAATTGGGTAGGCCCTACAATTATCACAAAAAAAAGTGCATTTGGCGGAAAGTAATATAGGCCTACTGTTATAGTTAGGGAGCACGGTGGAGCGTTCGGCTGGTGTGGCGTAGATTATTGGTTCGAATCCTGGTGAAGGCTATGGTTTTATTCCAGGGGACAGGATGCTGTTTCTGAGTCTACCTACCTGACATTAGTGGGAAGGGGGAGGGTAAAGTTAAGGCGGCTGGGTATTGTGCTAGGCACACAGAAACTGGTGAACTCTGCTTCACTGATCCCAAAGTTCAAATTGGACGACGTGTATTTTACTCTACTGTAGGACTAGTACACAAAGCCCTCACATAAGGGAGGGCAGAGGGAGGCGTATGCCCGGGGGCGACACTTCCAGGGGGGGGGCGGCAAATGTAGTATAAATATAGCACTAAACAAGCAGTTACAGTATGCAAGGGGGCAGCGCTGAAACCTTTGCCCTGGGGGCGCTACATAAGCTTGTAAAGGCTCTGCTAGTACAGCACCATAATGTGTTATAGTTCTTGAGATTTTCTTCTACTCTGTGGTGGCCCGGTGACTATGCTTACGTTGCCCTGTTGAAACTGTAATGCTAATAGATCAAAACTACTTTCTTTCTTTCTCCCACTCTATTCTTCCCTTCATCGTCTTTTTTTATTCCATGTTGTTGTTTATGATGTTGTAGTTATGTTGTTTATGATGTTGTAGTTATGGTTATTGTTAGTAACCAGGCAAGATTTACCATGTCTACCAACGTTACAAAGAAGACTTTTTTTTTTCTTTTTCGATGACCGTGTAGCTTACTGTCCACCCAATCCTCTATCACCCCAGCGATCACACAAGAAAACTCTGCACTCCACATTTACCTGTGAGGCGAGGGGCGTAGCGGGGCGGTGTCGAACCGGGGGGGGGGGGAAGCTTACCTTTCCTCACCCCCTCCCCACTAATTTGCATGTGTAAATTATTTACGTAATCAATGCTAGGAGAGGTAAATATATCATTGGCATGATAATAGCCTCCCCCTTAATCTCAGAGGAAATGCCCCTGCATGACACCAGTCGCGGGGAGATAATTCCTAAATAAAATATATTTCGGCCCACGAAAGAAATGGTTCTGATGGAAAAGGGGGGGGGGGCGTGAAAGGTGGGGAATAGGCGCAACTTTTCACAATGGCAAGTAAGAGAATTATCATATGCAAATTGAGTGTCTGATATGGGATTATGTGGCCCATCAAAATGTCCGCGTCAAGTGATTGTTTATCTGTCTGAGACTGTATGCATATTCAGTTGTTGTTGTTTTTTTATAACCAAAGGTTGACATTTGAAGTGGCATTCTTCGCCCCTTTACTACCAAAGGTAAAACATTTTAAATAAACCACACAAAGATTTGCGCCAAGGGTTTTTCTAAGCTCTGCTTTTTGAACATTATTTGTTGTTGTTTTTTTGTGTTGTAGTTTTTTTATACTCTATTTGTTTGTTGTTTTTTTCCTTCGTATGGCCTCGTATTGACAACACAATCACTTATTATTTTTAATTATATATATAATGTTTGTATTCTTCCGCTTATGTTTTTTTTTAAATATATTTTTTAATGAAAAATGTGTATTTTTTTATCTTATACATTACAGACACTTCTTCTATAAAGAAGATTATAGTGTCTTACGCGCATCCGTGGTTTAAGCCTAGTCTTGCATTTCAATTAGTGTTTTAAATGATTTTAAGTTATTGGTTTTCCTGGTTTGTTCAGGCGATCCATTCCAAGCCAGGATGCCACTTCTTTAGTTGATGGGTTCCATACATATGATGCATATTCTAGTACATAATTTCTCAACCTTTTTTCGGCTACCGCCCCCTTTTAGATTTTTTTTCCGATCACCGCCCTCCCCAACTTTTTTTAGCGCCCCCCCCCCCCTTTCTGCCCGTTTGGACTATAGTTTCCGCAATTTTTTTAGGCGGACTAGACTTTTTGTGTGATTAATTATCTTTAAAAAAAACTGAAAAGGAAACATATTGTATGAATTAATAGATAAAAAAATTGTCTTAACAAAAGGTTTAAATAAATCAATGCGAATCGTTTGCCTGGTGTGTTGCTAGCAATTTGTCTATTTTTTTTTAATCAATTTTGGTTGCAAAAGCCTTAGTTCTAATAATCAGTAATATTTGTTATATTACAAAACAGAACTTGTTCGGCATCACTATTAAATCAAATGTGAAAACATTTTTTTGTTAAAGGGAGATAATAAGCCCGTTTTATTTGAGCTAATATTTATTCTCTTTTTTTTTATAAAAAATAAATAGCTTACAATTTATAATTTGGAAATGATCAAACTGTAAAAAGTATTTGAAAATTATACAAATATTATATGACTAAAGAATTTATATGTATATTTTCAAGCATTACAATAACTACCCAGTTTGTATGATTACTACTTATCTTTGCCGCTTAACAATAATGTTTTCACAATCACATGTATCGAAAATACATTAAGGACATCTCGGTTAAACCGAGATCAAAATATCATTAATATTAGCAGATGTTAGGGCGACAGTGATCGGTCAGCAGGGTTGACAGTCCGATGAACCAACCACAGGACCAGCCGGCCGCACACTATATTTGCCAAATACAGACCCCTACTTCATCGAAAAGTCACTGCGATTCCTATTTCTTAATAATATGTAGGCATACTGTTGGGGGATATCAGATATTTAGCAGCACTTGTGTTTGCATCACATTTTATCCTCCCAAAACTAATCTATTTATATAGTTGAGGTGTTAAAATATATCAGGTACGTTTGTACCCTTCACCGCCCCCCAATCGCCCCCGGGAATGTCAGCGCCCCCCCCCCAAAGCTACTCACCGCCCCTCGGGGGGCGATATCGCCCCCGTTAAGAACCTGTGTTCTAGTATAAGTCTAAATAATGTGAGATAGAATTTTAGTTTTCTATTCTTATTAAATTAGTAAAATTTCCTAAAGGTATTGTAATTAAATCTTTCGAAGACACAATTGTTCAGCTGACTAAGCGAACTCAGAACTGCTTAATGTAAAACATATTTGTTATGGCCCTGGGACTTCTGTCGTCTGCTTCACTATTTAACAATGCACTTTTCATGCTTGAGATTATGTACAATAATTAAAATTCAACTTCACTGGTTAATTTAAAAAAAAAAAATAGCTTCTCTATCTCTCTGCCAAATAATAACAACAACCTAACTAAACAGGTGCGTAAGTTATATAGGTTAGATTTTGGCGCAGAAAGTGCCTGTTTGAATTTTCATCGAAGTTTTAAAAACGCAAAGAAAAAACGCGTCGCTTGAAATTGGTGTTTACGCAAATAATCTCTACATCATAATAAATACTTTTAAATGTATTATCAATACGATTCTAAATAGTAAGTAAGTGAAGTACCCGTCGGACCAAACTGATCATCGGGCCGGGGAAGAATCGTTCACCAGTTTCTGTGGCCACGGCATGCTAGGGGATTGCACAATGCCCAGCCGACTTTACTTGCCCCCCAACCAATGTCAGGTACCCGTCGAAAGAAAAACCTAGCCTTCACCGGGATTCGAACCCAGGACCTTCGGTACGCCAACCGAACGCTCTGCCGCTATAAATACAATATGAAAACTATTCAAACATGCTATACACGTGTAACAACGTATTATATCACCGCTTCGCTTAAAATTGTGAATCTAATTATTGTTTTTTTTTAGATGTATATTGATAAAAGAACAAAGACCCAATATTTGTTTTTTTTGTTGTGTTTTTAATTTGCACATTAGTAATGACAAAAAGTCACTCTAGTTGAAACGGTCGTTTGTCAAATTTCGGAGAAAATAACTACAAGCGGGGCGGACAAGCAATTAATCACTGGCCGCCTTTCAATTAATGGCGCGTACTAATCCCCCCCCCCTTTCGTAACGGGCCCTTAAATTATATTAACTCTGGGGGGGGGGGGGGGGGGTGGTGTGCTTGTGAGTGTGTGTGGGAGCGCGTGTGAGTGTCTGTGTTGCAATATTGCACGCGAGGTGAGTTTTGAAAAATCTCTCGCGATAGTTGTTGAGTTCAATTATTGCAGACAGGAGTTGCCCACTGCTATGTTTGAGTTTTCACGCTAGATCTAGGTTTGTTCGAACCCCCCCCCCCTTTCCCCTTCCTATCGTCAGCATATATAATTGGTCGACATAGTTTGGTCCCAAATGGATATACTTGACTTCATGCAATATTTTATAATCAAATAAAATACTTGTGTTTATATTATGATGCTATAGCTGACGGGTGAATGCACGATCGGGGAGAGTAAAAAAAGAGAAGGGATTCTTTTGTTGGGAATTGTGTGCATTGACACATGTTGGGGTACTCATCAGTTTTTCTTTTTGTTGTTTTTTTTAAAGAAAAGTGTAATATATAATAATATATTAAACCCACAACCATTCATCCACCCCAACCCCAACCCTCGATAATAATAGTTATATAATAAACGAATAATAGACTGACTTACAATTTTAAAAACTATAGATGAAGAGACAGACAGAAAGACAGACAACAAATTGAGACAGAGACAGACAAGATACATAGACATAGAGAAATACTTAGGTAGGACTTGGGTAAGACAGGCAGATCGGTGGATGGTTAGATAAATGGATGGCTAGACAGGTGGATAAATGGATGGGTGGATGAATGGATGGGTGGATATATCAATAAAAAAAACATATTGATAGAAAGACAGACTAATGGATAGGTGAATAGACTGATTAGATAGATGGGAAGAGAAAGACGAATAGACAGATGGTAACCCGAACAAACAGGTAATTATTAACCCTTCCCGTACCGACCTACTTTCCCATGCATACCTTCAGTCCCGCTATATACGCGCCCGGGATTGTAAGGGTTAAGAAAGATAATTATACAGATAGAAATGTAGATAGATAGAAAGACATGTAGATAGATAGATAGATTGATAGATAGATAGATTGATATATATATATATATATATATATATATATATAAATAGATAGATAGATAGATAGATAGATAGATAGATAGATAGATAGATAGATAGATAGATAGATAGATAGATAGATAGATAGATAGATAGATAGATAGATAGAAATATAAACAGACATCCTCCGTACTGCATCACCAAGAAAGGTATTCAATGACATTAAGGAGCATCACCTGAAAACTTCCACATCCCACCTGCCAACCCCTCCCCCCCTCCCGTCACCCTCCAGCGAGGTACGACACCAACACCTTGCGCCCCCCCCCCCGCCCCCAGGATAGAGTCAGAGCTCGTGTTGTGACACTTTTATTGACAATATCATCCTTGACACACACGGGGTCCCTTGTCACATTCTCTCGATGCCCTTCTTGCACCGAGCCCCATATACAGCGGCTTCGCAATAGGACGCTGCTTCACTAACCATCCCAAAGTCCCGTATCCTGGGTTTATACTTTCTACTAGTTTATACGTATTGTTTTGTTTTTTCTGTATAGCGTTCAATGCCTTCTGTCTCTCTATCTAAGATTCTTTTTATCACAATTTTACACACTGTCTCTATTGACAAGTCTTAAATATTTATGCATGCATAAAGGTTGAACGTGTACAATATTTCCGGTCCCATTCGTTCATTTGCTTGAAGACATGTCTGTGTGCTGCGTTACTGGTTGTACGAAAAGATGTAGAGGGATAAAATTTTTTTTAATTTCCAAAAGATAGCGCCAAAAGAAAACGATGGATTGTGAATGTCAGACGTGAAGAATCAGTTATTCATAATCCCAAACTTCTTGCGTGATGCAAAAGAATGTTCGTTTTTTGTTTTTATGAATCTTCCATTGTTTTTTTTTAATTACCAAGGACGCAACTCTTGTCTAATTTATATTATAAAGAAAGCTAAATTTAACTTAACGCGACTAACACTGAGTATTAATTATCGCCTTCTGACTTTTGATGTTAAAAACGGATTCCTCATAACTAATGGTGTAGCCTTTATATATTTCTAAAAGACCAGAACTGGCCGTCGTGGATGAAATCAATTGTCAAACACCAGCACAATCTACTTTATATATAAATAGATAGGCCTATAAAATAGTATGTTTTATAATATAGTTAATTGTATAAATGCGTAAAATAATGCATTGGATGATGGGGGTGGGGGTGGGGGGGGGTAGGACGGAATAAACTTTGACCTGATGAAAGAAACCATCATAAAACATGAAAACAAAAAATTCCTGCAACGAGATATCAAAAACAAAACAACCAAACATGTCACTGCCCTAGACAAAATGTTGCTGCAGTGTTGACGTTTGAGTCCGTGAGAACCGCACTGCTGTCTCACTGTTACTTGTATATAACTATAACTATAATATCTATATCGGAATCTATATTTATGTCTTTATATATTCCTACATTTGTATGTATATATAATATATATATCTATGTCTATATCTACATAGGCTATATATATATTTATATATATATATATATATGTGTGATATTTATAGCTGTAACTTTATATGTATTTATATATGTAACTATATCTGTATCTGTAGCTATATGTATATCTGTACCTGTATCTATCTATCTATATTTGATTTGTCCTATGTTGGTAAAGTTTTAAATCATCAATTATCTTTGTATTTCTTAGCCTAGAGATTATATCCGTGTTGTATGTTAAATGCGCTCTGAGCTTACATAAAGTTTGTTGGCAGTGCTAAACAAATATTATTTTTATTATGTATATATATATATGTAACTGTATCATAACCTCTATATTTCATCCGTTTTCTCGCATCAAGACCTGCCTACCCAACTGAATGCTTGACCCCTGTTGTGAAATTACTTCCGGTTAAACAGGCAGCACACGACATGTGTTTCAAGCCTTTTATAGCCAGTTTTTTTGTTAAATGGTGTTGTTTATAGAAATGTATTTTCCCTCCAATCTGCTAACTAGATCAGGCGTCGTCAACCTACGAAACGTGTGCCAGACTTGGCACGCATGGCGATTTCCAATGGCACGCGGACGACCCCCCAAAAAAGCAATTTAAATTGTTTACTGGCGCATGGTGAATTTTAGGTCGTTGGCACGCTGAATGAAGTAGAAATTCCTCTTTGGCACACTATTATTAAAAGGATGCCGACCCCTGAACTATATGAAATAGACATATTTGGGATCCATTAGTACAAATGTGCACTCCCCCTACATCATCCCTCCCCTCCTGTGGTTACGCTTATGTCGAGGGACATTGTTGCCTGTTGGCATGATAGTCCACCGCTGGATAAAATAAAAACTGCAACTGATACAACATATAGCTTGAATAGCTTCAATAGCAATAATGAATCACAATGACAGCTCTCTGTGTGGTAACTCTCTGTACCCTGTAGGCCTGCAGTCAAATACTGGACCAAGACACCAAGAAGAATAAATCAGAACGAGGCTTTGTCAGTCAGTGGTATAAATATATACCAAGAGATAGACAAACAGAACGTCAGGGGAAGGGGGTGGGAGTGGGAGGGGTGACCTACGTATTCTAAGATTGTTAGATTTACTGCACCCACACACATAGCCCCACACACATACCCCCCCCCCCACCCAAACACACACACACGTTTTTCTTCCCATCCAACGAGATTTAAGGTCATCGTACATTTAGTGTATTTCCCCGATCTATTCTGTACTTGTTTGGGAAGATTTTAGTTTATTATTTTTTTTTCCTTTGCCTTGGCCTTTTTAACCCTTACAGTTCCGGGCGCGTATATAGCGCAACTGAAGGCAGCATAGATAGAAGTAGGTCGGTACGGGAAGGGTTAATGGTGTGCAGTCTCCAGAAAAAGAAAAAAAAAGATTGTCTTAAAATTATATGAAATATTGCGATTCCAACAGACCACAATACCAAGCTACTGTCTCCAGATGTTGCGAAATAAGGAAAACTTCCCCATGAAAAAAATTCTTGATGTACAACTTTCCGGTTTGTGATGTTTTGTTGGTTCTTGTTGTTTTGGTCACAGCTTCAATATACTTGACGTTAGTGATTATTACAGATGACTAACGCAAGATTGACAAGTCTTAAATAGGTGTGAACTTATGAACTGGGATGAGCGTGAACTTCCGGTGAAATTTACCGCCATTTTCGTAAATAAAAACCATGCTTTTGGTGCTGTTTGACAATTGATTTCAACATCGACAGCCAGTTCTGGTCTTTTAGAAATATACAACGGCTACAAGATTAGTTATGAGGAATCCGTTTTTAACATCAAAAGTGAGTAGGCGATAATTAATACTCATAGTGTTAGTCGCGTTTGGTTAAATCTAGCTTTTGTTTATAAAATAAGTTAGTCAAGAGTTGCGTCCTTGGTAATTAAAAAAACACAATGCAGAAATTCATAAAAAACAACAACACGAAAATTCTTTTGCATCAAGCAATTAGTTTGGGATTATAAAAATGGTGATTCTTCTAATCTGACATTCACAATCCATCGTTTTATTTTGTCGCCATCTTATTGGAAATGAAATAAAATTTAATCCTCTACATATTTTCGTAGCCTACAACCAGTAACATAGCACACATGTTTTTTTTATAATGTGATCGAATTCGACCGGAAATGTTTTTTCTTGTGAACTTTTATGCATGCATACACGTTAAGACTTGTCAATTCTGGATAACAATTTAAATAACAGATGAGCTTTTTAAATTGATCCATGTTAAATAATGATATAAGATAAACTCAACAACTTATTTTCCTCCTTCCAATCTAAGTGGTGTCAAACTATCGACTCTAGAGGCCAGCCGAAACCTAATTTTTGGTTTCGGACTCAAATGAAACTAAACTTTCGGTCGAAACCGAAAGATAAATCGACATTGTCAAACAAAAGATTTTAAGAGACTGCTCATTTTTCTTTAATATTAACTAATAACTAGTTTATGGGTAGGCCTACTCTATTTTCGTAAACCAGAGAAAACGTAATATACAGTTGTATATACATGTTTTATATATCATTTTATTCAGAATTGAATACTCTTTAAGATTTAATAACATAAAAGGAAATATAAACTTTATATAATCTTTTTGTATCTAAATATTATGACCTAATTGCAGTCTAAATTTAATTTTGTGACAATGAAAACCGCTCTTCGTGCCATGAGTGACACGCGCTCCGTATGTTTCCGATCCCTGCTATGGACCACCCTGGTCTGACTTTATGGCGTTACTTAATCTATTTATTTATCTCATTTTTTTTAATCTCTTTGTATTTAACAAAAAAGGTCTATGCGTTATTTCGAAACAACACATCCCATAATTTGGTTTTACGGATGACTGCCTCTTAGCCTATAGTACACAGCCCACAGTAGATTGTGGGACGGGGATTAACACGGGAGGTCTTTAGCCTGGAGAGGTACCAGATGTTCAGTACACTAAACTTTGAGTCTCTTTGTAAAAAAATTAATTTTGCGCTCTTATACTAATGGACAAACGAGTTAATGATTTCTACCACAGCCTAGGACGGCCTAGGTGAATGACCCTATGCTAATTAGAACGCAAACTAAGTTAACTTTAATTCGATCTAGGTTAATTAATAAATGTAATGGTCTTTTCGGCAAGGTAATTTTGGCAAACGTAAATTCGACAATGGTAAATTCGGCAAAAAAACCCTATCAAAACGGTAAAATTGGCAACGGTAAAATTGGCAAGCATATAATATCTAGTGTTGAATACATAGTAAGATGGGGGAGGCAACAGCAGGCTCTGCGCCAGCAAATTCTGAACAGGCCTACGTGCAAAAATTCATACTTAACTATTTTTAAAAATATAATCATTTATCTAACTAACAGTAATTGAAACTTAAATTAGATTAAATAAATATTTCTTAACTTTAAATTTTCATTTTGTAAAAAAATAGATAGATAGATAGATAGATAGATAGTAGATAGATAGATAGATAGATAGATAGTAGATAGATAGATAGATAGATAGATAGTAGATTGATAGATAGATAGATATATCGATAGATAGATAGATAGATAGATCGATAGATAGATAGATAGATAGATAGATAGTAGATAGATAGATATATCGATAGATAGATAGATAGCTATATCGATAGATAGATAGATAGTAGATAGATAGATAGATAGTAGATAGATAGATAGATAGTAGATAGATAGATAGATAGATAGATATATCGATACATAGATGGATAGATAGATAGATAGATAGATAGATAGATAGATATATCGATAGATAGATAGATAGCTATATCGATAGATAGATAGATAGATAGATAGACATATACTTAAATACATGAATACATAGATATATAGATAAACAGTGCATCACATATTTGACATGGTTCTTAAAAAAAACAACTTGGCTCGTTGTTTTTTTTCCTCTCAACTAGTCTAATAAGTGTAACAGCTGTAGCTGGTACTACACACAATAAGTTTAGCCGTGTTCAAAATTCCAAAGCTGTTGCGTTCTAGCACTTAGCACACACACACAAATTTCACACGATAGGTCCAGGACAGGGATCTTTAAAGAGGAGGGGGTGGGTACTGTATCGACAGTAGGGTTCCTAACGCCTAATCAGATTGAACTCTTGACCTTTCGGTAGTTCGGACCAAAGATAAGATCAACCATTTTTTTTCCGCCGTGACCCACTACGTTTGAGGTCACTTTGTGGTGAGCATGTGTCCGCTTTTTTTTTTCGTAGGGGGCAACACGTTGCATATTCGAGGGAAGTTGGTCTTGCGCGCTTTACGTGGCTTTACGTGGCGCGCCCCCTTTTTTAAACACGGCTTATGATCAGCATTTCCTAAACTTGTGTTATTATGACATGATATTTCTTTTTTGTGATCGACAAAAAGTTTTTTTCTGAAAGTGTATCCAGCAACCCTAAACTCGTTTGATTTTCCATAATTCCCTATCCTCTTCGCCTTGCACCCCCCCCCCCCTCTCCTGAAATTTTTAAAAAATTTTGTTTTCAATAGTTTTTTTTTAAACTATGTACTTAATTCAAGAAAAAATTTGGTAAATGTATGTCACGTGAAAGTTCAGCTCTCCCCGCCCACCTCTGGAAAAAATGTTTGGCTTCACCCCTGAACGGAACATCACCTTTATTCCACAGTACTTCAGTAACATTTAGCTCTATTCATGTCATGATTATTCAAAAAATTGTCTTAATTTTTGGGGGTCTTAATAAAGTTGTCATAATTGTACAAATAATTTTTGACTTATCTCCCGTACGTGAAACCGCTGTACCTCTCATGTGTATGGTATGTCAGAATAATTCAAACATGACAATGTTAAGTTCACCGTGACCTGTAATCCAGAATCACCTAGAATGACATCAAAACAATCAAGTCATTTTTTTTTTAATGCATAATGGCAGTTTAAGTATCGGGACTTCATATAGCTGCTCTTAGTTAGATTGATAGATACAGTAGAACTAAGAAATATCTAAAGACTTAAAGCTCTGCAATCATCAAAGGCTATGTTCTAATTAATTGAACGCTAATGGCGTGTTTACGAGTATACAGCTGAACTATCTTCAATAAAAACATTCAACTAAAATGTGTTTTTTATTGCCTTATTGAATTTTTAGATTTTTTTGCAGAATATTATGGAAGAATGATCTTTGTATATAATACTAGTGGTTATATACGTAGAAACGAATGATTAGACTCTACAATGTGTTTTGTCGTGTTTTCTTTATTCATGTATGCTGTTGTTTTTTTTAAAGTTAAGCTACACACTCTCTTTTAACAAAACACATTGTAGAGCGTAGGACGCATGAATCTTCATTATAGAAGGAGCGTCTTCAATATATAAGATATTAGATAAGGTTTATCTTTCCCTTTCTATAAACTCTTTCTATATCTCTCTAACTCTCTCTCTCTCTCTCTCTCTCTCTATCTCTCTCTCTCTCTATCTCTCTCTCTCTCTATCTCTCTCTCTCTCTATCTCTCTCTCTCTCTCTCTCTCTCTATCTCTCTCTCTCTCTCTCTCTCTCTCTCTATCTCTCTCTCTCTCTCTCTCTCTCTCTATCTCTCTCTCTCTCTCTCTATCTCTCTCTATCTCTCTCTATCTCTCTACTCTCTCTCTCTCTCTCTCTCTCTATCTCTCTCTCTCTCTCTCTCTCTCTCTCTCTCTCTCACACTTTATTTCTAACTCCTTCTTTGTCTCTTTCTCAACGTTTTTTTCTCTCTCTCTTTATCTTTGTTGAGCTTGAAATCTTCAAATTGTCCATTTATTACAAGATTTCTCATTCTCTCTGTCTTTCTGATCTCTCCCTATTTTGATTTTTCCTGCTCAACATTTGTCATTCTCTCTTTCCTTCTCTCTCTCTCTCTTTGTCTTTTTCTATCGCTTTATCAACATCTCTATGTCGTATCTGTCGATCAGTCACCGTGTGAATACACAAATTATTAACATATAACATATAAAACATCAATTATTTCTAATGTTGCACGAATCACTGCACATAATCAAACGACCTTTCAAATAACTTTCTGTGTTTTCTGTGTTATCTCAACTCTCAGATCTCAAGAGGTTGTTATATTTTCAAATCCCAAGCACCAGCAAATGAAAACTTTGTTGGATCTAGTTCTATGCTTAAACGCTCTCCTCATTAGAAACGAATATAATTGATGATTGAGAGAACTAAACATGAATGAATAATAAAAAAAATACACAGTTCGGTGGATTTGATAAGTGGCGAAAAAAACTTTTAAAAAGTGACATTACGATAGCATGTGTCGCACGCGGGTGTAAATAGCAAAAAGAACAAACAATTAAACATACGGCAGTGTTTAGTTAGCATTGATGAGAGTTTCTCTGCCGTGGCCTGCGGGCCAACTGTGGTCTGTGTGGATGTTGATTGGCGATATAAAAAAAATATGCTTTACGTATTAGTTGCAATAAAAAGTCTGCACAGAAATTGGGTAAAAAAAAATATTTTTTTTAAGTTACTGCGTCTTGTTTTGGAGAGGTTTAGTTTGTCGGCATTAGGCCTAAACTTTAACCCGAGTTTGTATGAGTATGGTTATGGGGCGCTCATTGCTTCCTCCCCACCGAGCCTCGGGGCCTCTCGATGGTACAATGAGTCTCTGGCGCGAAGCAGGGGCTGTTCCCCATGAGTTAGCCCACCAGTGAGCTCTTGATGCAAGTGTGGTTTCCACACTTCGCCGCTTTGAGGCCCATGTGTACAGAAGTGCCCATACAGCATCACTGATCTCTAAAACTTTATGTAAACATTTAAGAGTAAAATTTATTTAATTAATGAAATAAATCCATTAACATTTATAAGGTTTTTTTTTTTCATACATCCTTTTCGCAAACAAAAACAAAATAATGAAGCATGCATTGAAAGAACAAAATATAAATATAAAAAAAAGACACAGTTCGACGAATTGGATAAGTGTCCAGAAAAATAAATTGACATTACGACTAGGATAAAATATAACATAACAACCATTATTCAATAACTTCAAAATAACTTTTATCTTCTTTGCTTTTTGCCATAATTCTTTGCGTATTACCCAGACAAGGTCTCTTTTTTGGAATCCCTATTCTAGCACGTGACGTCACTTTATGAAACATATACTATGATATACTAGTATAACGTAACAACGGTTCACACTTGTATGACGTCAAACCACAACTCTTATTTTTTTTCTGTCTAAATTTTTAAATATTCGTTTCTTACTACATAATATATCATAACAACGTGTTGAGGTGGGGGGAGGGGGGAGAGTGAGGGGGCAGGGGTTTGCTGGTCGATTGAGCTTTAAATAATATATATATATTACCATACGTGTGTGACTGTGTGTTTTGTCTTGAGTTAGTATGTGCATGCAGCCCTCCTAAGCACAGGCGCAGATTGCTTATATATATATATATATGAGTCACGCACCATAAATTCTCCATGATAAATCTATACAACAGAATTTTTATGAATACCCCTGGTAAATATTCTACCTGTACATCCGAGGCGCCGGTGTGTGTTTTTTTAATTAAAAAAAAGAAAAGAAAAAATAGTGTTCTAGTATTTATGAACGATCAATTATCTTGAATTCCCAAACATTTATTAGGCAATTAAAATGTTCTAGTTCTACAAGAACATTCCAATGTTTTTAGACCAACACTTTACAAGGAAGAAAATACACTCCTCTTTTTTTATTATATTTTTTTAACAATAGCTTGGAGACTCCAGTAGTTTATTTATGTTCACATAAATTATAAAAACTTTAAAATAAATTTATGGCTACGTTTGTGTGTGTGTGTAGCAGTCAAAGTTTCAAAAAGAATAAATATTTTCAGATGTTTAGAAAACATAAAGATCTACATTTTTTTTATGCGACAATTATTGTTATTATAGAAAAAAAAAATAATTCTCTTCATAATATCACATAACATTTTTAGTAGGCACAACGTATAAGCCCGTTTTTATTCACGAGTGAAATTTAGTTAACAAAATGTGATGCTAGGATAGGAGAAAAGCCACTGATCTATATTAGCAACAGGTGAAATGTCGTTTTACACACATAACAAGACTTTCGACAGTACAATACTTAGGCAAAGATTAAAAAATTGGGCCAATGTGCAATGCAGTTAGGGACAGCACTTTTGGATCATTTGTGTAAAACCATGGTACAACAAGAAATGCAAACATATTCGTACAGTCTAAACTCTAAACTAACAACAACAATCGCTTATGATATTAAAAATTTTACTTCAATTTTTAGCCTTGACCCAAATAATTTTGTTTGATTTTAGCGGCCATGTTCTATCTTCCTCCTTCCGCCGCCCTTTTTTATCTTCCAAATACGACAAGCCTATACCCCAGTTTACTTCCCCCCCCTACATCTGACACACGCAATCAAATTTCAAATGATTATAAAAAAAATAATTAAAATATATTTCTGCAATTTACGCGTTCAATATTTAGACAAATTTCTGTTTTGTTTCCGAAAACTTCCGTAGAAAGATACGCTCACCGAACTAAAACAGCATAAACAAAAATTGAATAAAAATATTTTTCGGCAATTTACGGTCACGACAGGAAACGGAAATGGGGAATCACATCGATTTGTTCAGATAGTGTCAGAAGGATGCATTTTGGTCACGAGGGTATTGAGAAACGAAACTGGGTTTTTAGAGAGTATTCAATTCAATCAATATAATCTAATTATTTCAGCGGTTCCTAAAGTAAGCAACAGGGACCCCCCAAGGATATGCATATTTCTGCCAGAGGCGTCGAACGACTGTAGAAAAAAACAATGGCATACGTTTAGATGCATACTTAGGCATGTTCAATGGAGCAGGGACCCCCCACACAAAAGAAGCCCACACACAAAAGAAGCCCACACACAAAAGGGGCCCCCAAAGAAAGAGGCCCCCACACAAACGGGACCCCCACACATCCCAAAACACAGGCTAACAAAGCAATGTCGGAAGGCAGGATCGAGGCCACAAGGCCCCCCCCCCCCCCCTCAACATAAACTTGGTCTTTGGGAACAGAGCCCTGCATGCGTTCAAAATTTGGCATTTAGAACACCTTGAACTAATAAGGGCTCCCATGAATTGACAAGTTTGTCGTTTTTTACGCGCCACTGCTCCAAGTCTCTTTTAACAGTCAATGACATCTTCATGGCAAAATGCTAACTCCCACAATAGTTCTTTTTCTTACTCGCGGTTTCATCCAGAGTTTTTCCTCTCCATCCCAAGACGTTATTCTCCCATCTATTTCTGACTCCCACTTTTGTCTTCAGGGGCACAGTGGCCGTGCGGCAACGCGTTCGGCCTGCGTACCAAAGGTACTGGGTCCGAATCATGGTGCAGGCTGGGATTTTTTTCCCGGGTCTGGAGGGTGTTCCCTGAGTCGACCCAGCTTTGATATGGGTACTTGACCTTAGTTGGGGTAAAGTAAAGGCGGCTGTGCATAGTGCTGGCCACACAATCACCTAGTATGTCGTGGCCGCAAAAACTGGTGAACGATGCTTCATCGGCCCTATGGATCAGTTCGGTCCGCCGGGATACTTTACTTTTACTTAGCGTTTTACCAGCTGTTTTTGTTTGAAGTTTAAAAAAAAATATAAAAAAATAAACAATAAACAAAACAGATGCAAATGTTCCATGAATATCTAGAGCAGGGGGTCGGCAACCTAAGGCACGCGTGCCAAACTTGGCACGCGTGCCAAACTTGGCACGCAGAGCGATTTTCAACGGCACGCGAGAGACCTCCAAGATTTTTTTTTTAATTGATGAAAAAAACAAAAACATTTTCTGGTTCTGAATGTGGAAAACTGACTGTTGAAGCCGATGTTTCTAAATGACATAGCGACACATTTCACTGAGTTAAACTTGCATTTACAAGGACCACTGGACATATATCTTGCCTTGAAATCAATTTCAAAACATTTAATCACATGTACATTCCTATATAAAGGCATATATTTAGATAGAGAGTTATGGGTTTTTCAGAAATACATCGAAGTACTCAAAGTGGAGTTTTCTATCCAAATGCAAGACTTTCAAAAACTTTTCAAAAATGTGCATCCAAATGTGCCCTTTTGCGGACAAAAATCTGAAAGGAAGCTGCTTAGCTTAGGGAAGTCATCTACTATTCTCAACTGATAGGCATTCGCTGTTCTACTTTCAACTTTTGGTTCAACTTAAAAATAAGTCAGTAATGTTATTATATTACAAAACATATCTTGTTTGGCATCACTATTGAATCAAATTTGAAAACGTTTTTTTTATTAAAGGGAGATAATTTCAGCATTTTATTTGCGCTAATATTTTTAGTATGTTCCTTTTTATTTCTTTTATAAAAGCATAAATATCTTACAGTGTATAACTTTAAAATGAACAAACTTTTAAAAAGTATTTGAAAATTGTATAAATATTTTATGATTAAGGACTTTCTATGTATATTTTCAAACATTACATTAAGTACCCAGTTTGTTTGATTACAACGTATCTATTCCGCTCAAAGGTAGTGGGTCAATCCTCGATGTGATCTTAAATACATTAATTAAAAAGGACATCTCAGTATACTGAGATCAGAATATGATTAATATTACTAAGTGTAGGATCTTTATCTTGAGTACCAAAATAATATTTAGACAATGATTACCATAAATGTGAAAGTTAAGTTGACTAATAAAATATTGTATTGATGTAAATAAAATGATGATAATCACAAACACGTTAATTTTTTTTATTAAATATAAAACGCTTTTACTATTTTCTCTATAAATCTCCTTTGCTTTTGGCCTTGGTCTTGCTACGGAGTTAAATTAATTGTCCTATAAAATAATATTTTTAAGTATAATAGAACAGGTTGACTTTTGGGCTGTTGGCACGCAGAATGATTTTGGAATCTTAGTTTGGCACACTGTTCGCAGAAGGATGCCAACCTCTGATCTAGAGCATTGTTACTGTATGTTAAATTATTTGTTTTACATACAGCGATATAACAAATACACAATTTTGTAGGCCTAGGCCTATATATAAAGTGTTTTGAGACCACAACTGGCTTAACGCTGCTTTCCCAATAAATTTAGATCTAAATGGTCTGGACAACTTTTAAATGTTAAAAAAAAATGTGTAGGTCTATAGGGAAAAATATTTGTTAAATTGTATTTCCATTAGAATGCATTCAGTATAGGCTACTGATCAATATATTTCACAGAATATTTGTATTTTATCCGATATTTGGTGACAAGTAGAATCTACAAAAGATAAATTTAAGAGAAAATAAAAGAAAATTTATAACAAAATCAAACAATATTTACTAATCAAACTTAACTTTTTAAATTGATAACAAAGGCAATTTGTTTTGTTAAAAAAAACAACTAACAAATTATTGTTTGTGAATCTTTTTACTGCACCCATTTGCGTTGTTCAGGAGTGGCTCACTATTGATTGGATAAAAGCCCTAACATACCGACATAAGTAGGCCCTACTAATTTATAGCTTATCTCTAGGCCTAGCACACACAACACAAAAAAAACATTGTATCGCAACCTATAGGTGACTCATTTACAATTACTGCCAACTAACACCATAAAAAAATCCTCATAAATTTTCGCCTTAAAAGCACTGAATGGTATTTAAAAGTTATAAAGTATGCTACCCTTCCTCCCCCCACCCCCATTTCCACATACACCACATACACAGACCACACATACAACATTAAACACACAGACAGACCACACACACACATCTTCAAACACACACACATGGGGGTCCGCAAAAAAAAAAAAAAGAAGAAGAAATAAATTACACAATTATTATTGAATTATTCATAATTTGATGGCTGATTGCAAGCGCCATATTAAATTACCGGTGTGTTTATTATGGAATTCTCTATGATTAAAGGTTTGACAAAAATATTGTATCTCACTTACTCCACTCCCCTCCCCCCTCCTTTACGTAGATCCCGGAGTATTAGAATGTCTGTGGATATAGAATGATCGTTTAATGGATAACATGCCAATTTAGACACACGGAGGGGGTATAAAGTATAAGTCTACCGCAACTCTAGGCGATTCGTAGAATACGGGACAGTTGGATATCGACACAAATCTATCAAGCGTAGGCCTATATTTGTGTCACTTTTTTTTTACAAGTCTTTAATAACATATCATAACGTTTTGTTTTCTTTTCATACTAATGGAGTATGTACAAAATAAGCTGTCTGCATTACAGAATATGGAATATAAAATAAAATTTAAAAAAGTGACCCATTTCTAAAGGATCCTATTCACCATTGTGTATGATGTATATTGTGTGATCCCCTCTTTATGATAATTACATAATCATAATTCAGGGTTCATTGCCCCCACTCCCTAACAAAAAAGCCCCAAACAATAAAAGCAGTTTTTGAAAAAGGCTGAGCTTAAAATCAAGTTTGCTGTTGGCAAGAGAACGCAGCAAAGGGCGATAATTATCTCCAGGGATTAGTGCGGTAAGTGATCCAGATGTCAATGAATGGGCAGACAATCCACGTTTATTGGCGCCCTGAGAATAAATCTCATTTAGTTTTATATTTATTTATTTATTTGTTTGCTTCGTGTCCCGCTAAGAGTTATCTCATCATGCGATTACTACGAGGGGGGAACGCAATCTACACAGTCGCGGCCAAAACGCAGAATACTTGTCTCCCCTTGGGGACGGTCCTCCTTAATAACGTGGCGGATGTTTTCATAAGAATTGATGGGAATGGCTGTGTGTGCGTGTTTGTGTGCATGTATGTGTGTGTGTGTATGTGTGTGTATGTGTTTGTTTGTGTATGTGTGTGTTTGTCTGTTTGTGTATCTGTTTTTTTACATTGTTTGGCCTCGAAAACAGTAGACATGTAATTCAGGCGTTACGTAAATGTGATTTTCTAGTTACAGTTCGTTGTGCGAGCACCATATACTTTAGAACGTAGCCTACAGAATCTAGAACATACAGAATATAAAACATACAGAATATGGATCATAGAGAATATAGATCATACAGAATATAAACAATATAGAACATAAAGAACATAGAACATGCAAAATATAGATCATACAGCGAGACTTCTGCATAGAGATCATGGCCTATATAACAAAGTTTGCAGTGTACCTAATTTATCATTGTACGTAAATTAACAGTGCGCTGAATTTAACCCTTTCAGTACCGACCTACTTCTATCTATGCTGCCTTCAGTTCCTCTATATAGGCGCCCGGGACTGTAAGGGTTAATAGAACAAATCAAAACCTGCGCCTGCTACTTCTGACTGCGCATCTTCCATACTAGACTCAAGAAAAGGCGTAGGCCTATCAACACCAGGACACCTCATTTGGCGGTGCGACGAAAACGAGCCATCACAACATTGAAACAATAAACACGACGATAGTAAAACATGCGACAACAACAAAAAATTCAACAACCAGGGTGAAAGGTGTTTCGAATGGATGAATCAGCTTCCCCAGTAGTTGGACAACACAAGTACACTTTTTTAACTTTCATCCTTTCCGAGCAAGCCCGGGTTTATGACCACATGTTTTCAGGAGTTTTATGTGTCGCCCAGACTGACACACGATTGTCACTTGAAGAGGCCTTTAATGTGTGTCGTTAACGGTGTGGAGGTCATAAATAAAAACGTACGGATGATAGTGGCAGAAAGGCAGAGATTCTTGTGGGTCTTTGAGGATTGGATTAGCGGGGGCGTAGTGGCAGATGGGCAGAGATTCTTGTGTGTCTTAAGATTGGATTAGCTGGGGCGAAAGGAGGTTGGCTGATTCTTTTTACAGATTCAGGTTGAAGTATTGGTTTGGTGTTGTTATTGTATGTTGTTTTTTTTTATTATTTCGGAAAAGGATAGAAAAAGAAGGACACAATCTAATAATAATAAGATAATCACGTACAGAAGACCACTGGGAGAAAAGGCAAAGGAAAATAATGAATGAATATAAAAAGATAGCGAGAAATAGAGAATTGAAAACCAAGAAAGGATGAGAAGTAAAAAGGAAATATAGAGAGAAAGAAGAAAAGTAAAGTATCCCCTCGGCCCTATTGACCATAGGGCCGATGTAGCAGCGTTCAACCAGTTTCTGTGGCCACGGCATACTAGGGGATGTGTGGCCAGCACAATGCCCAGGATTCGAACGCAGGACCTTCGGTGCGCCAGATGAACGGGTTGCCGCTCGGCCACCGCGCCCTTTAAAGAGAAAGGAAAGAGAAGAAAAAAAAACGTGGAAACGGGGTTACGAAAGAAGGTAAAAATAAGAAAGAAAGAGAGAGTGAGAGAGAAGAAATAAAAACTAAAGAAAGAATAAGACAAAAAGTAAAAAAGAAAGAAAAAGGAAAAGACAGAAAGAAAGAAATATGATAAATGCAGAAAGAGAACGCAAGATCGAGAGAGAAATAGATGAAAGAAGGAAAGAAAGAGATGAAAGATAAGTAGGCATGTGAAGGATCGGAAGACCTCGCAATGAACAGGGAAAGATGTTTCTGTTATATGTAGAATAGATCGGTAAGGCGAGACAGAAATAGACTTGTGATAGCAATAACTGAAGTCTGATGCAATGCAAACAATGACGGAGACACAAGACATGCAGACAAGACCGACAGCCCGAAAGACTTCAAAAGAGAAATGCCATTATTAATTATAAGGCTCTAGCTTTTTATATAACACGCTCTCAACCTATTCCATGGGATATAATTTTTTTATATCTTTGGACAGAATAGGCCTAAAGTTGAGGAATTAGTCAGCACTCTGTTTAAGGTGGGTTCGAATCCTGGTGCAAGCTAGGATTTTTTTCCCGGAGATTTGAGGGTGTCCCTGAGTCTACCCAACTCTCTGATGGGTAGGCTTACACTAGTTGGGGTAAAGAAAAGGCGGCCGGGTCATTGTGCTGGCCACACCATCCCCTCGTCTGCCGTGGCCACAGAAACTATTGAACGCCGCTTCACCAGCCCTATGATCAGTTTGGTCCGAAGGTAACTTTACTTTTTTTTTTTTTTTTTTTTTACTGTTTACGGTGGTGCCATTAAGGAAAAGGTTCGATTCTCGAATGGCGTGGTTCTCAAATTCTCTCTTTGTTTTGCTATATTTAAATAAACCACCTACTACACCATAGCGCCCAATCATTGTAATATTCTTATATCTATGTAGATCTTATATCTATGTAGATCTATATAATTAATTATTATAGCGTCATCGTAAGGCACACACATTCGGCATAAATAAAGCTGTTTTGAGTATTTCACAGAAAGCGAGCTGCAAACTGAGAAGTGGGCCAAGGATTAAAAAACCAACATTTAAAGGTTTAGGAGTAATCGATTACTGAATAATTAGATCTACTTGTCTCAACTCTCAACACGTTTGGATTCTAAAACAAACAAAAAATGTTTTTCTTTTTTTTTGTCAAATAATGATCAGTTAATAATGTAACGAAATGTGATGAACCCAAGTGTTTGAAGTTATCAAATAGTAGACCTAGCGGTTAGCTCACCAGAATGTCAACCAAAAAAACACTTGACACGTCGCGGGTTCGAGCCCCGCCACCGGCAGATCCCTGTCGCCCTACAGGAGTTTTGGGACTAGATGACGTTAATATTGAGTTGTTATCACATGCGCTTAACCGGCAGCAGTGAAACCTCTCACAGATTAATAGTCTTCTAGAGCGCACTGAGCATGCTAAAATAGCATGGATAGAAGCGCTATATAAATTACCATTACCATTACCATTACCAAGCAGTCAATCTCATTATAGTCTTTGGATGTACTGTAGAAATATTTAGTTATATTTAGACTTTATATAATTCGTTATCTATTTCTGAGAATTTGATTACTCATAGAGACCGTCCGATATTCGGTTTCGGCTTCGTTTTCGGCGCCGAATATAGGCAAAAACCCTTTTTCGGCGTGTTTTCGGTTTCGGCCGAAGACAAAAGGTTAGTTTACGGTTTCGGCCGAAACTAATATTGACTTTCGGTCATTAACCGAATATCTATTTTAACTTTCAAAATTCATAATGCTACGCTGTTGCTGCATCTATTACTCTGTTTATGAATACTTTCATTTAGTTAAAGTGTTGTGAATTAATCTGTGTAAAGTAGGGATGTTAAGCGAAAACCGGAATTCCAGAGGAAATCATTCATAACTATGTCCCACGATTTATTTATCTTTTTATCCGAAGAAATATTTGTAAACCCTGTTTGATTAGTACAAAACAATTCCTTAACATTATATTCCTTGAAAACACTCGTTTGTCTGAGGCGAATTTTAGTTGTTGTTTTTTTTTGTTGTTTTTTTTCAAATTCCGAATATTGATTGTGAATTTGCGACACAAGCACATACAACAGCAAACGCAGATGTTAACGCTATGTATTCGAAAAGTAAAAAACTGGAATTTCCCCACTGATGCTGAACGCTTTTTTTAACAGACAAACAGACCGATAGACGTAAGGTTGCGAGATACTTGGAATTCAAAAGGAGGACAATAGAGAGACAAAAAGAATGACATATTTAGTGTTTCACAATCCACAATCAGTTCAGTTTTATTACATTAGCTGCCAATAATTGTATATTAGTAAAACTGACCCAACATTTTACCTAATGTAGACTGAAAAGCAACTTGGACAATTAAAAAAAAACAACTTTGCAGAGCATGTAAGATTCTTTTCAAAAATAGTTAATTTTCTTGCCGGACATCTGACAACCCTAGATAGATGTGTCTGGGATTTTATTCATATTCTACAAATATTCTTTTTATGTGTGTAACATATAGATCTAACATCCACTGATTTATATTTTAATTATAAAGGTCTAGATTCATGACACTACAGCTTTTGGTTTCTGCTAATCCAAAATCAACTATTTTTTTTAAAGATTTCACCACATTATAAGGATTAATGGTCCTTCGTATTATTTTTTAGTATAATGAAAGCAAATTTGTCTTTTCCAAACTATAATTTACTTTGCTCGGGGGCGGAGAGGGGGAACCAAAAATGGGTACAAAATATGATATTTAGAACCGAAAATAGGGTTGAGAAAAAAAAAAGGATTCTAACATCCCTAATGTGAAGTAGAAGACTGAAGCTATTAATACCGGATTGTTTAATCACTCCAAAGAATGGTTTACTCAAATAGAGTGTCCATAAACTAGTTAATATTACACATAAAAGTGCAGTCTTTTGAAATAATTTGTTTCGCATTTTCGTTTTTTTTTTCGGTTTCGGCCGAAGTTTGTGTTAAGGTTTTGGTTCGGCTTCGGCCGAAGGTGAATGTATGATATTCGGTATGGTTTCGTTTTCGGCCGAAACTAAAAATTTGGTTTCGGTCGGTCTCTAATTACTCAGTATCCATAGGGCACTGTATGTGGAACTGTATGAGTGTGCGTGACAGTGTGATCAACCCATCTCCGGTGTTTTAATTTCAACAAACCCATTTCCTGTCTGTCATACCTTGGACTGAAAGAGGTTGGAGGGGGGGGGGGGGGCGGCGAGTTTCCACTTCATCAAAGCCGTGACTCTAAGAATCCTGATCCCTGACTACTGATTCCATTTCTCGCCTGGTCAGTTCTTTCCAATCCCGCCGGACAGAAGTTAACCGTTGACCACTGCTCTCACATGCACCCGCTTGTCATTTCATTTGGGGGAGGGGGAGAAGGGGGATGGGGGCCAACACGCGCCCTTCTTTCTTGGCTATCTCTCGATACACCGGAATAAATTACTGCCTAGTATTGCCAGACCAGACATAGGACGAGGGGGGGGGGGGGCGTATGGGGAGAAGTGTTGGGGGTGTTAATTTGAGTTTCATGTTCCACAACTCGTGGCAATAGATACAGGGTTGTCTCACCTTTGCACTTTTCGGATCGGATCCTCGGTTATGCCCCTTGAGAAAAAGGCTGAATGATTTAAACGTGTAAGGGAAGGGAAGACAATCTGGTGTTTCGTGGCCGCAAGGGAGACTACGAGAGAAACCCTCAGACCCAATGGGGGTCCATGCCCTGGGATACTATCAAAGTTCATGGTAACTGATGTCTTTTTGTTGTAGAAAATGTCTGTCTAGTATCTAGTACAAAACTAGACGTATTTACGAATTTTAATGTATTATAATGACCTTTTGTTTTCTCCTGTGAAATTGATAAGCAGACTCAGGGAAATGTTTTCTTACGCGGCGATCTTAATAGTGACGGTGGTCTGTTTTGGTAGCGCGCTCGAGTTGACATACTGAAGGCCTCTGTGTCGAATCTTAACGCCACTATTTACCCCGGTTCTGGATGTAGTTCCCTAAGTCTACTCAGCTCTGATGATAGCTTATATATTACAGACGCTCCTTCTATAAAGAAGATTATTGCGTCCTACGCTCATCCGTGGTTTGAGTCTAGCCTTGCATCTTTATTAATGTTTTAAATGATGTTAAGTTACTGGTTTTCTTGGTTTTGTTCAGGCAGCCCATTCCATGCCCGAATGTCACTCGGGAAGAAAGAGTAAGTATATGCATTTGTTTTCGCCTAAGGGATAAGGAAAGTGTTTTTTGTCCTTATGTTTACCTGTCATTAGTTGGCGTAATTATAAGCTGCTGGGCATTAACCTGGCCACACAAACCATTTTTATTTGTTTATGCCCTGGACACAAAAAGTGGCGACCAATGTTCTTGAGGAGCGAAATTTTCAGCCCTTATGATGATACCCGAAACGTTCTAGTAATCGCCAAGTAAATTCACGTTGCGAACAAATTCCTATAATTCTTAATTGTACATCCGTAGTTTGTTCTACTTGAATTCTATCAGTAAATATACCTCACTAGATATGTAAATATACACTTGCCCAATTAACATTCTAAACCCTTAAGTTTTTTTTTAATAGATCTTTAAACACAAATTAAATATAACGTTTCTTTTCCTATCAGACTTGTAGAGTTTTCTTGGACGTATACATTTTCAGTTTCAAACATTGCCATTTTTTAACCGAAATATGTAATCTTCTATGCCCAGAAATGTGGGGGTTTTTCTCGAAGAAAACATATATTTTACTATGACCAGAAATTCGGAGTTTTTCTCAAACAAAATAATTTCTGCCATGCCCAGAAATGTGGATTTTCGTAAAATGAGACATAAAGTCTTCCGTAATGCAGACATTTGGAGTTTTTCTAGAAGTGGACATTTAGCGTTTTCCAGAACCAGACATTAAGATTTTAGTAGAATTCTAGAACACAACTAAGTAGTCTTTCATGTTCAGAAATCTAGTCATTTCTAAAAATATGACATTCATATTTCTTTTAAATTAAAGTTTTAAGATTGTCTATAATTCTAGAACAAAACTATAGGCTATTTGCAAGATAATAGACTTTTGAAAAAAAAACTATAACATCAGGAAATTTACACTGTAACAATTTTTCAAGCCTTCAATAAACTTTTTTTTTTACAAATTTACAAATGAAGCTGTTCAAAACTCCAAGCCTCTATGTTGTGCCGCTAATTGTTAAAGTATTAACTTTAATGAAAGTACTGGGAGGAAAACTCATGACGCTTGAGTTGAGACAATAACTGTACTCGATCCTTGTAATAATATGACGAAAGAACAAAAAGAAAAAGACGATACTTAGATCGATACTGGATTTCTACGATACCAAGGCGGTAAATCTGCTTTTATTGAGAGAGAGAGAGAGAGAAAATCATATACAGAAAGTTTTATCGAATCTCTAGCTGTGCGTGTGTTATGTCTGTGTGTTTATGGATTTGTATTTTGTATGTGTGTATTTTGTATAGGAGAGAGAGAGAGAGAGAAGACGAGAGAAAGAGAGAGAGAGAAAGAGGGAAAGAGAAAGAAAGAGGGAGGCAGCGATACACAGAGAGAGAGACAGAGAGAGAGAAAGGGAGAAAGACAGAGAGAGAGAAAGAAAAAGAGACAGAGAGCGATACAGAGAAACACAGAGAGAGAAACAGGGAGACACATGGACAGAGACACACACAGAGATAGAGAGAAAGAGCGAGACAGAGAGACACAGAGAGAGAGAGACAGAGAGAGAGAAAGAAAGAAAAAGAGACAGAGCGAGATACAGAGAAACACAGAGAGAGAAACAGGGAGATACATGGACAGAGACACACTGAGAGATAGAGAGAAAGAGCGAGACAGAGAGACACAGAGAGAGAGAGACAGAGAGAGAGAAAGAAAGAAAGAAAAAGAGACAGAGAGAGATACAGAGAAACAGAGAGAGAGAGACAGGGAGACACATGGACAGACACACACAGAGAGATAGATAGAAAGAGCGAGACAGAGAGACACAGAGAGATAGAGAGAAAGAGAGAGACAGAGAGACAGAGAGACACAGAGAGACAGAGAGACACAGAGAGAGAGACAGAGAGACAGAGAGACACAGAGAGAGACACAGAGAGACAGAGAGACACAGAGAGAGAGACAGAGAGACAGAGAGACACAGAGAGAGAGACAGAAAGTGAGAGACACCGAGAGTCAAGTCGTAATCCGCTGCCCAGACTCGGGTTTGGTCATTTATGTATCAGACATAAAAAACAAAATACAGATGAGGAGGGGCAGTGGTCGGTGATAAACTGCGGGGTCTTGGGATAGAGGTTGTGACCACAGCCGTTAAGGTCCGGGCGTGAGAGTGAGTGAGATTGACAAGTCCTTCCTCGCTATGTGTTTCTAATGACTATTTACGGCGATCGTAAGACTGGTGATTCCATAAAAGTTTGTCTATATGAATGAACACACGCAACTTGTATTTTCGTCTTAAGATAGAACTTTCTCAAAAATACGTTGTTGTTGGTGTATTGCTGTTTTTTTAGTAGATCTCGGGGAACACTGGAATAAAGGAGCAGTCAGTACTTTTAGTGGCCCGCAACGTACAAGAGAGACTTCGTGATGAGGACGACATAACGTCAAGCCTAACTACAATTGTAAGAGAATAGCCACACAGACTTGAAGCCCAACTTCTCTTTAAACCCTTTTAACTACCGCAAGTTTTTATATATATATATATATATAAATATTTGCTGACCTTGCATATTTTTGACCATTTCTTAATTTATTTATGACGTCGATGTGACGTCCTCGGTAGCTAAGTGTACGGAAATGATGACGTCGATGTGACGTCCTCGAAAGTTAAGTGAGTTTAAATGATAATAATATCTTATGGCTCGGAGAACGAACTCTGGCTACAGCTCTCAACGCAGATGCATCATTGTAAAGGTTTTGGTACGAACGGTTGGGCCTATCCGCTCTGTAAACTCCGAAGGTCACGGGTTCGAATCCTGGCAAAGGCTTGTATTGTGTTCCCGGGCCTGGAGAGTGTCCCCGAGTTTACCTAGTCCTGAAAGGTACCTGAAATTAGTTGGCGAATGAGGTGGGGGGGGGGAGAGTAAAAGCGAGTGTGCATTGTGATGGCCACTGTACACCCTAGTATGCCACGGAAACTTGTCAACGTTGCTTCACTAACCCAATAGATCCAATCGATCTGAAAGGAAACTTTTACTTTGCTTTAACTAACCAAGAGTGTGTTGGGGTGAAAGTTCAAGTTCAATGTCAAGATTACGGAATTTTCTCAACAGATGTCCAGGTTTCGTATCTTCTTGTCTGTAGAAATGAATGCCCCTCCCCCCCCCAACATCAGCCACGTTGTTTGTCTTACCTGAAGAGCAAGATGGCGGCACTTCCGGAACTTTACACCCGCATGACGTCACTTCCGCCCATATCCAGAAGCAACTACCACCGCCCTCCCGCCCCCCCCCCCCGCCATCACCACTCCCTTTTCTGTTTAAACAAACTTTCACCTTAAAGTACAAAATAAATTCTGGGGGGGGGGGTTTGCATAATGGGAGAGAGTGGTGGAGGGGAGTGGGGAAATGTGTAATCAGTGAGGCAGTAGTTTGTTGGAAGAGTGAGAGCGAGGGTGAAGATGGAATATGTGTCAAAGTACGAGGTCAGTCTTACAGTTTTGTATGTGTGTGTGTGAGTGTGTGTTTGCGAGAGAAGTAGGCGACTATCTGCTCAACATAATGAGGACATCTTCCGCTGACGGCGTTTTCAATTTCACACTAGATGTGAGAGAGAGAGAGACAAAATTGGATTAGTGCGGAGTGCGAAGCTCTAATTTGTACCTGGGGAGGGAGCTGGGAGGGAGGGGAGGGAGGAAAGTGGGAAGAGGGTCAACCAGTACGCTGTACAAATACCTCAAGCAGAGACAATCAGCCACGAAAAGCAAGAAATTGATTGGTTGAAATCGCAACACGTGGCATTCATCTCCCTTAGCGATTGGTTTAAAAACTGTTCTGTTGAAAAGGGAGGAAAAGAGAGGGCACAGGGGGAGGGTTTACTAGCAGATTATAGTTAACCTTGGATTATGTGCTTGATAATCCTATACGACGCAGTAGATAAGTCGGCGTAAGGTATACAAATATCAGACCGTAAGCTTTATTAGATTTGATTTTCGCGTGTTCGATTTCGCTTCTAAATTTCAATTTTCAATTTTCCACATTCTAATTTGAATTATGTATGGGGTAGGAAAGCATTGGGTGGTGGGGGGTGGGGAGGGCGTGCAGGAAATATAATCATATTGAGTTTCAACTGAAAGTAAACTTAGCAACCTTAATCCTTGGTGTGTGTATGTGTGTGTTTGTGTATTGAGAGAGAGAAAGAGAACCATGACGCAGCGTTTCAGAAAGCATATTATGAAGCGGCTACTAAGCAGATATTATGGACATTTCCGAACACCAAATATCGCGTAGCAAAAGATGCGTTTAGATTGGGTAGCTTTTTACCCAAGGTGGGGGGGGGGGGGGAAACTGAAGAGTTTTAGAAGACATTAGATTACATAGTACACGAAAGCCCCCCCCCCCCCTCTCTCCCATGCCCAAGAAGAAGTTGGGATCTCTGTAACAGGGTCCCCACAATACTAAATACGTGCCTGCGTACAACATTTATATTCTTCACATCTCTAGGTGGGTTTGCTTTGTAGTCTTCCCTGTTTCTCTTTGTAGTCTCCCTTGTTTCTCTTTGTAGTCTCCCTTGTTTCTCTTTGTAGTCTCCCTTGTTTCTCTTTGTAGTCTCCCTTGTTTCTCTTTGTAGTCTCCCTTGTTTCTCTTTGTAGTCTCCCTTGTATCTCTTGTCAAGATGTTCAGTTCGTCGCAACGTGTCTCGTGATACGTGCAACCCCCCCCCCCCCAAAAAAAAAAAAAAAAAAAAAAAAAATAAAAAAATTGGCTCAACGCCCCCCCCCCCACACACACAAATCCCCTTCTCACGAATACTTTCTTCCGAAGATGTATGGATATATGCAAGGGCTCCCGGTTACATTAAGATAGGTCTACCATTGATATAATATAGGTGCAATAAGAGAAAAAAAAGAAAAAGTCCAATGAGACGCCAGGTAAATCTCCTAGAGTTGAACAATACAGGTCCCCCCCCCTCCCCCGGGACCGCCCGTGTAGCAGCCAGTCAATCTTTTGGCTACAGATGAATCTGTTGATGTCTCGCGCGAGAAAGCCCCACGTGGTCTCCTCTCTCTGGCGTGGGGGGCTAGACCGCAGTGAAGACGTATTGTCACCATGGTGACGTGTGAACGCCGTGTTTGTTTCCGGTTTAAAAAGCTTTTTTTTTTTTAATTTATTGAGACTCATAAACTTTGAGAGTATAAAATATTTCATAAATTGTTCTCTACGTTTATTTGTATGTCTCATACTCATACTGTCTAGATTCGCCTAGAGCAGGGGTCCGAAACCTTTTTGTCTGAGAGAGCCATGGAAACCACATATTTTGAAAAGTAAATCTGTGAGAGCCATACATTATTGCTATGGAGTAAGTAAATAATATATATAGGTAGTGACTAAATTAACAATTAAAAAGTCGAAATAAAACCCATTTTTGGATATTAAGAAAACCTATATCGGAAGTGTAGAGTCATGTGATTGCCCACGCTTATTCTTCAGTCTATTTCTTGTTCTTGTAATCATCACACGTATAAATATGTAGACTCAGAGATCACTATGAAAATATTTTATATCAATACTATAACCATAAGTATTAAGGATTATTTCCTAAATGTGAAAGTGTGAACTGTTAATGAATTGTTATTAAATCATATGCTGCAACAAGGCGTTCTCTTATTGATTACAAGTTAGAATTTATATTGTGGTGAAGTCGTCTGTTTTGATGTTTGATAGCAAATAATTCAGCTACTGCAACTGAAACACTCTGAAGAGACTGATAATACTGTTTGATGGTCCACCAGTAATTTAGGACATCAACAATTATGTTTAAAACTGAAAATTCAAGTAAATGTGTGCATTTTGTGTAATTTCAACACTGAAAGAACAATAATTATGTCTCTGAATTCTTCTGATGCTGAGCCGCAGTAGACTTTAGCTCATTTGTAGAATGAAATAATGATATGCAATTAATCTGTTGATCAAAATTTAAAAAAAAAACTTTTTTTAATAATCGAACATTAATCTGCGAGCCAGATGCAGCCATCAAAAGAGCCACATCTTTCTCGCGAGCCGTGGGTTCGCGATCCCTGGCGTAGAGTCTAGATCTAGATCTATGGTTTTGTATGATGAACCCATGTTTATTGCCTGTTTTTTTTTTTTTAAATTTTTAGTTTCACTCTTACAATGCTGGCTATTATGTGTAAGCCATTACAAAAAGAAATTATACACACACATACACACACACACACACTCACACACAAGCACGGTTTCCTGGAGTCGCGTTTTAAACTACTAGACAGTCTGACTTTTCAAAAGACTGTCCTGTATGAGATAAACGAAAATATCTGACATTGAATAACAATATAGTAATATATCGTCTGTACACTTTCCCCTTGGGTGGATGCCCGAGGGACAAATAGTTATTGAGATGTCCCGTCTTTTCTGAAATGGTGTCTGGCAAACTTTGGCACAAGTATAGTCAGAGCATGAAACATCACTTTGTAATTCACTTTATAATTCAGGACTTTCTGCCGGTGGACGCCCTTGAAATGAGACTTGATAAGGAGGCGAGGGACGGGTTACCAGTGTCTGGTGAGATTTTAAAAGGTAAATATATCCCTTCCAATTTTCACCTCACCTAGAAGTCAAACGCAAATATACAAACATACACATAGAAATAGACACATACATACAGATATACAGACACACATACCTACAGACACACACACATACAGAGAGACACACACACACATACAGACACATGCATACAGACAGACACACACATACAGAAAGACACAAACATATACAGACAGACATACATATACAGACAGACATACATATACAGACAGACATACATATACAGACAGACATACATATACAGACAGACATACATATACAGACAGACATACATATACAGACAGACATACATATACAGACAGACACACACATACAGACTGACACATATAGACAGACACACACATAGAAATAGACAAACACATACAGACACATACATGGAAACAAGCAAAGACAGACTGACAGACACAAATGCAGAAGGAGACACATATATTCACATACACACATAGAGAGAAATGCACCCCAGAATCGCAGACACACAGCCCAACACACACACACACGCTCAGAGACACCCATACTCATTTCTTTGCAGGTTCTTCTCTCCCTTTGACGACGTTATTTTTCGTGAAACTTTAGAAGAAAAACACAAAATCTGTCTCCGGGTGTCTGTCTGGAGCAACATTGATTAGAATCTTCTCATCCCAATCCTCAGGTAGGCTTACATGAGAATGGTGGGGGGGGGGGGGGGGTGCTGGGGGGGGGGTGTTCGGGGGGAATAAGGCAGGTAGTATAGGTGGGGTCTGCTCAATGTGCAGCGGACAAAGGAGCAGCCGAAAACGCCTGTGGTGTAATTTGGGTTTGTTTTTTCAAAGCTCGGATTTAATTATTGGTGTGTGTGTTTGTGTGTTGGTGTGTGTGTGTGTGTTGTTATCGTTTGTTGTTGTTTGCGATCCTAAGCCATGCATACAAAACCATCCAGACCAATTTTCTCATCTCTATTGTTCAGTATGATCTTGTAACACCCCACACCTCTCCGATAAATTCTTATATTTTCACAGTTGTTGTTTTTTTTTATTATTTTTCTTTAGTTCGTGTTGATAAGGTATTGTTCAGCTGTTAGGGTTGAAACCCTAAGTCTATCTTAATTTGCATTTACCTTAATGCTGAACATAACCCTATCAACACGAGAACGGGCATCAAGAGAGATAAATCACATTAAGGTTTTAAAGTAGGTTAGCCTACCGGTAGCCTAAATCTAATATTCGGTGATCATTAATAAATGAATCAATATATTAAGTTACTGTGTCCTAAAGACAACGCGTGCAGATTGTTTTACTGAAGGCCCCAGGATCGAATCCATTTTTATGGGCTGGTCCGGTTTCTTTCTTTGAGTCTGTGTAATGGCCACAAAATCATTTTGGGCGCCGTTGCCATGGATATTGGTGACCGCCGCTTCACTAACCTTATGCTCCGACACTGTGATATGTAATGGCTACTTGGCTTACTTGAAATATGATAAGAAAAACAAATGATAACTGTAGTTATAAAGCACACGATTAAGTCGGAAGAAAAAGTTCAGAAATAAAACATCTATCCCAAAAATATTGAAAACATTTGTCTAAGACCATATTAGTACAGGCGATGACTTAGCCTACACTGAGCCGGCAAGTCTGGAATTCCAAACATCCGTGAGCTTCTTAAATACCCGCATGAAGGCGGAGTCATCGGAAAAATGGACGATCAGAACCATGATGAAATTAGGCGGTTAATACATTATTGAGTGCCGGAATTACCACCATTCGCGTTGCCCGCCACTTTTCGGTGAGAAGGAAGAGACAGCGAAAGTAAGGTAGCCTATTCCTGTATGAATACATACATGTTCCTCCAATTTTAGACTTGAGATGATTTTGGAGAGACCCACTTTCCGTTGATCTCTGCGGAGAATTAAACGAACTACTTGCGACGACAGAGTTAATTTTCTGGGGAGTTTACAATGGATGTTCTAGTCTGCTGAATACGGACTGACCTGAAGTTCTTGGGATTGCTGGACAATCCTACGATTAATGATGTATGATTGGTATGATGGTATCAGAGAAAAAGAAAACGCAAAAAATGTCAATGGCTGCTGTAGACCGGATGTTAAGAGACTATGTCACACGTCACAGAGTGTGAAATAAAATAATATATTATTTAGCCTATGTCAAAGAGCCTATGTTATATGTTCGAGAGTGTGCATGTTAGGCGTATATATCAGACAATTGTAGACCTATGTCGTCTTTCAGAGAATGTGGGTAAGTCTTATGTCAGAGTAGGTGCATGTCATATGTCAGACAGCGTGTAGGCCTATGTCTTATGTCATAGAGTGAGAATGTCATATGTCAGACAGCGAGCTTGTCATATGTCAGACAGAGTGTAGGTTATGTCAGATAGTGAGAATGGCAAATGTCAGACAGCGAGCTTGTCTTATGTCAGATAGTGAGAATGGTATATGTCAGACAGTGTCATTGTTATATATCAGACATCGTGTCATCGTGTAGATGTCATATGTCAGACAAAGCTAAAGTTTTATTTGGAATGATCCTATCTTTACAGACAGATTAAGTGTTTTTTTTTACACAAATTAACTGGCCCTTGCAGTGATAAATTTTACTCATTAAAGATTTTAAAGATGTCAACAAAGTAAGTTATTTTCTGCAGTTCACTTTTATCGCCATAAAGTGCTATGAACTGCGGTCTTGCTTTCTATAAGAAATTACTGTTATTATTATTATTTTTTTTAAGTTATAGAGTTCTGAGTTTATCATGAAGCTAAAAACACGTTTTTTTTCATTTTTTCCTCTCGACTACCATCTGACTTCAGTGTGAAATAATTCGGCGCATGCGACTGTTTTCGCAACTGTTTTAAAGTAGTTATGTGATGGGGTTGGTGCGCCGATGTCATCACGCATGGTACTCGTATGTGGATGTATCTGCATGCACAGAATAAGTCTAGAATTATATTTCTATTCTGTGTCTCTGCATGTGGATGGGCCCGAATGTAGACTGATAAAATATGTATTATCCGGTGGTCTTAGGCGACCCCCGTGAAAGGTTCTTTGACCCATTAAGATTTAACATATAATGTTCGTATATTATTAAAACCATATTCTTTTAATTTATTAAAAAAAAATTCAACGTGAGCAAACCCGATATTTAAAAAAAATTTACAAACGCTTACTAAATCTAATCAAGGGAGATAATAGTTCTAGTTTCTGGGGAAATGATTTTATTAAACAATTTTTTTACTACAAAAATTACATTTGAGAAAACAATAATATTGATATACCAGTATAGATACTCAAATTGATAAACATATGTATAATAAACAATCAACTAATTTATATTTGTACATTATAAATGTAAATTTTAAAACACCTTGTTATCTACTAGCTTGTTTTCATTACTTCGCATTTACTTAATTTGTTATGTATGATGCATGTAAATATCTCAAAACAAATAAAGGTTAATTTTTGAAAAGCTTTATTTTTAAAGTTTGAAAAGTGAATAGAAAGAGGAATAGTCTAGACTCTAAATATCTGATATCCAACAGTAGGCCTACATATCAACATATATAATTGCCGTGAGTTTGTTTGTTTGTTAATATATATACTAGTGGTTATGCCCGTCAAATTGACGGAGAAACGAACGATTTTACAATATTAGTTAAGTTAAATTAATATTAATGTTAAGAGAGAAAGAAAAGAGACTATTACAATGAACGTTTCTTTTCGGTATTTAGTTTTTGTTCTTTTTAATTGTTTCTGACCCTGGCATATGCATAATAATTGTTACTGTCAAGCGTCTGGTATTATAACGTAGCGAACAGTTGTGTTGACTTGACTTGTTATTAAAAATAGCCTATTAAATTAACAATAATATACAATCTAAAAGAAAAAAAAAACACAATACCAAACAATAAAAAGGTAAAAAATAAAAAAAGCGTAGAAAATAATTTTTCAAAACGAATTATAAAAAAAACAAGTTAGGCCTATAAATGATTACTTTCAAATACCGGGTACCATAAGCTTGACAGCAACAATATAAAATAAAAACTAAATACCGAAAGAAACATTCTCAATACTGTTTTATTGATACAATTAGCAAGAACAAAAATTAAATACCGAAAAAATCTTTCTCAATTTAGGTTTTATTGCAATGAAATATTTTTTTCTAATTTTGTTTATATTTTTTACCGTTTTCATTGTTTTGTATTTATGTTGTTTTTTTTTAGATAGTATATTATTGTTAATTTAATATTATTAATAACAAGTCAAGTCAACACAACTGTCACGACGTGGCAATTGAGAGGGGGGGGGGGGTAATAATGGCTGGTTGTCTTAGAGGTATGAGGTGCCGATGCTGTGGTTGACCTGGAATATTTATTTGTTCTCTACTGGCTCGCTTAGATGTTGTTAAACACACACAAACAGACAGTTCTAAGTTAGGCAAGCAAGTTTCTGGTTACGTTTCAGGTGTTTATTTATGATTCAAATTCAATATCCAATGATGAAATACACATACTAACATGCAGGGGAGATACAAGGCTTGAGATATATGCACAGGAACGTCTAACACTCAATATACTGTGTTGTTGCGGAATCCAAGTTTAGGCTACGTAACTATAATGAGGAAATTACGATTACTGGCTAAGTATCTGCAAGTCCAAGTAACAATTCGGGAGCTAGACCAAAACGATGTATCTAGCTCGGGAGCTGGGAGAGATCTGCTTTAGTTTAGTTGGGCGGGCTTTTTCGTGGACACTAGTCACCTGACCCAAGGTTAATTTGGTTGGCTTACATTTAATTACATCCTATTTTCATTGGCTAGATTGAATATACATTTGCATAAGAAAAGCTTATTGGAGCCAAAAATGGATTGGGGGTCGGGGTTGCGAGGGCGGAAAGGGGGGGGGGAGAGGTCTAGATGAAAGACAATTTATACAGACGTCATGCTGAGTGGGGGAATTTATCTCCCTTTGGTAGAATTTTAAGTAGTTAACTCAAGTGGCTGGGGGGGGGGGGGTTTCGGACGAGAATTAGTATATGTGTGCGAACTGGGTTCTTTGGTCAACGCTCAGGGAACGACCGTCTCAAAGCAATTGCATAACATGCCGCTAAGCTGGGGGATATAAAAAGGGGGTGGGGGTGGCGGGGACGCGAAGAGGGGGTTTGAGTGAGGGATCGAGTAATGACTGTCTACACATGCGTTAAAATAGCACAAGATATAAATACATTAAGACATGATATGAATACATTAATATAGCATAGGATAAAATATATACATTCTAACTAACACATTCGTACCCATTCAACCAAGATGTAGTACCAAGTTGAATCGTATTAGTCAGTAGACTCTGAATTTGGGCGTAGTACAAGAGTATAGTGAAGGGTAGAGAAACAGGTGAGAAAGAGTGATGGGGAGATGTAATTGCGTAAGGGAGGGAGAAGATAGTGACGTCAGACTAACCTTCTCTCTATTCTAGCTAAACTTAAGCTAATCTAAGGTTCTAGTTATACACTGCTATCTATCTAAGTGCTAATAGTCACGATTAAATCCAGAATTGTGACATCCCTCCGGGCCAATTTGGAATACACGTGAGAGTGGATTCATACCTAATTTACTGAGTCTGAGGCCTGGGAAAAGGGGAGTAACTACACACTCATTAACAGTGTGCGCACGTGGGGCCGTATTACTGAGTATGCTGGGCCACGAAGTGTGTAGGGGCACTAGTTAGTGTCCGCTCTGCCGCGTGTGTCGAAAGGGGTTTTGGCCTAGGCACTGTTGCAATGTCTCGAAAGCATCAGTAGCGAGTTTGTCCCAAGATAATGGGAACGATGTGGGTGCGTTTAGCAATCTAAATAACGGACGGGTAATTTTACGGAAGTTTGGTATAAGGGTATTCTGATAGTTGCTAAATTCGCCCAGTGTTTGCCTTAGTTCGAGTCTCGTCGTGGGCAGCCTTGCATGCCGGAGCTTATCTTTAATGGACATGGGGTGGGGGAGAGGTGTCTGGTTGGGGGTGGGGCGGGGCGATCCGTAGGTTGCGGGTGTAGGCAGGCAATGCGTTTGTTTACCTACAATCGGTCTTCCGAGTAGGATGTCTACTTGTAGGCCTTCTATTACGGCGGCCTCAATGGGGCCTGTAAAAAGTGCTGAGCTGAGGTTTACGAGTGCGGTCGGAAGCTGCTGAATAGGAGAGTTATGAGATGGACCTTGGAGTCGCACATAGCGTCCTGTGTAGTCGCGGGGGTCGATTTTTGATTGCGTCACTAGGGCCTCAAAGCTAAGACCGGAATCATACGTACAAGAGGCGAGTCGGCCGTTGATTCTGACTATCTCGTCGACGTAGCTACGGGGGAATTGGTTATGTTTGTCTGCCGAGGAAATAGAGAACACGTGGTGGACTCGATCGTAGTCACTGCTTGAGTACTGGTCACGCCCCTGATCGGCGGGTTCCTGTTCGGGAGCTAAGTGAGGGGTGGGTCTGGCGTGGCGGTGATCCCTACGTCGGGAATCTTGGAGGGGCGGAGGGGGTCTGGATTTGGATTGACCCGGTCGAGATGAGGGGACGCTGTTTGGTTTGATAAGCGGGGGAGGGTTGGCGCAGGGATTGTCTCGATAAGGCCGATGTGGCTGTGGGTGTCTCGGGCGGGAGTAAGGGGATGGTGACATTCCCGGTCTACCATTTTCCCGTCGGGAAGCGGGCGGTGGGTGAATTTTTCCGCGGGGGTGGGACGACTCTATTATGTCTCCTTTCTGTACTAGTCTTACCGGGGCATTGAAAGGGGAGGTAGAGCTAGCGATGGCGTTGTGGGCTAACGGGTAATTGATTTCTTCCTCAATGACCTCTAATTTGGCGTGTGGGTTAGTATATGGTTTGACCTTAATGGTTCGCGGGTCGGTGACCTTCGTGGTGAGCGGTTCTAAGTTTGTACGCCCTGGAGTGTCGGCTTGCACGTCAGCGTATGAGGGGAGTAAGGTTTTGACTGTTTTGGCTTGTTCAGGGGTTGGGAGTGGACAGATTTCTACATCCTTTATGGTTTCTGTCTGCTGTAAGGGGAATGCGGTTAATGAGTCATCGGCTTTTGTTTCTTCAGCAATAGTCGTTGCTACAGGGGGTTTATTGTCACGTGGGCGCTCTATGTATCGCATTAGCAAGTTGATGGGGAACAGTTTGTCTTTGTTGCCGATCTTTATAAGGTATTTGGTGCCTGAGAGTTTTTTCGTAACTGGGTATGGGCCTCTCCATGCTAACTGGAGTTTGTTGTAAGAGGTGGGGAGGAGCAGTAGTGCTTGATCGCCCGGAGCCAGAGAGCGTTCTTTGGCCCGCCGATCGTATAGCGTCTCCTTTTTCTCCCTCTCCTTGGCTAAGTGTTTTGAGGCGATAGAGTGGACAGTTTTAAGCCTAGTCTGTAAGTTATTGGTGTAGGCGTAGACTGAGAGTTCTTCGGGGTGGGGGGAGGGTTTGGTCCAGGCGCCCTTGAGGCGTTCTAGTGGATCACTGGGTTGGGGATCGAGTAACATCTCATCGGGAGTGTAGTCTAAAGTAGAATGGGGGGTGGACCGATATGCGGATAGTGGGGCCATTGTCGGGTCTTCCTGTTGGGCCCGAGGGAGTTCGTTGGCCGTGGGGGAATCCACGGGGGGGGGGGAATAGGGTCAGGGTGCGCGTGTGTGGCCACTGAGGCTAGGGGAGGGAGGGGGAAATCGTTAACTCTGCCCTATCGGCTCCCCAGGACGACATCAAATGATAAGTCGGCTCGGACCGCTAGGGTGGCCGTACCAGTGTATAGGGTTGACCTGATGTGAACCCGGGCGGTTGGGAGGGTCTCAGTTATTCCCCATGCAATTGTAATCTGGATTGACTCGCCAGTGTAGTCGGAGGGATTCACGAAGGAAGCCTTAATGATCCCCTCAGCCTGGAGACCTGAGGAGAGAAGGGCCCTGGCTCTTTTAGAGTTGATCTCTATATTTCTTTCTGTCTTGGTTTCCGGGTCGTCGGGGGTTCTAGGCCGGCCGGGAGTGCCCGCAGTGCAGAGGGTGACGACGCAACATATTATGGGGGGGTTCTGGGAGTGATCAGGGCCTGTGTGTGCCTTGGGTTGTCACTCATCCAACCGGTTTTCTTCTCTCTGCTCTAGTCTAAGTTCCCTGTCTAATTGTTTCTCCTCTCTAGCTATTTTTTCTAATCTAAGCTTCTCTGCGTCTACTCTAAGTCTATCTTCTCTCTGCTGCTTACGCAATAGTCTACCTTTAGCCATAGTGACAGAGTAAGGCAGTAAACGGACAGAGATATGACGAGATAGAGAGAGGGAATGTATAGGAGGGGTGTTCGGGTTCAGAGTTTAGCTAACGTAATACAACCCAAAATGGTACTCACCAGACAGCAATTCCAGAATTTTACACACATACACTAACACACGTATATCCAATCATAAAGTTATCGTTTATATGGCGCTCGGCGCTGTTGGTGCAGATCTTCGGGCTGGTTAGGAATTCTCTTTCCCCGTGCCGGGACTGGATTAGCGTGTAATGTTAGTGTCTATTTTCCCGGGTTTGGATACCGGGAACTACGGCGGGTTCCTACGGGGAAGTTGACAGGGCAGTTGTCGGGTTCTCGGCGGTCTCTAGTTGTCGGGCAGGCTGATGCGGCGGCGGTGGGTCTCTCTGCTGACGTCTCGGGTGCCGGTATGTTGATGCGGGGCCAGAGGGTGGCGACCTGGCGGTTGGGGCGGCAAATCTGGCGTAATGGGGTGGCAAATTTGGTTGCTGGTGTGTCTGGGGTGACGTAGGCTGGCGTAGTGTGGCGAGCCTGGCTTAATGGGGTGAGTTGGCTGGGGTGGCGTAGATTGCTCGGAGTGGCGAATCTGGGGTGGCTTAGGTTGGCGTATCTGGGGTGCGTAGGCTGGGGTGACGTAGGCGTAGGCTGGGGTGGCGTAAGCGTAGGCTGGGGTGTCGTAGGCGTAGGCTGGGGTGGCGTAAGCGTAGGCTGGGGTGTCGTAGGCTGCGTAAAGTGGCGAGCCTGGTTTGATGGGTTGATGGATCTGGTTGCTGGCGTTGGGATGACGGGTCTGGTTGCTGGCTTAGAGTCTTTGTGTTGTAGAGAGATGAGCCCCCATCCAGGGTCGGTTTCAGAATCGGCGTAGTCCTCGGGTTGTTGCTGTTGACAGTGCGCTGAACGGCTTGAAGTTCAGATAATCCCGGGCGCGAGGTCCCACTTTGTCACGACGTGGCAATTGAGAGGGGGGGGTAATAATGGCTGGTTGTCTTAGAGGTATGAGGTGCCGATGCTGTGGTTGACCTGGAATATTTATTTGTTCTCTACTGGCTCGCTTAGATGTTGTTAAACACACACAAACAGACAGTTCTAAGTTAGGCAAGCAAGTTTCTGGTTACGTTTCAGGTGTTTATTTATGATTCAAATTCAATATCCAATGATGAAATACACATACTAACATGCAGGGGAGATACAATGCTTGAGATATATGCACAGGAACGTCTAACACTCAATATACTGTGTTGTTGAGGAATCCAAGTTTAGGCTACGTAACTATAATGAGGAAATTACGATTACTGGCTAAGTATCTGCAAGTCCAAGTAACAATTCGGGAGCTAGACCAAAACGATGTATCTAGCTCGGGAGCTGGGAGAGATTTGCTTTAGTTTAGTTGGGCGGGCTTTTTCGTGGACACTAGTCACCTGACCCAAGGTTAATTTAGTTGGCTTACATTTAATTACATCCTATTTTCATTGGCTAGATTGAATATACATTTGCATAAGAAAAGCTTATTGGAGCCAAAAATGGATTGGGGGTCGGGGTTGCGAGGGCGGAAAGGGGGGGGGAGAGGTCTAGATGAAAGACAATTTATACAGACGTCATGCTGAGTGGGGGAATTTATCTCCCTTTGGTAGAATTTTAAGTAGTTAACTCAAGTGGCTGGGGGGGGGGGGGTTTCGGACGAGAATTAGTATATGTGTGCGAACTGGGTTCTTTGGTCAACGCTCAGGGAACGACCGTCTCAAAGCAATTGCATAACATGCCGCTAAGCTGAGGGGATATAAAAAGGGGGTGGGGGTGGCGGGGACGCGAAGAGGGGGTTTGAGTGAGGGATCGAGTAATGACTGTCTACACATGCGTTAAAATAGCACAAGATATAAATACATTAAGACATGATATGAATACATTAATATAGCATAGGATAAAATATATACATTCTAACTAACACATTCGTACCCATTCAACCAAGATGTAGTACCAAGTTGAATCGTATTAGTCAGTAGACTCTGAATTTGGGCGTAGTACAAGAGTATAGTGAAGGGTAGAGAAACAGGTGAGAAAGAGTGATGGGGAGATGTAATTGCGTAAGGGAGGGAGAAGATAGTGACGTCAGACTAACCTTCTCTCTATTCTAGCTAAACTTAAGCTAATCTAAGGTTCTAGTTATACACTGCTATCTATCTAAGTGCTAATAGTCACGATTAAATCCAGAATTGTGACAACAACTGTTCGCTACATTTTAATATCGAATTTAATAAAAGTCTCTTAAAAGAACACGGACGAGCCTTTCGGCTCTTGTGTCCAGGGCGTAACGCTTAGGATTAAGTAATCTCTGTCCGGGCTCCAGCCACCCAACGACACGCCGAAGGCCTGGCGTGCCGTGTAACGGGGAAGGTTTCCGCAGCCCAGCGATCGTTCACTGCGGTTCCCCTATGGACCATTATCGTGGTGCACTGTCACCCGGAAGCACAAATCCTATAGGTCTACTATAGGCACATGCATCCAGGCACCAGGTGGTTCTCGAGACGGGATTGCAGCGTCCATTGCTTCCTCCTCATCGAGACCAGTGGTCTCTCGGCAGTGTAATGGACGTCGGAGGGGGCTGTGCCTCATGCGTTCGCCCGCCAGTGTATTCTTAATGGAAATGTATCGGCGGTTTACACACTACGCCAGTCCTTGAGGCCACAATTCTTATGCATATGCCAGGGTCAGGTCGACCAGAAACAATTAAAAAGAACAAAAACTAAATACCGAAAGAAACATTCTCAACACTGTTTTATTAATACAATAAGCAAGAACAAAAATTAAATGCCGAAAAAAAATCGTTCTCACTTTTGTTTTAATGGTATTGAAATATTATTTTCTATGCTTTTTTTATTATTTACCTTTTCATTGTTTGGTATTGTGGTTTCTTTTTCTCTCAGATAGTATATTATTGTTAATTTAATAGGCTATTATTAATAACAAGTGAATTCAACACAACTGTTCGCTACGTTTTAATACCAGAAGCTTATCAGTAACAATTATGCATATGCCAGGGTCAGGCCGATTAGAAACAATTAAAAAGAACAAAAACTAAATACCGAAAAGAAACGTTCATTGTCTTTATTGTAATAGTCTCTTTTCTTTCTCTCTTAACAAAACACATTGAAGTTATTCGTTTCTCCGTAATTTTGACGGGCATAACCACTAGTTATTATACTAATAAGAGAGTTGAATGGCATGGACTTTTCCAACAAGTAGGGGGTCAGTATTAGACAAAATTGGTGTGCGGCCGGCTTGACTTATGGTTAGTTCACCGCACTGTCAAACGTCACGACACGGGATCTATCCCTGCCGCCGACCGGTCCCTGTCGCCCAAATATTTGCTAATATTAATGATATTTTTATATCAGTTTTACTGTGATGTCCTTAAATGCGTTTTATAGTGTCTGATACTAATGTAACTATCGTTAAGAGGAAGGGATAAGTAGTAATCGTACAGACTGGGTAGTTAATGTTATGTTTGAAAATATACGTATAAATACTTTAATCATATAATATTTAAGCAATTTTAAATACTTTTTACAGTTTCATCATTTCAAAGTTATAAATTGTAAGCCATTTATTCTTTTATAAAAGCAAAAAAAAGAAACATTAGAAATAATAGTTCAAATGAAACGGGTTAATTATCTCCCTTTAATTAAAAAATCGTTCCATATTTGATTCAGTAGTAATACCAAACAAGTTCTATTTTGTTATCACAAAAATTACTGACTAATTATAACCAACAAGCCACTTGTTTAGATAATTTGTTGATCTATTAATGCTTACATTTTTCCTTTTCAATTCTTTTAAAGATAATAAATAAGCACACAAATCTAGTCAAAAAAAAATAATTGCGGCAACTATATTGACCCTTTAACGTCCAGAGGGGAGGGGGAGTGGGCGCTACTAAAAAAAGTTAAGGGGGGGGGGCAATGAGCGGAAGAAAAATTTAAAAGGGTGCGGTGAGCCGAAAAAGGTTGAGAACCTATGGTCTAGAACAGTGATCGGCAACATACGGCAAGTTTGCCAGACTTATTACGCAAAACAATTTAAAAAAAAAAAAACCACTATTTCTAGAAGAAACAGAGTGCTAAAGCAGGGTGAATTTTAGGCTGTTGGCTCGCTAAATGAATTAGAAATCCCACACTATTATCAAAAGGTTGCCATTCCCTTGTCTAGACTAAAGAGTGTTGGTGTTATTACGACAGCCCTTTTCTTCATAAGAAATCCCCAAGTTGAGTTATCAATTCTTATTACAAAGGCGTTATATCAGTGGTCATCTATGTACTGTCATATATGCCGCAATAGATAAGTTTATTATCTCACTGGTCAAGTCGCTTGATATGCTTTTCAAGTATTAATTCAATAACAATGTAGATAATTATTAAGTAGTAGATGACTGTAGAATAATGAGTACCGAAATGTAGACTGTATTATTTATTTGGCTAGAGCCCCCATTCAGTTGAGGAAATATTGATTAGTTATGTTGTCTTGTAGTTATTATAATTACTGTTTCAATTGATAGTATCATTATTAGTTCATTTTGATATTAGTTTAGTGTAGTCTAGGTTGGTCCTGATTCAAAATATCCCCTGGTAATCTTTATAACATGGATTAGAGTTTTATTTGATTTCTTCAGGTGTATATTTGTGTTGGCTCAAATACACAGCAAGCATCGTGTTGTTATTGTGTAGTGTTGGCAATTACTATTGCAGTATAAATAAAACACACACAATACTGGAACGTAAAGAAACTGATATAAATCGAGTTTTGTAAAATAAAAACGAATTATTGGTGTAATCACAGAATCCTTCATTAACAGTCCGAATGATATTTACACAAGTGGTTAAGAATAGCACATGTCCATAGAATGAATAAGAAATATATTCAATAAGTTATGAATAGTATTGAAACTAATGGTAAAACAATATTTAATCCTTTATAGTATAAATCGGTAGGAATTTTATCTCAGAGCACAAGTTACATGTTTACCCGACGAGAGCTGCCAAAGAACTGATGGAACTTTTCTACTGATTCGCATGGGTCTATAATCTGGTTCGATACGATACTATAACCGAATACAAGAAAATACATTGCATCATGGCTGTTGTAAACAGAGAATATATAATAAAATATTAGCGTGCGAGGGAGTATCCGAATACTATCATTAGCATTGAAGTCGACCATGTCGTCCGGGCGTGTAACTTGGAAAAACCGTCGACCTTATTAGCTGGGAAAAACCAACGACCTTGGCCCATGAAATAATACGTCAATATTGTCCGGTTATTTAACTGGGAAAAACAAACGACCTGATTAGCTGGGAAAAACCAACGACCTTGGCTTATGAAATAATTTCTATCATTACTACTGCAATTCTTATGATTATTTTAGTATCAATTTAATTATTGTACAATGTATAAATTTACGTTTCGTAACAGTGCCAGGAAAGGTCCCTGTTTGACTCCGCTACACACCGAGAGGGTTGTGAGGTGGCACCATCGAAGAAAACTGTGCTGTACATGTTATTGTGGAAAGCCCCAATAAAACCATGAAAAAAAAGTGTTTTCCTATGGTCCTTGGCAACCCCCGTGAAATGGTCGTTCGACCCCCAAAGACGTCGCGACCCACAGGTTGGGAACCGCTGCCTTAGAGGTAAACGACTCAAATGACAGACGCCAGATTTAGATGAATGATGTGGAGAAACCAAAGACTATTATAAAAGGGACCGCTTGCTCTATTTTTAGAGCTTATATGTTCTTTTTCCGTGCGCATCCAATAACGCTATCTTAAATGACTTGTGCGCACAAACGTTTGCCTAAATGTTTCCGCTGTATACTACTTTCGATTTTAATTTTTATTTTTCATTCAGAAAATATTAGCGATTAAAAAAAAACGAAAGAGTACAGTGCAATAGGGAATCGGGAATTCCGAAAAAGAAGTCATTTGAGTCATCAGAAAGCAGAAATATTAAAGCAAGCGGTCCATCTTATTATAGTCTTTGGAGAAACTAACCTACGCCACTTTGAGTATGGAGGTGAAGAGGTTTTAAGGGGAGGGGCTGGGCACTTACAAGCTTGGATGAGGAAAGATAACTGCCTGATAAGTCTGAGTGACAGTTGGTGGTCCAGGAGGTAGAGCAGACCCAGGCTCTGTATGAATTGTAGCGCAACTGTTAGTGCTTATTATTATTTGTTATTATTGGTAGCGTGGTAATTTGTATAAGCAACTTAACATTTTATTATTCAGATCCAACTCAGCCGACATTTATTCTATTCAGCATATCAAACGTAGGCTTGAGAAATGATCAAGTAACAATTGTAGTTTCTACTTACTTCAAACTTTATTCAAAACGTAAGACACAGATATAGATATATTCTTCCATGAATAAAAATGTGGAATTGTAGGCACATATGATATACTTTAATTAAACAACTTTACAATGGAGATATTAAATCAGTTCTTTCACTTGGGGCCTACATAAGCAGAAGTCCCTCACAGTCTAACAAAAACTTAAGCTTTTATCATTGAAGAATTCCTTAAGTACATTGGGTGCACTGATCTATACAACTTTAATACGGGATACTAAATAATTAATGTAATAAAATGCAAATGTCTTAATATAATTATTTGATCAATAAACTCATTAATATCATTATTATTTTGGGAAAGGCAATATCTACAGCAACATTGGATAACTATATAATTATTAGAAGTAACATTGAAGTACGCTTATTTTAATTAATAACTCATTTTGGTGCGTTAGGCTGGAGTGCCGAAGGTCTTGGTTTCGAATCCTGGTGAAGGCCAGGATTTTGTTCCCGGGTCTGGAGGGTGTCCCTCGAGTCTGCCCAGCTCTGATGTTTCCAGCTCCGATGGATGCCTGACTTTAGTTGTGCCATAGTATAGGCGACTGGGCATTATGCAATTCCCGTGGCCACAGAAACTGGTGAACACAGCTATATCGGCCCTCATGGATCAATTTGGTCCGACGGGATACTTTACTTTTTTGTGTGTCAGTGGAAAAAATGTCGTCGAAATAATAGCAACACAGAAAACGATAGGTTTACTAGCTAAATTTACCCGGGGATACCCGGGGTAACAATTACTTATAGCAACGTACAAAAAAAAATGTCCAGACAAGAATTTAGGCTCATGTGTATTGATATTGCGATTATGCTTTATAGATATATAATATATATATAATATATCATCATTGGCTCCATAGTCTCGGAAGACGATTAAATTTGCGCTCTTGTAGTTTGGCCAGCCTTGAAGAATTGGCTATGTCTGTGGCATATATATATGTGGATATATATATATATATATATATATATATATATATATTGTTACGAATCTCGGTCATAAATGAATGACGTAGTAAGGCATTGACCTCTTAACAAGTGCGTATCAGAGTCCAAAGCGACCAAGGTTTGACCTTTATGCCCTGAGGGCAGTTTAAATAAAATAATTCGTTCAAATCCCGTGGAAATTGGAGGATAATTCTGGATCGTAGTAATTATAGAAAAAGAGGTTAAAATGCGTATTAAGACCCTGTAGAATCTTCGATGATAGTTTTCTTTGGAAAGTCCCGACCTCCTTAAAGTTAGTTCAGTTTAAACGTTTGTAAAGTGAAGTCGCTATATTAATACTTGTACATATAAAGTCATTTTGTTGAAATACTTATGTTACCATCAGTTGATAAAGTTTATTGATCGTTTATATTGAGTCTACAATTTAAATAAAATTGTTTATTCAACAACTGGAGTTGTTTGATCTATCAGTGTTGAGAAATGTGTTGAAGATAATTATCACGAATATAACTACATTACTGCATAGACCTGTCAGTCAAGGAACCCCTAGCTTGGGCTACAGATTAGCAGAATCTAGAGACTTCTAATAAAGATACAACTATATTCATTGAATCCGATTTAACGAGTCGTAATAATAGTCATCATCATAATCTAAAGGGCCATAACAATTTGCGGGCTTCGTCCGATATAGTTGTATAGTGAAGCATATATTCAAGTTGTGTTGTGTTGTGTGTTGGAGCAGTGACCTACTGAGCAAGCCTAAGAACGCTGAAATTACTCTTCCGATTGGAAAAACGTAAGTTGGAAAAATTTACCACTTTATAAATCTCTTAACTAAAGAATGGAATTTATTGAAAATCCAGAAGAAGAAGTTCTGAAAACTTTATCAATAAAGAAGTTAAAAGAGATCGCTGAGATCTTGAAGATAGAAGTTACTGAAACTACACCATCGAGGACTGTGTTGACACAGCAGATAAAAGATGTGTTGATTGCGAGTGGCAAGTTGAAAGTAGAATCAAGCGCGGAGGAATATCAAGTTGAAGGTCAGACGTCGAAATCTTCAATGTCCGAACAGTTGCGATTTCAACTAGAAATGAAACGGATGGAATTGGAAGATAAACGAGAACAAAAACGTCTTGATCGTGAGATAGAAGAAAAACGTCTTGAGATGGAAGATAAGAAAAGTCAAAGAGAAATAGAAAGTCAGGAAAGAGATAAGCAAAGTCAAAGAGAAAGTCAGGAAAGAATAGAACTAGCGAAGATAGGAGCTACTAAAAAAGAATCTCATAGTGATGTAGAGATTGCCAGATGGAAAAAGCTAGTCCCTACCTACATTGATAAAGAAAGTGAAATAGCTAATTTCTTCCAGACCTTTGAAATTTCTTGCAGAGATTTTAAGTTCCCAGAAGATAAATGGGGAATATTAGTGAGAACAGCTTTTACTCAGGGAAGGGCAAGAGATTGTGTTCTATTGTTAAAAGAGGAACAATTAAATGATTATGAAGTCATTAAAGACACTGTACTAAAGGCCTATAACCAAATACCGGAAAGTTATCGGAAAAGGTTCCGTCAGTACACAATGTCCCCTTACCAAACACACTTAGACTTCCTTCGAGCAGAAGAAAAGTTAATGGATCAGTGGATAAAATCTAGAAATATCTCCACATTAAAAGAAATGAAAGATATCATTCTCTTAGAAGATTTTATTAACAAAGTGAGGCCGGATGTAAGAATGTATTTATCCGAGCGTGACATCACTGACCCACATAAGGCTGCTGATTTAGCGGAACAGTACACACTGTGTCATAGAACCGCTGGTGACAAGAATTTAAATAGGGCACAACGGCAAGCAGAAAACACACAACAACAACATCGTGAAAAAGAGCATTTTGTGAAACAAAATGATGTTAATAAGAAACCTGTCAACAAAAACGTCCAATGTACTTTTTGTAAAAGAGTAGGACATAGCATTGAAGACTGTTGGAGTATAAGGAAAGAAAAAGGACCTAATAAAGTGGTAATGTGCGTCAGACATGCACCAATACAGAATGTACAAGAAAGCGAAGATACAAACGAACTGAATTCGAAGAAAGATTCTTCTAAACCAGAAACACTGAGGGTGGATTTGCCTGAGAGCAAAAGTCAGAAGGTAGAGAAATCTACAACTGAAGATAATGAGGATAAATATCCTGATTATAAATACAGAATGGCTACTATTTGATTAATTGTCCAAGTCCACAGAGACGAAAAAGTAGACCAAAGTATTTTTGACTCGAACAAGAGTCTGAAGTCATCGAAAGATGAAAAACCACCCGAAAGTCATGGTCAAGGGAAGAATAAAATTGACACAGAGACCCTGTGCAGTTTTCAACCGTTCATTAGTGAAGGTTGTGTGGCCTTACAAAAGGAAGGACCACTAAAGTCCGTAAACATATTACGAGACACAGGAGCATCATTAACACTGCTGCTTAAAGATGTATTACCATTGAATGTGAATACATTGACAGGACAGACTGTCCTATTGAGAGGTTTTGAATGGAAAGAAGAAATACCTCTACATAGGATATACCTCGCATCTGACTTGGTGACAGGATATGTGACAGTTGGAGTAATATCAAAACTTCCTGTTGAGGGCATATCTGTTATCCTAGCAAATGATTTGGCGAAAGGGAGGGTGAGACCTGAACTGATTGTGAAGGAGAATCCAGACCCTAGTCCTATTGTTGAGACAGGAAAAGAAAAAGAACTTTATCCTGTAGGTGATGTCATAAATGGTATGACACCACAGAAAAAGAAAGAAGAAATTATCTCACAAGAAAAGGAAAAGAAAGAAGAAATTCTCCCACGAGAGAAGAAAGGGGAAGAAGAAGTGGAACTTGATACTACTATTTTCTCCATGATTGAAGATTGTCCGAAAGGAAATCAATCAAAGAAGTCATCACAAAATGAATTGATTGCTGAACAGAGAGTAGACCCAGAGCTGCTACAGTTGCATGAGAAAGCTGTCGACGAGAAAGAAACTCATACTAATGATGTCTATGAACATATAGACCACAGCATGCTCAAACAACAATGCAAACCTGCAGTTGCCGGTCCAGATGAAGATTTGAGGAGCATCACTGAAGAAACGAGTGCGGAGAGCTGGACCGAAATTATCAAAAGCTCTGGGTTACCACAATCCATACCGACAGATCGAGGGACCAACTTCGCCCCGGAACTCTTCAATCCAGTCCTAAAGAACTTATGCCTGGAGCAGGAGATGTCAACTGAATCCTATCCGGAAAGTCGAGGAGCCTATGGACCAATCTTGGGACCCACTGACCGAGGACCACTCAAACTACTTCCAGAGGAATGGCAGACCGAATTGGATCTCCTTGGGCTGATCAAGTACCTAGATAAGTACATAAAATTTTTGTCTGACATAACTGTTTTTGTTAGAAAAAAATTGTACACTGCTCACATGCAGATGCCATTGTTGTGTGATGAAAGAAAGGCAAAAATATTATATCATTTGAAAATGATAAAGCCTTACCTTCTGAAAACAATTGGAATAAACTTGATGTTGTTAACATTGTTACTCTTATTTGTAAAATTTATGCCTGGAGTACAGGATGAATTGAATGACAAATTCACTGATAGTTAGTTACCAAACTTACTATTTTAAAACTAAAATCCCTTACTTGTGATGAAAAAGGACTGAGTAAAAGTATTGTTAGAATAAAAATCATTATAGTGTGATATTTCTAAACAAACTTGTTAGGTTGAGCATTTAAAATAATTGCTATAAGAGAAAAAGATCAGTTTTATCCGCAGAATTGGTTTCTAAATCAGAGGACATTATAAATGTGGACTGATTATAAGATATGTTTGAGAATCTCTGGAAATGATAATTCAAACATTTGGCAGAGAGGATAATTTGATTGAAAAAGATGTAAATGGTTTTGAGAAAAGAGAATTTTTCTATCACTAAAGTATTGAGAAATGTTTTAAGATTGTACTATGGATTTATTTTATAATGTACTGTTGTTGAAATAATTGCACTGAGTCAAGATGCAAATTTCTTCTATGTGAATTTATTCATTTGGTCTATTATCATTGAATGTATGATAAAGAAGGGTAAAAAAAAATAGTTGCAGCAAGGCAGAACTATGACTAACAAGAATTCCAAGAAATGTATTATATATGATTTTTCACTTTTAGGATACTGTTACATGAAAAGCAGACCAAAAGTAGAAACTAATAAAACTTTGTATCCTTGTTTGTATAAATTTAGGATATGTGCCACTGATTTGACACTGTAAACCAGAATGATTGAGAATTTCATGGTTGAAAATTTATAATGTTGACATACCAATGTTCAATAAATGTATTATTAATTAAGGATTTCATGTCAAGATTGTAAAACTAATCTATTTTTTTCTGTATGAGTTAAAATAGATTGAATGAATTGTACTGACAATCAAAAGATTGGGTAGACCTGAACACTGTGAGGAACAGGAGAACCTAGAATCTATGAATAATGAATAAAACCTTTGTGGAACATGGAAAAGAGCAATGGATTCCAACCTTACCATAACTGAAAAGCTGGGAGATGGAACCATTCAGACCAGAAATTGTTTTGTAAAAATTGTTAAATTGATTTCTGTCTGAAAAAAAAAATATAGTCTATGCTCTTTAAATTCTAATCTTTTATCTTTTGTACTTCAATAATATTGTATTTAAAATGTCTTTGATGTAATCTAAAGAAAATAAGTACTTACTGTGTAGTACTAAGATTGTATGAAGATAATATAATCTGCTTTGATTGATAGTTAATTAAGTAAATTAACCAAATTTGTTTCAAGTAAATCCATGTCTGCATGAAAGATAGAATGTTTCAATGTGAACTCTTTTAAAAAGAAAATAATGACGTCGAAAGGTCATGGTAAAATGAAAGATTGAAATATTTTTAATGAAATTGTCTATAATCTATTTTAATTCTGGAACAGACTATGTTTAATGTTCTTAAACTAACATAAATGAATTTAATTTTGAGATGATAGTTGTTAAAGAATGCTCATTTAATATGATCACCTTTTAATCGCGTAGAGACTATTTTGACCTAAAGCGGTGATGAGGTAAAAATTTGCATAGCGATGTCAATATTGTTAGAATCAATTGAGAATGAGAGGGTGAAAAAAGGAATAGAGAGAGAGAGTGCGGAATTGACCTACATTTTGGGTTTTGACACATACAGTATTGTTTAAAGTTTAATGTGTTAGCCAGCCTACAAACATGAAAAAAAAATACTGTCGAAGCAATAATATTTTTTGTTGTAAAGTGAAATTAGGTCAGGGCTAGTATTTTTTTTGTTTTGTAATTGAGTTAGGCCTAGCATGTGTTCTATCAGAACGTTGGTTTTTTTTCTCCTTATGAAAAAATAAGTCGTGCCTGCATAGACATTAAGTGATTTTTTCTTTTGTTGTTTGATTACAAATGTAAAAGCTAAGTTTATAATTAAATGAACGAGAGAGTTTTTATTAACGTGGAATGATAATGGAATGGAAATTATTAGATTGTATAATGTTTAACCCTATGTATTTTTCTTGTATACAAGATTTAGATAAACAATTTAATTGTCCATTGTTTTGAATTAAAAATTGAATGATTGAATGACTGTAGTTAAGCCATTTGATAAGATGAACTTAAATTGCATATATTATATGTTATTGTTATCAGTTCGATTGAATTATTGGGATAGCCATTTGAATGGTATTGTTTTCCCCGGAATATTTTCTTTTATAATTATTCCTTAAAATTAACATTTTTTTTGTATTGTAAAATGTAAAAGAAATAATTATAAATTTTTTTAAGGGCGGTCGTGTTACGAATCTCGGTCATAAATGAATGACGTAGTAAGGCATTGACCTCTTAACAAGTGCGTATCAGAGTCCAAAGCGACCAAGGTTTGACCTTTATGCCCTGAGGGCAGTTTAAATAAAATAATTCGTTCAAATCCCGTGGAAATTGGAGGATAATTCTGGATCGTAGTAATTATAGAAAAAGAGGTTAAAATGCGTATTAAGACCCTGTAGAATCTTCGATGATAGTTTTCTTTGGAAAGTCCCGACCTCCTTAAAGTTAGTTCAGTTTAAACGTTTGTAAAGTGAAGTCGCTATATTAATACTTGTACATATAAAGTCATTTTGTTGAAATACTTATGTTACCATCAGTTGATAAAGTTTATTGATCGTTTATATTGAGTCTACAATTTAAATAAAATTGTTTATTCAACAACTGGAGTTGTTTGATCTATCAGTGTTGAGAAATGTGTTGAAGATAATTATCACGAATATAACTACATTACTGCATAGACCTGTCAGTCAAGGAACCCCTAGCTTGGGCTACAGATTAGCAGAATCTAGAGACTTCTAATAAAGATACAACTATATTCATTGAATCCGATTTAACGAGTCGTAATAATAGTCATCATCATAAAGAGGGCCATAATAATATATATATGCTATAATTACTATTCATTGATAATTATACTAATTTCATATATTCAAACCCTATGACATAAAAATCGCAAAAAGTATTTTAAAAAGAGAATAATTGTATTTGCATGAGGGATATGGTAGAGAGCTCTAGGCATTAAATAATTTATGTATCTATTTATTTATGAAAGCGGTAAACAAAACTTTAGCTTTAAAATCTTTTACCACCCCGAGAGAGTTAAGTGTATTTAAAAGTATATCAGAAAACATTTACATAGAAAAGATTATTGCTGGGGGTGAAAGGATGACTGGATAACTCCAGTATGTCAGGTACGTATACAACCTTATGGTATGCTGCTAGATTATCGCCTCCCTTGATATTATATAAGATAAACAAACACACTTTTTTTTGTTGGATAAGCATAAACTTTAATATTGCTCCGATGTACAAGGCAACTTGGATAAATACGGAAATGTGGAGTATGCTATGAAGATACTTTCGAGGTATACGGTGTCGAAGTGTATCCTGCTTGGATGAATGTAACGAGCTGTGCCTTTTTTGCTTTTTTTTTTTTTAAAGCTTGTTTTATACTGTATGAAGCACATAATATAGAACAGGGATCGGAAACCTAAGGTAGGCGCTCCACAAGCATACCAAAGTGCGATTTTCAATGGCACACAGGATACCTCCAAACTAATAGAGATTGTTTTATGCACGTCAAAACAACGTAAGTCAGCAGAATTAATGAGTGCTGCGTGGCAAAACTACGTGGAAATTACGCTAGACGTTGAGTTGTAAAGTTCAGGAAAGTTTGTGTGCAAATATCTCAGATCTCTATTGGACTTGTGAATGAATCTATTATTGTTAAGATATTCGATTTTATAGCGTCTCACTCTTCATTGATTTACACACGATGCAACTCTCTTCTAAAAGAAAGTAATATGGAATATAGAAGTCTGCTGTTGTACACAGTGTTCCTTGGCGTAGACGAAGTTAAGTCTTGATCAGATTCGTTTCTTGTCTGGAAGCAATTAGGTCTAAGGTTGTTGTTGTTGTTAGGAAATAAAAAATCTTTTTCCGGTATTGAATGAGAAAGACTGACTGTTGAAGCCGATGGTTCTGAATGACACAGCGACATATTTCAATGAATTAAACTTGCATTTACAGGGACGGGGTCATTGAGCACATGAACTGTTTGACCACTGGAATGGATTTGCATTGAAACTGGACACATCTGGTCGTGAAATAAATTTCAAAATATTTTACAATTTCCTCAATTTAAGGCGCGGGACATGGTGGTCGAGCGGCATACCGAAGGTCCTGGGTTCGAATCCTGGTGAAGGCTAGGAGTTTTTCCATTGGAGAAAAGTAAAGGCTGCTGGGCATTGTGCTGGACACACATCCTCTAGAATACCGTGGCCACTGAAACTGGTAAACGCTGTTCCACCGGCCCTATGATCAATTTAGTCCGACGGGTACTTTACTTAAGATTATTAAGATAGATAAATACATAGATAAATAGATAGATACATAGATAGATACATAGATAGATACATAGATAGATAGATAGATAGATAGATAGATAGATAGATAGAGAGATACATAGATAGATACATAGATAGATACATAGATAGATAGATAGATAGATAGATAGATAGATAGAGAGATACATAGATAGATACACAGATAGATACATAGATAGATACATAGATAGATACATAGATAGATACATAGATAGATACATAGATAGATACATAGATAGATACATAGATAGATACATAGATAGATACATAGATAGATACATAGATAGATACATAGATACATAGATACTTATATACATAGATTTCAGAAGTACATTGAAGCATTTAAAGCGGAGATTTCAAAACAATGTAAGGACTTTCAAATTCATGGACTCGTGCTTGGTCTAACTACAATCTTCTTAGATCTGGATCTTTTAGTGAAAAAATATTGGCGATTTTAAAATGCAGCAGACGAGTTTTACAAGGGTCACGAGAATTAAAACAAAAACAACCGAGTCACGAAAAAAAGAAATCTTTTGGAAACACTGGGTCTGTTGCTAAATGTCTATATCTAAGTAGACCGCCAGCCCCCAATCAAAACTACAACAACATGACAATGGCCATGCCCTCGCTGCCCCTTTCAGCAACATCAATGTACCACCCACAATTGTTACACACACTCACCGTTTTCTATCTCTCCCAAATTAAATATCAGCACCCGCGACCACTCCCTTTTTTTTAAAATGTTCACGACACCCCCTCTTCACCCGCCATCGCAACATATACCCCCCCTCCCCTTTCCCCCCACTCATTCAATTGGTCTTTTTGAAAACGCGCCCTCCCCGTTTACACCATACAGCCGTACAGTCTATGTACAATATAGCTATGGTGTTATTAAGTGGCACTTCTTATCAACATTCCTAGGCAATCGACTCTCTCATGTGTTGCGAGATTTGTTTGACAGGAAATCGCGAGCCCGATTAAATTGAAAAAAAAACACAAGAAAACGGGGACTTTCCTTATGTGTCCTATTCCATTTTTTTAAATTGTTTCACAAGTTTTCTTTATCGGGAATATCCGCTATATAAACGGCAATTACCGCTAAACATGCAAGGGAGGTGCCAGCGGCCGTATTTAAATTCTTTTAATTGCCATTCATCCACGACTTCTCCACGAGGACCAAAAGCAATAAAATGGCGTCGCTTTTTTCTAAAGGCCAGAAACCCCCATGTAGATGCCAATGGAAACGTAACCTTTGGCGTTTCCCTTTTTCCACTTTGAAAATTATCCGCCTTGCGACATTTTTTTTTAAAGATTAGCCTTTTGATATTGTGTATGTTTAGAGCAAACAGTCTGGCTTTTTAAAAAATGTTTATGTTACATATTTCACCACTACGAGACAACCCCGCCCCGCCCCACACCCCACCCCACACACGCTCAGACACCCCGCCACCTTCCAAGGATCCCCAGAGTTCAGCCAGAAGAAGTGATGAAGAATGCAGATAAGCCAAATATTACATGCCCCCCCCCCCCCCGGGTCTTTCAACCAGGATTGGAAATTGAACATTGAGTGTGTGTGTGTAAGGGAGGGGGGGGGGCGATGGCAATTTGGCCCGCCCTTTAATGGTAGAGACGGTGTGACAAATTGTTGGTTTTAAAAATGATGGTGTGGATGTGAGTCAATAAGAAAATGATAGTGCCGAGTGGCGTTAGGGTTGCGGATTGGTGGAGAAGGGAGGGAAACGCTAGAAAACAATTTCTCGCTGAACATGAAATAGAGCTGATGAACGAACCTAAGTTAGCCAGTTTCACTCGCGAATGGCATATTTAATGGTAGGGGATGGTGTGGCTAGCACTTCCTATTCAATTTTACTCGCGCTAATGTTTGATAGACCCTGTGAGGTCATTATGACCCAGGGTAAAAAAAAATGTTACGGCGCCATGAACCCGGTTTTAATCCTGAGATACGGAGTCCTAGCTAGCGTACCAAAGGTCCCCGGTTTGAAGCCTGGGGAAGGCTGGGCTTTGTTACTAAGTCTGGAGAGTACCCATGAGTCGACCCAGCTCATAGGGGTACCTGACAGTATTTTGTGGATAAATTGTGATGTCTGGGCATTGTGCTGGCCACACATTCCCCTTGTATGTAACGTGGCCCCCTACAAATCAAATTGTTCTAGCGGGGATACTTTACTTTAACATTTTTGCGACTAGTAACCTCAAAATGGCAGCCCAACGCTTCTTATCCAGACCACCGCGTCTCCACTGGACGACGCAGTGTTAATAGCATTCGGAGGGTAAGGTGACTACACATAAAGAAGCGGTACGTGAAGACTGAAGAAGTGAAGCAGATTGTTTATCAGTTTCGCTAGCCACTTATAACTAAGAGATGGTGTGTCCAGCACAATTCACAGCCTATTTTACATTCCTATATCTAATAGAGTTAAAGACATTATCCATCCATCCAAGCTAGATTCGAACCGGGGACGTTCGAATTGACAATCGGAACGCATACGTGACACCTTAAAGAGAAAAATACAACAAATGGAGGCGTAATGGCGTATTGACATTTGACCTTTGAACTGGAGGTTGGAATGGTGAGACTTCAATATTCCCAGGCCCAAAGTCAAGCCAGTGACCTAACTTCTGCCAGTCAGTGTCAATGTATAGTTTGCTTTGATCACTGGCCTGTCTGTTACGGTGACTTCAGCCTGTCAAAACTATTTCCGCCAATGTCATTGGCGGCCTTGATTAAATATAAGCCTTTACAAAATATTGGAAACATTAGCCAAGTAGTTAGTAAAAAAGTTCTCCCGTAGGACCAAATCGATCCTCTAAATGCATACTAGGGTATTGTGTGGCCAGCACAATGAACAGCCCACTTTACCCCTACTAATGTCAAGGACCCATCACAGCTAGGTATATTCAGGAACACCCTCTCTCTAGGTCTCTTGATGAATGTTTGAAAGAATAATTTAATTCTTGAACTTATGTACCGTAGCCTACAATCAACTCCTGCATACTGATCGCCGAATGCGCTAAAACACTTATATAGATTTTGGTGCAGAAAGTAGCGTAGGCCTACTACAATCGGATTTTCCCGAAGCTTTCCGAATTGAAAAAAAAAAATGAGTAGCCTACTAGAAAGTAACAGCAACCACGAGATATCATAACTTTATTACGTCATTATGAATAGCTTATCTTTCAACATACTCTCTATACCAAAATCAAATATCAATAAACAACTCTACATGAACTATTATAATTGTATGTAGCCTATGCACGCATAACAACATATGTCAAATAGCTTGTTCAATAGTTTATATATTACACATAATTTTTGGATAACGTAAAGCTGAAAAACGAGATTAACGTATTTTTCTTATTGTCAACACACGTAAATCTACGTGGAACGTCTACAGCCTGGTCTCCAGGTGTATGAGGTTGTCAATAGATTCTAATTTTAACTTTGAAAAAATTGTACTCAGAAAATCTTTGACCTTTTGAAAAAGCGAAGTATTGAACTATCGACCTGTCTACTTTCCTGGTAAATAGCTTGAACTTAATCTGCCTGTCTCTCTGTCCGTCTATATCTCTCTCTGTCTCTCTGTGTCTCTCTGTCTCTCTCTCTGTGTTTCTCTGTCTCTCTCTGTGTCTCTCTCTTTCTCTCTGCCTCTTTCTCTCTCTGTCTCTGTCTCTCCTCTCTCCTCTCTCACTGTCCCTCTCTCTGTGTCTCTGCCTTTTTCTCTCTCTGCCTCTGTGTGTGTCTTTCTCTCTGTCTCTCTCTCTGTCTCTGTGTCTCTCTGTCTCTCTCTGTGTGTGTCTCTCTGTCTCTCTTTAAGTCTATGTCTCTCTCTGTGTCTCTCTCTCTGTGTCTCTCTCCCTCTCTCTATATATATAGGCCTATATATGTATATTTTATTAATTTGTCTGGCAATCGGTATGACTGTCTGACTATCTATCTATTTCTATTTGAATATTTTGTCTAAATCTGTGTTTTTAAACTGACTTTGCCTTTAAAGTCACTAGTTGTCTATGTCTTTCTCTCTCCTACGAATCTCTCTGTTGATGCCTCTCCTATCTCTCTCTTTCTTTAATCTCTACATTTACATTTCTTACATCCCTGTCTATTTATCCCTCCTATACTCTCCTCCTCTTTCTCTCTTTCTCTCTCCCTCTCTCCGCATGTCCGCATTTCTCTCTCCTTTTTTTTATTATCTTGAATTTGGCACAATAAGCCTCAGTGAAATTACATAGTCCCCCCCCCCCCCCCCCCAAAAAAAAAAAAAAAGCTTGATCATGGTGATAACCCAAACAAGGTCGCAATTAATCAGGGTCACAATACTAATTATGCAGCAGAATAGATACCTCACCCAGCTCCCCAGCTCCCCAGCCCCTCTCATCCGCCCACCCCTCGGGCCACGCATGTCATGACTATGTCGGCTACGGCGATGGTGGTACTCCGGTGGGGAGGGGATGGGCGGATGTGTCATGACAGATTAATCTTCCATCACCTGTGACACTATAGATTTCTGTCGTGCGTCACATGGGTGGGGAGGGGGGGGCGGGTGTGGCAGACCGCCGCCACGCAGGTAGGGGCGGCGGAGACGTCGCAGGGGCCTCCGGGCCTACTCACCCCCCCCTACACACACGCGTCCTCCCCCCCCCCCCCACCTCTCCTCTAATGACATAATGTCATTGACATGATGGCTTGTTCCGCCACGGGATGTTATTGTTATAAAATATCGATGCAAGCTTTAATACTGCCATGCCTGACTGAGAGGTTAACAGTTGACATATACATCATACATATGATTGTGTTAGCTTGGGAAATTTGGGGGGGGGGGAGTATGGATACGATCTGGGGGTGGTAAGTACTGGATTGGAAAAGGGGGAGGGTGTACCTATATAATAGTGGTAAAATATGGAGAAAAAAAAGAAAGTTTGAAATTGCGGCTGATTTCTGCAAGTGAGTTGGAAGGTAGGCCTATAGAGTAGGCCTATATAAGCCTACGTTTTATTTGCTGTGCAGCAGTTCTTCTTAGTTCTCATCTTACTTTCTTTTTCTTCTTCTTTGTTCTCAGCTAAGTAGCAATGATATGCATAAGCATTGTATGGTCAGCACAATGCACAATCTCTACACCGACCTTCCCCCCTTCCCGATTACAGCGCCCCCTCTAGCTTTCCAAGAAGGATAGTATATAAAAGTAAAGTAGGCCTACTCTTCTGACCAAATTGACCCATAGGGCCGGTTTCTCTGGCCACGGCATGCGATGGGATGTGTGGCCAGCACAATGCCCAGCCAACTTTACTTTACCCCAACTAGTGTCAGGTACCCATCAGAGCTGGGTAGTCTCAGTGACACCCTCAAGTCCCTAGTTTTCACCAAGATTCGAACTCAGAACCTTCAGAACGCCAGTCGAACGCGCTGTCCTATACTGTAGGCTATACAAATCAAGAGATGACAACAATATGATGTTTGATACTGGCTTTTATGAAAGACTTATACAAACACCAAAACACACAAACTCACACTTGCATGCACGTACTACAAACACGTTCACATAAATAGGCCTACACACCTGTTTATATGCAATCATTGCATCTCTTTGATATCATTTATATAAACAGTTCTAATCAAACCTTGAATAAAATTGTCTCCTATTCGTCTCAAAACAAGCAACGCACAGACAAAACCTCTCTCCCCCCCTTATCCGTCCCCCCCCCCCATCAAATCCCTGATTCCAACGCCTCTTCTTCGTGTAGACTTTATAAATTGCTCTATTTTCTGAAGTCATCAATCATACAGAAATCTCACTCGACAATCATTTCGTCTGCTGTGGCCGTTATCCAGAATTACATCCAGCATCCAATATTTGTTTTTTTAAGACATGGTGAGTTGGAGAGTGTGTGAGTGTGTGTGTGTTTGTGTGTTTGTTTGTGAAGACATGACGAATGTTGATATTATCGCATGCTCCAAACATGCGAGGAATGAATCTTGAAGGAATATAGGGACAAAATGTAGCCTACGCCTAAATAGCGGTCTATTTAACATACAATATATATATATATATATAATGTAGGATGATTGTGTGGCTCCGATTCTCATTGGTTTATTGGACGACGCGTGATCTTATTATCTCATTTTTTTTTTACTTTTGCGATTTTGCTTTCTTCGTGTGTCTTTCCTAGTTTAACATACAATTGGCAGAAGGTAACAGAATCTCCAGGTCTAAACAAAAACAGCACAAAAAAGAAGAGCCGAGCAAACAAGGTGCATCTTGTGTGTGCAATACCTTCAAAAAAAAAAAAGGCTCCCAGGGCCCACATAGGTCTCAATAGGCCACCAAAGAAGCCACAAAGCGAATCGGAGACGAGGTCCATCCTCGGAAATGAGGAACGAACAGAATTGAACAGTCAAGAGCTGTATCTGTCTATTAAATAATATTTAATAAAAAATAAAAAGAACTTTCCCAGTGTTGTACCTATTGTTCAGAACTGCTATACTCTCTATATATTAATTTGTAGCAGACATCGTTTTCCTTAACCGGAAAAAGTTTTTTAGGGATACATTTCATTTTGATAATTAGTCATATAGGCCTATATTCTACGAAATTGCACTATCAGTAGGCCTAAAAATAAAAATAAACTTTCTTGCATAATTTTACCTAATTACGTTGAATGTGTTTTATTTACATTATGCAACATTACCTTTTAGGTTGTTTTTTTTACTATGTCACATTACCTTTTAGGTGATTTAGTTACATTACGTCATCTTACCTTTTAGCTTTTGCGTAATTCCACCTGTTCAACTTTTAGGTGACGTATTACCTACATAATGTCACCTTCTTACAATTTAAAATTAATTGATGTATTATTTTAATGCTACAAGCTAGCTTTTTAGCTAACGTCACCTGCTTACTAACAAACATAATACGTGTATTCGCAATCTAATTACAATCGGGTTGCACACACACGCACACACACACGATTGTTTCTTGTTTCCATCCGAACAATTAAAAACAAAGGGCGGCCTTGACATTCCAGGCCAGACATCAGTAGGTTAACCCTTCCCCCCCCCCCCCCCCCCCCCGCCAAACTTCCCGAGTGTCTAAATTATGTCACAATATTTTCACTTTGATTGTGAGGCACAGTTTTCCCCAGCGAAAAAAAAAATAACAACCTATTGTCACATGACCCAGTGGCCCATTCTCCCCGCGCGTCCCCTATTTACCCCCCCCCTCCCCACCACCACCACCATCCCCCTCTTCCATTTAGAACGTAGCCCTCCGTTGTCTAGCCGCGAGCCGCGAGATAATAATATAAGCCTTGAGGATTGACAAGTACCGAAAACTATATGAAAAACATTTATTTTATAAACTATAAGAAATCCTGTAGTTTGTGTGGGAAAATAAAGTCTACTGTATGTGTGAGAGAAATGGAGTTGTTATATTTTTGATAGTGCTGAATATATAGACCCACCCGGATAAACATCCATTTGATTGTTTACACTTCACCATACATAATACATAAGGTTGCCAGACGTCAGGCTAATGGAGGACATGTCCTCCATTATAGTCCTTTATAGTCATTTTTTAGACTTTTGTCCTCCGTCCGGCAGGCAAAACTAAAGACCTTTAAAATGTCCGGCTTTTGTAATATTTTATGTTTTGTAGGCGTAGGCCTACAGTATATAGCATAGTGTTAACTTCTTAAGAATATAAGCCACAAACAATTGATCATTGGTACAAGAATAGAATGATCCGTTTTCTTAAAGACTCCTGTATGAGCTGTAAAGTTTATTTTTCAAAGTTGCCTAAAAGCAAGCTGCCTTTTAGCCTACTGGGAATTTATATGTTATTTTATTTAAAAAAATGTTTCTTGTTCAGTTTACCAATACGCACTTATTGGCAGCTCTTGTAATAAAATTATACTGATTAAACGGGTTTATTGCGAAACTATTCAATTGAAACACAATGTCCTCCTTTGTCGTCCTTTTGACACCCATGTGTCTGACAACCCTACATTAAATAAACCAACTAAAAACCAAAGTAATAATCTATGCTTTTTCAAATTGATCATTCGGATATACCAAAATAAAAACTAACCTTAACCGCATCTCTAAACAGCCTTTTTTTTTTTAAATGTAAAGAGTGTCACTGTTAAATGTCTCTTTCTAACACGAACCTTTGAATACATAAATGTCTGTTCTCCCTAATTCTTTATCTTATCTTATATATTACAGACGCTCCTTGTCTAAAGAAGATTATTGCGCCCTACGCTCATTCGTGGTCTAAGTCTAGTCTTGCATTTTGTATTTAGTGTTTTAAAGGATGTTAAGTTACTTAATGTTACTTGATGTTAAGTTTTTTTCTGCTTTGTTCAGGCAACCCATTTTATGCGAGAATGCCACTAGGGAAGAAAGAGTAGGCTACCGATGCGTGTATGCATAAGGGATATATAAAAGTGTTTTTGTCCTTATCTTTATCAGAACATTGTAGCATTTGTTACAGTGAACTACTGATCTTTATCAGATCATTGTAGCATTAGTTACAGTGAACAGCTGATCTTTATCATTCTTCCCTTCACATTTCTTATGGCAGTATATTTTCAAACACAGAATATCTTTTTTAATTTTATATAGGCTAATCTAGTTATTTATGGGTCAGGGTGGCCGAGCAGGCAGCGCGTTCGGCTAGCCTACCGAAGGTCCTGGGCTCGAATCCTGGTGAAGGCTAGGATATTTTCCCCGGGGACACGAAGGTGGCCCTGAGTCTACCCAGCTCTGATGGGTACCTGACTTTAGTTTGGGGTAAAGGAAAGGCGGCTGGGCAATGTGCTGGCCACACATCCCCTAGTATATCGGGGCCACTTAAACTGGTGAACGCTGCTTCATCGGCCCTATGATCAATTGGGTCCGACGGGATACTTTACTTTAGTCTAGTTATTTGTTTGTTTGTTTGTTGTTTTTCCTTCTGTTTCTTCTATAAACATTTTCAAATGGAGTCTAGATTTTAAATATATATTAATATATTATAGAAAGTCTCTAACTTGATGCATGGATTTTAAAATCTCACAAAACAGAATTTTTCTCACTAACATGTATGTTTTTTCTTCTTTCATAAAAAAAAAAAACACATGTAGGTTCAATAAGTTATATTCAAACGAAAATTTCATCTTGAACCTAAGACTGACCAATCGCATTAGTCTACGATCGCCACGTGACCGTGCCAGACATTGATAAGAATAATCCCTCCACTCGCTACTACCCTCCTCGCTAACCCCACGCCCCACACGCAACTCGTAACTTATTTTGCTCGATTCATAAATAGCAATAGGCGAGGACACTCCAGATTCATCCCACGAGTGGACTCGACCATAAACTAGACCAATGGTACTTTTTAATGACTCCCTCCACCCAAAAAGACTTACTGGGCTTTAATAATTGGCTACATTGAACTGGGTCAGGGTTTCTGGCTTGTACAATAAATATAAGTGGATCTACTGGACTTAACCAGACCTACTGGGCCTATAGATGTTGGCATATTTAGAACAGGCCGTTGTCACATTTCTTCAATGGTGAGTTATTATCTAAGCCCGTGAGTGGTCAATGCGGGTGTTATACTAAACAACGTCTGAATATAGTGTGTAGGTATTGTGTCAACATTCAATCATAATAATAATAATATTTGTATAGCGCTGCCAATAAACATAATGTAAACTCAGAGCACATTTAACACACAACTAAGAACACGGATATAATCTCTAAGGCTAAGAAATATATAACTTATTGATGATTTTTAAACTTTACAAACATAAGCAAATAAAATAAATGAAGCATTAACCGACCGAATATATAAGACAATAGGGGTCTAAAGTCTAAAGCATGTTATCTAAGGTGAAAATAATGAGAATTTTAAATTCTTTTTGAAAGTGACAACAGAGAGAACAATAATATTGTTCGCCTGAGTTGAATGGGAGTTGATTCCATACCTTCGGACCGGATAATGAGAGGTTGACAATAATACGATCCCGTTTATACGTCATTTCCGGGGGCAGTCGGATCTTTTGTACGGACAGGTCATTTTGTTTACGGATTGTGTGTCCGATGTGAGGATATACCTCTACGGATGGGCAGGCAATGCCTACACCCAGATAAGGAAAGAATTGACAACATTTAACAATTATGCATGCATGGTGAACCTAAAAGGTCGATGCATTCCAACACTCCCGGTCCTATTCGTTAATTTACTAACAAAACATGCATATTTGCTGTGTTCCTGGTTGTTCTGTGAGTAAGAAAATATGTAGGGGATACAATCATTTCCAAATGATGTTGCAAAGCTTTATGGTATAATTATTTCTACTTGAACTTTTACTTGTATCTTATTTGTCTTATTATTATTATTATTTTATTTTATAAATGAGAGGCGAGATTAAAAGTGTCGGGAAATTAGAAATATTTTCAAGGGTTCCATTAATAGAAGTTTAAAAAAAAACAACAACTTCAAATAGTGGAATCGAAGATAATAATAATGAATAGCCAAAGAATTCAGCGCGCGATTGTATGCGTATGCCCACGCGTCCGCGTGTGTGTGTAGAGGCGTGCCCTGAGGGGGCGGGGGTCTAGGGGCTAATCATAACTGTGGAGAATTCTCAAGATCTTTGAAGGAAGTTGAAAGAGATGGACTAATGAATGGGAGGGGGGCCCAGCCCACCAAACAAATGCGCAGAGGTTTTTTTGAGGGGGGGGGCCCGGGCTAAGATGACGGCCCGATCACTTTGTTTTTCCTCATCTCGTTAAAACACAATTTTTATTAGAGTTTGTTTTTTCTCTCAGTTTTTTTTTTTTTTGAGCTAACATCTTTTCATTTCCTGTTTATGCGTGGAAATAAGCCATTTGTATAGGGGGATCATTTTGGTTCTCCTCTGATGATTGGATGAACTTGTTTTTTGCCTTTTGACCAATATTTCAGTCATTGTCCAACATTTTGTGTTTTTTTATTTTTTTGTTTTATTTTTTTATTTTTTATTTTGGATAAGAGCAGGGCTTTAGAATAAACTCAATCGGGAGGGGCGTTTGTGTAAAAGGAAACAAAATTGTGGAGAGTGAAAGGGGGAGTGGCTTAAAGAGTGGCCCAGAACTTTCCAGAAGACACTCTTACAGATGCCGGGTTTTTTTCTTGCACGTGCAAAAAGATGGCCGGAGGGTGAATAAACTGTTATCGGAAGTGAAGAAATTCTCATTAGTTACTAACAAAACACCTTCACTTTGTGTGTGTTTGCAAAGTGCTTAATTATATTTGAAAATGGCGCCAAGATTCTTAACTCTTTTTTTAAAAATTAGCCTAGCTTTAATAATACCGTTTATAGAGCCTCCGTGGTCTATTGACAAAATTTTTTTTTTTAATTTTCCAAAGGTTCAGATGATATGTGTATTCTTAGAAGAGGTTACCCTGGTATTGGTGTGTACTTGGCGCCCATTAGAAGCGAAACAAACACAGGTGGGGCAATGTGTATGTCAACAATCTCACTTGCGTGCCATATCCAAGACAAAAACAAAACAGACCCTTAGACAAACTGAGCTCTTCGCCCGAGTTTTCCCGCCACCCGAGGTGTCATACATTGTGTTACCACGAAATCTACAGAAGACAACTTATTGACATTGCACGGAGCTGTGGTCGCAGATGTCCTTTCAAAGGGGCAGAATGCGGCCCACAGACCGCTGCTCGATGGATACCTTTACTAGCCGCGGCACTAAAGTCCCCCCCCCCCAATATGGCGTTATTGCAAACTTTGTGGGGCAATATACATGGACAATCAGCTGATGCGGCGAAGACATGGCGCCTGATGCTAAAGAAAAGGTGGTCGTGCATAGTGCTGGCCACACAATCCCCTAGTATGCCTTGGCCACAGTAACAAAATGGTGAACGCGGCATCACTGGCCCTATGGTCCGAAGTGATACTTTACTATACTACTCAAAAAATAAATAATCACCATTTTCATGTTCTCTTCCCCACTAATAAATTTATTTTAGCGTATTCTCGCCCTCTTAATAAAAACGATATTCGGGTTTGTGTTGTTTGTTTACCCCCCAAAAAAATGGAATCTTCCGTGTGGCCTTCCCTACCCAAAAGAAACTCTATTGCCGATTCAATTTCCTAACAAAATGGAAGCTATTTTCTATAGTGAGAAGTTGTAGATTCTAGAGGCATACTTTCTGATCCTCACAATTAGGTTTTGATTTAACACTGAAAGTAAAGTGTTTGGCAAATTTTGTTGAACAACTCGATTTTCTATGCTATTTGCTTTTATGTTTTAAGGGGTTATCCACAAATAACGTCACGCGATCGGCTCACATATAATAATATATATTTTTTTGTTTAGTCTTCAACACATCGCCTCACTTCTGCTCATACAAGTTTCACTATGTATATGTCATGGGGCACTGAGGCGTTGGCCTGGCGTACCGAAGGTCATGGGTTCGAATCCAGGTGAAGGCTAATACCATTCTAAGGAATTGAGGGTGTCCCTGGGTCTACCCAGCTCTAATGGCAACCTGATTTTACTTGGGGAAAAGTAAATTTGGTTGGGCATTGTAGGCCTACTTGCCACACAATCCCCTATTATGCTGTGATAACAGAAACTTGTGAACACTGCTTCACCGTCTCCATGGATCAATTTGGTCCGACGGGATATGTGATATGTGTATATGTCAAGTCTCTTACTCAGCCCATTTTTCCATCACACAACAAATTGTAAAAAAAAATCCAACACTTTACAGCGCCTACAGTAGCGTAGCCAGGGGGAAGGGGGGAACAGGGGGAGCGGCCGCTCCCCCTACAACCATTTTCGAATAAAAGGGGCTTTTTCGGGGAAAAAATAATTTTAGTTAATAATTTTAACAAGCCATGAAGCACAATTTATGCTGTTTCTAATTTTTGTTTCTTTAAATTGCATTTCAACAATTTAATTTATTACAATAATTTTGAATCATTCAGAATTCCAACAGCGTGAAAGTCAAACTGATCAACTATATCATTTATATAAGACAATTTTTTTAGTGCCTTAGCAAGACTAAGAGCAAAAGAAAAGAGAAAATCATTAAAGCGTTTTATATTTAGTAAAAAAATTAACATATTTGTTATTATCAGCTTTTAAAAAAAAAAACAATTGTAGCTAATACACAATTTCATTACTCAACTTACACATTATCAACAGATGAATTTAGTTGTCAAGAAAGTATTCTAGTAGTAGATATAAAGTCATTAATGTTTGATCTCAGAATAACTGAGATTTACTCTCACATATTATTTTAATTCAAAGTATAGATATGAGTCATACGTGCCAGCAATTGCAGATTAGTGGAAGAGATACACAATAATTATACAAACTGAGTAGTTATTTTAATGTCTTAAAATGTACATGTATATTCTTTAGTCATAGCGTATTTATATAATTTTCAACTATCTTGTGTAATTTGATCATTTTAGAGTTAAAATTGTAAGCCATTAATTTGTTTAAAAGGAAACAAAAAAGAAAAGAATTAGAAATATTAATGTAAAGAAAACGGGTTAATTATCTCCCTTCAAGTAAATTCTCCAAATGTGATGCTAGTGATACCAAACGAGTTAATTGTTTTAATATAGATCTAACTAGTGTACTTCTGAAAATGCTCATCTATCTTAATTTGCCTTAAATTAGGGAAAGAGTTAAATGTTTTAAATTCATTTCACGGAAAGATCTGCCCAGTTTCAATGCAAATCCATTCCAGTTGCCCAATACTTCAAGTGCTTTTGGACCCTGTCTTGTAGATGCAAGTTTAACTCACTTAAACGTGTCGCCAAGTCATACAGAAACATTGGCTTCAACAGTCAGTTCTCCTCATTCAATAACGGAATTTTTTTTTCTCCATTAAGATACCCCTTTAATTGCTTCCAGACAAGAAAAGAATATATCCAAGACTTTACCTATACTCCGTATGAGTTTCTTCTAGAAGAGACTTAAGAAACTATACAATTGACTATCTTAACAATAGATTCAATCACAGATTGCTAGTCCAATGATGGGAGCTTTGCATACAAAGATTCCTTAACTTAAACATCGATGTCCAGTGTGATTCCCATGTAGTTCGCCTTGCAGCACCCACTAATTATGCTGACATACGTTGTTTTCACTTGCATTAAACAATATTCTTGGAGGTCCTTCGCATACCTCTGAAAATCGTTCTGCGTGTCAAGCCTGACACGCGTGCCTTAAGTTGCCGATCCCTGCTATAGAGCATTCGCATTGATTCGATAAATAATTTTCGATACTAGATGTTCATCACGAAAATGAGCTGTACATGCAATCAATTTTGCATAAATTCCCATCACTAATAGCTGCTAGAAAAAGAATCGTGAATGGTTAAATAAAAACTGCACTATTATACAGTGTGTGTATCCTGAGGCACATGGTTTTCTTATAACACTTGATACGCACAAATTCTTAGTTATTCTATTAATCTGGAAAAGTTGCTAAAAGTGGGGCCTTTTTGCAAACATTTCGCTCCCCCCTAGCGTCAAAACCTGGCTACGCCACTGACCGCCTACCCACCCTTAAATTTAAAAAAAAATGGCTACGACTTAGCGTCATTTATGGACAACACTTATGTTTTCGTTTTCTTTCTTATTTTTTTAGTTTTCTACACTGAGGAACTATGACCCACAAAAACAAAATGTTGGCGTGGAATTCAGGGATGTGGAATGGGTGAGAATCTTTGCCCCGGGCGCCCTTAGTTTTTTTTTTTCTTCTTTGTCTTTTTTTTTTTTTTAGTTTTGATTATTTGATTTTGCCCCCGTGCTTGGTGGATAGGACGCCTCGCTTGACCCACTTATTTGGGCGAATGTCTCCTCTATTGACATTCTGCAAGCCGCCTGCTACATTAGTCACGTGATTCCGTCTAGCCAATAAGGAAACTGACAGTTCACGAATGCTGTCTAATTGACCGCTCCTCCTCTCTCTCCCTCCCTTTCCTTTAGTAACGTGAGGAAAAAAAAATTCTTTAACGGCTCCTGGATAGGGGCGAGCGAAGCTGGAGTAATGAGAGCCCACTCCCCCCCCCCCCTCCCATCACACACAAAGCCTTAAGTTTAATTTCTCTGGAACTGCTTTTTATTTTTTTTTTAGTTGTTGTACAGTAATGTAATAAAGAAATATGGAAAAGGTTTTCCATCTAAAATCAAGGCAGTTGTTTGTTTTTTGTAAATCGTTCACTCTGGATACAGACCTGTTGGCTCTAATGTCGTACAACTTATGTTGAGGCTACTCGCGTATTTATACAATATTCAAGTGCACAAAAAGATTTCATTAGGGCCCAAAGCATTAACTTCCACGGGGCCCAAAGTATATGATTGATGGCTCTGCTCAGAGTAAATCAAATGATCTTGACCAGGTTGCAACATCTGAATTCGCTCAAGGCTCCATTAATGGACTTGCCTGTGGCTAAAAATATGCATGGTGTCGTAGACATACGTCAGCATAATTAATGCCTGCTGTTTGTTAAACTTCATGAACTTCACACTGTACGTCGACTGTTAAAGTTCAAGGAAGTTTGTATTAAAAGATCCCATCATTGGACTTGTGCCATCTGTGATGGAATTCATAGTCAAGATAAGCACATTTGTAGTTTTTCAAGCTTAAATGATTTACAGTCAATTCAAATCTTTTCTACAAGAACTTGATACTGAGTAAGCTAATCGGCTTTTGCCCACAGTTAATGCTGGCTTAATCATCAATAGATTCGTTTCTTGTCTGCAAGCAATTAATGCATTTTATTGCATACAAAAAGATAAATATGCCGGAATTGAATGATAAGGACTGGCGCCGCGCTTGTATCCCTTTACATATAGTATGGGATTTGCCGGGTGACATTGCAGGTGTACGGGTGACATTGCAGGTGTACGGGTGACATTGCAGGTGTACGGGTGACATTGCAGGTGTACGGGTGACATTGCAGGTGTACGGGTGACACTGCAGTTGTACGGGTGACATTGCAGGTGTACGGGTGACAGTGCAGGTGTACGGGTGACATTGCAGGTGTACGGGTGACATTGCAGGTGTACGGGTGACATTGCAGGTGTACGGGTGACATTGTAGGTGTACGGGTGAGCCACCACGATAGTGATCCGAGGGGAATTCCGCAGAGGGAGAAAAAATAGTGCGTGTGGCTGCGGAAATCGTACCGTAAGTTACACTGTACGCCAGGTGTCTGGCACCCTGAAAGAACTTTGGTCCGCCCCCGCCCCCATCCCCTGGTTCACTCCTGAACATACTTACGTCCTACACCAGGGGTCGGGAACCTATGGCTCACGAACCAGACGTGGCTCTATTGATGGCTGCATCTGGCTCGGAGACAAATGTTCGATTATTAAAAAAATGTTTCTTTAGACTCCTTTGATCTACATATTAATTGCATATCAATATTTCATTCTAAAAATGAGCTAAAAGTCTACTGCAGCTCAGCATCAGAAGTGGTAAAGGAGATAAACTCCGCTGACCTAAAAGTCAGAAAAAATAGCAACCATGCATTCCTTGTAATTAAAAGAGAAATAACTCTTGCACACATTTTCTTGAATTTTTAGTTTTAAACATAATGTATGGCTCTCACATAATTACTTTTCAAAATATGTGGTGTACATGGCGCTCTCAGACAAAATGGTTCCCTCATGGCCCTCGAGAGAAAAAAAAGATGCCGGTACGAGATCTTTTGTGGGCGCCCCCCCCCCCCCACCCGCCAAACACCTTTTTTTTCTAACACTAGTCATATCTAGATGATTTTTGTTTGTATTACATACGTTTGAAAAATCAGGAATCTTTTTAAAAGGTCTGTGGATCATTTTGTGAAACTGCCATAAGTGTTACCATTTACCATTAGAGTGTAATAATTTCAAGCACAGCCTTACAGGTCTATTACAAAAATACATTAATCAAGTACATAGTTCTTAGTTTAAATTGTTGTAGATCTAATTGGTCCTCCTCTTCAGTATTGATCAGAATTTATCTAATTATTTACAAAGATACCCAAATCATTCATCTTATCTTCATCTGTTTGGTGGAAAAAAAATAGTCAACAGAAAATGCATCAAAAGGCCTACATGAATGATAAAAAAAAAAGACAGAGAAGAAAAAGACTAGTTTTATTAAAACAGGGCTGCCTTAATATTTCGTGCCTTTTTCTTGGCAAAACTACGAATTACCGTGTAAAAGTTTATTTGTCTTGCAATGCCAGACTCAATACTGAGCCTAGCCACGTTGTGCAGGCGATCCTGATTTATGGTTGACTTAAGGCAATTTTTTATGAGCTAAAGTTTACTGAAGCTCCTCTCTGCTAATGCTACTGTGGCTGGTGCTGTAAGGAACATCCTCGAACTGACAAATATGTTAGGACATTTTTTTCTAATTTGGAATTTGTCAAAGCATTTAACAGTTCCAAATGCACCCAACTGTTCATTATCAACATTTGCATTGTGAACCATTGTTAAATGAATTATTTCCTGGAGAAAGTCTTCACAACTTATGTTTTTATAATACTTTTCTGCTAACTTAGCAGCTTTATACTTCAAGTCTTCTTCTGACATCTTTTGGTAGTTCCAAAGAAAGCTGAATGTGTCAGAAATATCTTTGACTGAATTGAACCGAACTGTAAACCGTAAGCCCTCCAATAACACTAACTATCGACACTATCCAATACAACATAATATAATGTGTTTTCGAAAGTGGGCTTCCTTTAGGCATTCTTCTGTTTCGTTCATCTCAGTGACATTTTCATCAGGTGTATGTATTCTCGTCGTGGAATCTTGTTCTTTTTACTGGCAGTTGTATTGCTGTTCCTAAACAATTATTGTACTTCTATCTGCAGGTGGGCTGGAACAAGCTTTGCTTCATTCCACATTGCTTTCCAACTGTTTCACAAAGCCCCTAGTTGTGCATATTATAAGCTTTCTATGATTGCAACTTCCATATCTATAGTCGCATCAAAAGCTTGAATGACTTTGTTGCAGAAGTCAATAAGTACTAGTATACTGTGCCACACGACTGACATTATGATGTAAGTGAAAGACCTGACAAAACATATTATACATTTCATGGATTTCGTTTCTGGTTTTCGGAGTAAGATTCAGCTTTAACAGGTCTTTCAAAGCCAACTCAACGACTGGTAGATGAGCTACAAATTGTTGTACACTTTCAATTCGATATGACCATATGGTGCTAGAAAAGCCATGAAGCTTTGACAGGCTATTAAGCTAACAGGGAGAACTGTAAGCCTGTAAGGCTCATAGGTCTATATCTGTAATCGTCCCTGGAGAAAAATAATACAAAAAAGATAAGAAGATAAGATAAGAATTGGCATTTCTTATAGCGCTTCTATCCATGCTTTTAAATTAGTATGCTTAGTGCGCTCTGAGTTTGATTTGCAGTTGCAGATGTATTAGCCAAAGTGAAAGGTCTTTAAGTTCTTTTTAAAAAGATTCTCTTGTCCCATACTCTCTCAGTGTCTGATGTAAACTGTTCCATAAAGAAGGCGCCAATGATACAAAATGAGCGCACTTCCAGGTACTTCTTTTTGTGTCCATCCAAACTAGATTTGAGGAGTGACTGTGATGAAGAGCGCAGTTCTTTAAATGGCTCATGCCTTGATATAAGCTCTCAAAGATAAGAAGGAGCATCCGTACGTAATGGACATAATTATTTTGTGCTCTATTCGCTTTATCACTGGGAGCCCTTAGTGTTGCGGAGATATGATCTTGCCTCCACGAGTCCTCACCCCCGAAACAATGCGCGCCGCGGTGTTCTGCATTCTCTGTAATCTCTGCAGCTGGTTCTGGAGCAAACCCCACATGCAACTATTGCAATAATCCAACCGTGACTGGATAAGAGAGACTGCTAAGGCATTGGCCGTCCTTCTATTGAGTTGAGGTCGCAGCTGACCCAGGCTACGTAGATGAGATGAACAAGCCTTAACCACAGCACTGATATGTGGAACCATTGATATTGTATTATCAATAAAAAGGCCAAGGTCTCTAACCGTGTTGGACAACGTCATCTCGGAAGCCCCAACCTTGATCGTAGTAATAGCCTTTTTCCGAAAACTGACATCAGAAGCACAGATAATTGCCTCTGTCCTGTCATCATTTAATTATAAGTCTGTTTGCAGCCATCAATGCCTTAACTGTTTGACAGCACTCCTCCACATTACCAACAGCAGCAGCACAGGCAGGCGAATCAGGACGAAAACTAAGATCCTAAATGCTGTAGAAAATAATTAGGCCCTATATTCACAAATAAATGCTTCATTGCATGTTTAACAAAATGTTCAAGTACACATTTAAAGAATATCAAAATTAAGGGCCCCCAGCCACATGAGATTGTAGGAGGTTTTGGGACATCTCCTCTTAGCGTAATAGCAACTATTTAAAAAATACTTGCGTAATTGCAAATTTAATTTTAAATTTTAATATTCATGGGCTTCATGGGCCCCCTAAACTCTCATGGGCCCCGGTACGCCGTACCGGCAGTACCCCCCTCTCGTGGGGCCTGGGTTCCCTAGACATAAGTGCCGTTAAGATTTCTTTTTTTTTTAGGCAATAATGGTATAGTATGGAAAGAAGCTGATCAGGAATGTCATCTTCTATTCTTAACTGCTAGACACTGTCGCTCCTCTTTTCGGCTTTTGGGTTCAACTCATACTAAGACACACTTATGAACCGATCTTATCGAACATTAAGAGGTGTTTTTAAGACCAAAAATAGATCGAATAGATCTATGTACTATAATATGTAATATCTCTCATTGAACAATTAACGCAGAGCACTGAAAGACAAGAGGCACATTAATTGATACATACTAATTAATTACCAACGAGTTGTTTTTTTAATCAACTGCTTTAATTAAGCATAAATATAATTATTTGTAGAACAAATTTATTTGTTTTATTATGTAAACATATATAATACGCTTATATACTAGCATTATATTATGTTATTGCTCTTTTATATATATACTAGTGGTTATGCCCGTCAAAATGACGGAGATACGAACGACTACAATATTACAATATTAGTTAAGTTAATATTAATGTTAAGAGAGAAAGAAAAGAGACTATTAAAATGAACGTTTCTTTTCGGCATTTAGTTTTTGTTCTTTTTAATTGTTTCTGACCCTGGCATATGCATAATAATTGTTACTGTCAAGCGTCTGATATTATAACGTAGCAAACAGTTGTGTTGACTTGACTTGTTATTAAAAATAGCCTATTAAATTAACAATAATATACTATCTAAAAGAAAAAAAAACCACAATACCAAACAATAAAAGGTAAATAATAAAAAAAGCGTAGAAAATAATATTTCAATACAATACAAACTAAAGTGATAACGATTTTTTCGGTATTTAATTTTTGTTCTTGCTTATTGTATTAATAAAACAGTGTTGAGAATGTTTCTTTCGGTATTTAGTTTTTGTTATTTTTTTTTTGTTTCTGGTCGACCTGAACCTGACATATGCATAAGAATTGTGGCCTCAAGGACTGGCGTAGTGTGTAAACCGCCGATACATTCCCATTAAGAATACACTGGCGGGCGAACGCATGGGGCACAGGGGGAGGAAGCAATGGACGCTGCAATCCCGTCTCGAGAACCACCCGGTGCCTGGATGCATGTACCTATAGTATAGGATTTGTGCTACCGGGTGACAGTGCAGGTATACGGGCGAGCCACTACGATAATGATCCTTAGGGGAACCGCAGTGAACGATCGCTGGGCTGCGGAAACCTTCCCCGTTACACGGCACGCCACGCCTTGGGCGTGTCGTTGGGTGGCTGGGGCCTGGACAGAGATTGCTCAATCCTAAGCGTTACGCCCTTGACACAAGAGCCGAAAGGCTAGTCCGGGTTTTTTAAAGAGACTTTTAAATTCGATATTAAAATGTAGCGAACAGTTGTGTTGACTTGACTTGTTATTAATTATATTAAATTAAAAATAATATACAATCTGAAAGAAAAAAAACATAAATACAAAACAATAAAAAAGGTAAAAAATATTTTAAAAAAATAGAAAATAATATTTCAATGAAATAAAAACTAAAGTGAGAAAGATTTTTTCGGTATTTAATTTTTGTTCTTGCTTATTGTATCAATAAAACAGTATTGATAATGTTTCTTTCGGTATTTAGTTTTTATTTTATATTGTTGCTGTCAATCTTATGGTACCCGGTATTTGAAAGTAATCATTTATAAGCCTAACTTGTTTTTTTATAATTCGTATCATTTAATTTATAGGGTGTATAAAGTCGCCTTTTAAAGGATATTCTCCAATAACAACGTAAATCCATTAAATAATTAAAACATTTGGTTACTTTTACTTAAAAGGATAATGCAAACATCAATAATGAAAAAATAATTTCATAGACATTACGTCATACGCTAGTATTTTGTTTAAAGTAAACCATTGAAACTCTCTAAGCCAAATTGCAGTGCGTAGCTTTTAAAAAAGGTCTCGCCACATTAAAAAAACAACAGTAGAATTGGGAAAACCCGGAAAGACCCTCGCTTTCAACATAGTGAATGTCGCGTTCAATATAGTAAATGAACGGAAATGGCCATTTGCTATGTACCGTTATATTTATTTGCATAGATGGATATGACATTTTGGATTTTTTAAATCAACACATTTATGATTATAAGTGATAAAATAAAATTATCTTTTGGAGGACGTTTCCAATTTATACATTTAATTTTTGGCCCGAATAGTCAAACGGCTTAGGAGCCTATAGCGAACAAACATATATATATAAATATATATATATATATATAAACAAACATATAAACAAACTCACGGTAATTATATATGTTGATGATATATATTATATATATATATATATATATATATATATATATATATATATATATATATATATATATGATTATTCTTTTTTATAAACTCCTTAAATGGACTTAATCAATGCAGGAAAAGTGTATTTACAACTGTTCAGCGTAAAATAATTAATTGTAGACCTCTAACTACATCTTGAAAGGAATACCGTAATAATGGATTTGTAAAAAGAAGTAATAATTAATACATAATAGTTATATTACAATATAGATATTGTTACGAATATCGGTCATAGAGGAATGACGTAGTAAGGCATTGACCTCTTAACAAGTGCGTATCAGAGTCCAAGGCGACCAAGGTTTGACCTTTATGCCCTGAGGGCAGTTTAAATAAAATAATTAGTCCAACCCCGTGGAAATTGGAGGATAATTCTGGATCGTAGTATTCTATAAGGAAATAGGTTAAAATGCGTATTAAGACCCTGTAGAATCTTCGATGATAGTTTTCTTTGTAAAGTCCCGACTTCCTTAAAGTTAGTTCAGTTTGAAAGTTTGTAGATTGAAGTCGCTATATTGATACTTGTATATTTAATGTCATTTTGTTGATACTTATGTGGCCATCAGTTGATGCGTTTATTGATCGTTTATATTGAGTCTACAATTTAAATAAAATTGTTTATTCAACAACTGGAGTTGTTTGATCTATCATTGTTGAGAAAGGTGTTGAAGGTAATTATACCGAATATAACTACATTACTGCATAGACCTGTCAGTCAAGGAACCCCTAGCTTGGGCTACAGATTAGCAGAATCTAGAGACTTCTAATAAAGATACAACTATATTCATTGAATCCGATTTAACGAGTCGTAATAATAGTCATCATAAAGAGGACCATAACAATATACAATATAGATAGATATAGGTCTAACTTGTTTGGCTTTAACTAAAATCAAATTTGAAAAACCTTCATTTAATTAAAGGGAGATAATTAGCCCATTTTCGTTTAGTTGAAATATTTGAAAAAAAAATCTTTTTTTTTTATAAAATTATAAATAGCATGCTTTTTATAAATTTTAAAATGATCAAAATGTTATAAAATTTACAAAAAATAATTAAATACTATATGGCTAAACATTTTATATGTACATTTTTAAACATCGGATTAAATAACAAGTTGTAAGAGTACTTATAAATCTCTTTTCTTCAAATTTAATATTCATTGTTTGATGTTGCGTCAATGAGATCTATGAAACACTAACATTCTCGAACTTAACAGTCGACCTCGAGTGACGAGTGTGATTTTCATGAAGTTTGCCACGCATCAGCCATTAATTATGCTGAAGTACGTTGTTTTGATTTGCAATAAAAAAAACAACAACTCCTTCTTGGAGGTCTCTTGAAATCGCTCTACGTGCCAAGTCTGGCACGCGTGCCTTCGGTTGCCGACTGACAGGTGTGTGTCGTAGCCACGGGAACACCTGAGCGCTGCTTCTCAGGCCCATGGACCAAATTGGTATGACGGGCATACTTTACTCTTACTTTGTCACTTGATTGCAGTCAGTGTCACTAATCGTTCTTTAAAATTGAAAACAAAGGCTGTTGTCATTGTTGTTGTTTATTTTGCTTCTATACTATAACTAAACTGCAATGAACGCTAACAACCAATGTTAGCATAATATGTCATTTATTTTACAAACAACGTAAGTATTTAACCAAATCAAAATCCCTCAATCTGATGGCCTCCAAAAGGGGGGAATGCCAATGTTGCAGTGACCAAATTGATCCATAGGGCCGGTGAAGCAGCGTTCACCAGTCTCTGTGGCCACGGCATACTAGGGGATTGTGTGACCAGCACTATGCACAGCCGCCTTTACTTTACCTCAACTTAAGGTGCTGGGTAGACTCAGGGACACCCTCCAGACCCGTGGAAAAACTCCAAGCCTGCACGAGTATTCGAACCCAGGAACGCGCCAATGTAGTGGTGAGGAGGCCTTTTAACTAAATAGGTCATGGCTGTTCACGGGGCAGTCTTAAAATCTCTCTTTTGGTGTGAACTGTGAATCCATTACTTTCGTCAAGTTTTAAGAACCTCTTTTCTTTTTTTTTACCCTCATCGCTGCTTTTTTTTATTTCCGTCCCTCCTCCACTTTGCTTGTCTCTAAGACGGACATTAGTCACGTGATAAAACTCACTGACCGCCATGGTCAGACAGAGACTTACGATGGGTTTTCCTCCAACAGTTCTACAAACTACAAGACACACAAAAACATAAACAAAACCAAACACGAATAAATAATTTTTAAAACCAGTAAAATAGACGAGCTTAAAATAAAACCGGTTTATAGTCTGACGAAATATATATTTTAAAAAAAAAGTCAATAACCAGTTTATGGCTTTGTAAGCCAGGGATGATTGTTTTAAAATCGACCCAGAAGTGGGGAGAGCGCTTGTGTAAAAAAAAAAGTAATGTTTTCATTTTAAAATCGATGTTTTTACCCATCAGAGTTCATTGCGTACTGTATGCAATGGCGATAGTTAGCTGGTACACCTAGGAGATGGTTGCTGAAATAGAGATTCAACGTGATAAAGTCAAAGATGGAAATATAGAAACTTCAAAGTTTATATAGCTAAAGATTATCTATTAACGTAAATGTTACAGACGCTCCTTTTATATGAGAGATTATTACGGTCAATGATTATCACATGGTTTGAGTCTAGTCTTCAATTTTGATTAGGATTTTAAAGGATGTTAATTATTTTCGTGTTTTCTCATTTGTTCAGGCAACCCATTCCGTGCTCGGATGCCACGCGAGAAGAAAGAGAATTCGTATGCTTTTGTCGTTGCAAATCCAGGTTAACGCAAAGGTTGTTTTTTTTCTGGGTCTGAAGGACGACTTGTGTCTACCCGACCGGACATTAGTTGACGACAAAAGTAAAGGCGTCTCGGCCTTGTGCTGGACACACATTCCCATTGTTAAGGCAGCTCCACTGACTCATCTTGGACTGAAACGGCTGCTTTACCTTTGTGTTAGCTATTATTGTATGTGGGCGCCCACGGAGCAATGGGTGGGCCTCTGGCTGCAGCCCAGTCATGCCCACTTAATCCACCGCTGACAGTGTACCGGGGTTACTCGAATAGATAGCCAGCAAAGTGGAAAGTTGAAATAATGGCTTTGTCAAGTTTGAAAAATGGCTTTCATTTTAGTCATATTTCATATAAACAATTCAAAACCCATCCTTCAAATGTTTCTGCGTAGTGTATCTGCTCTAGGGACGGGGAGAAAACACAGTTGACAAAACTTAACCCCCCCTCCCCCACACAAACCATTAACCCCCTCTATCTCGCTCTCCTTCGCTCTCACTCTATTCTTCTCTGCCTCTCTCATTTCTCTCTATTTACTATACTCTTTCCCGTCCTTCTCTCAAATTTTATTTTTCTTTCTCCTCTCAGTCTCTTTTTTTCTCTCTCTCTTACCTATATCTCTTCTCTCTCTTTCTCTTCTCTTTACCAATCTCTTTCTCTCTCTCTCTCCCCTGCTCCTCGCTGTCTCTACCTCTTTCTTCTCTCTCTCTCTCTCTCTCTCCTTTCTTCTTTTTTCTCTTCCTCCCCCTTTTTTAACGCCTTTTCATCTATCTCTCTATCTCTTTACATATTTTCTTTCCTATTTCTCTTCTCTAGCGATCTTTTCTTTCAAAGTCTATCTCTCTTTAATTTTATATTTGTCTTGTCGTTCTTTTTCTCTCACTCTCTTCTCTCTCTCTCTCTCTACCTAAATTCTCTTTCTGCCCGTATCTTTAACTTTCTATATTCGGGTACACAAACAACACACACGCATAGAAAAGCTTGTAGCGTACAATGCGTCCTCTCCCGACGTGATTCCGACACATGAAAAATGGCAAAACTATAAAATTCTTGGACTTAATGGCCCGGCAGCACCATTGGGTGGTCAATGAACCGTTGACCATTAGCAAGTTGTGGGGGATATTTTTAGTGTGGTGCGGAAAACAAGTGGACCTGATGTGGGCCAAACTGTGTGTGTGTGTGTGTTAGTGCGACTGAGAGTGCGACTGTGTGTTTTTCCTGTTCTAATTAAAGTAGGGGCTAGTGAAGGAGCGTTCGCCGGTTTCTTTGGCCACGGCATACTAGGGGATTTTGTGGCCAGCACAATGCCCAGCCGCCTTTACTTTACCATAACTAACGCCTGGGACCCATCAGAGCTAGGCAGACTATTGCAGGAGTCTGCAACCTATTGATAATGGTGTGCCAAAGTAGGATTTGTAATTTATTCGGCGTGCCAACAGAGCCTAAAAGTCATCCTGCTCTGGCACTCAATTTCTCGTAGAAGAGAAGTGAATTTCATTTCGGGGTGTCCTCCGCGAGCCGTTAGAAATTGCTCTGCGTGCCAAGTCTGGCACACGTGCCGTAGGTTGCTTTTCCCATAAACTTTTGGACACTCTCCAATAGCGAGAATAAATCCTAGCCATTACTAGGATATGAACCGAGAACTGCAGCTCGTCCACCGTTGCCATACTTCTGTACTAGTACTAGAGTAATGGTGTTCTTATAAACGTTTATACTGGTATGAGTACAGTCAATTGTGTACAGTGTGTATTGGTGTGACTGGGTGTATGTGTACTGATGTACAAGGTTGTCATTATGTACAATGTGTATTGGTGTGACTGGTTGTATTGGTGTGTACGTGTGTGTTTTTGACCCAGTGCGGCGCGGCTACTCTCCCTTTTAAAAACGTGTCACGGAGCCCACAGATTTATAGTCCCCCATCATTATGCAAATTATGACCCAGTTTCAATTTAATAACCCGCGGGCCGCGTTGTCGCCAATGACCTGGATGTCTCCTTGTCAGGTCAGGCTAAAAGGTCTACAATCACAAGAGATGACCTATGACCTATGACCTATCTAGTAGTAGTTATGTAGTAGAGAATGTTTCTTTCTTAGTTGAGGAGGGGGAGGAGGGGGTGCATGAATGGAAATATAAATTAAACGTTCAAAGCGATGTGTGACTTTTTTAATTACTTGAAAAATATCAACAACAAAAAGTAAAAGTATCCCGTCGGACCAAATTGATCCATAGGGCCGGTGATGCAGCGTTCACCAGTTTCTGGGGCCAAGGCGTACTAATGCACTGTGTAGCCAGCTCAATGATCAGCCGCCTTTACTTTTCCCCCCACTAAAGTCAGGTACCCAGGACCTTCGGATCGCCAGTCGAACGCGCTGCCGCTCGGCTACCGTGCCATATCCTAAAGGTCCTGCAATCTATATTTGTTCTTTCAGAATCGAATGATTTATTTTAAGAATTGATTTATGCGCAAACTATAGACTTAACTTCTTGATGCAATGCGAGTATTGAGTCGGTGTTGGCTATAATTAGCACTGATCTTTGGAGCGAGCGAAATAGATTTAAGGCCTGATTCGTGCGTACTTGAATGGAGGAATGAATTGAACTCCGTTTCAAGAAGCGATTGAATACATATAATTCATCAACGGTTGAATGGGGTGTTAATTCTACTTCATTAGTGACTGACATATTTGCATTGATTTTTAGGCTCTGCTAGTTGACTACCGTAAAGTCTCTAGTATAAGCCGCACTTTTTAAACCATTTTTGGACCGTTTATACTCGTGTAAATTAATTATTTTTTTTTACCTAGGTTCAGATATCAATTGAAATTGACTAATATGTTACCGTAAGCAGTACTGTAACACTAGACTTGACAAAAAAGTTAAAAAAGAATATTATCGAATGTTAGAATAAATATAATTTTATCAATGTGTTTTACTGTAATAATGACGTATTTGATCTTCCATAATACAAATAAATAAATAAAAAATATCAAACAGAAACAGTGAAAATAGAAATATGTATCGAGAAATTATTCCGTTAGCCAACACCGAGTAGATTTTTTTTTCTGTGCGGCTTATAAGTGAACATCAATTTTAACTGCGGCTTATACATAGATGCGGCTTATATTCGAGATTATACAGTAATCTAATATATTTAACTTTTATTTATACGTAATTTTTGTTTATTTGGGTGGGTTGGGGAAGGGGTTTTACTCCTTAATTATGGGACTTGGTGCGCGCTCGGCTAGCGTACCGCGCCCGGGTTCGAATCCCAGTGAAGGCTGTGATTTGTTTCCCGGGTGTGAAGGGTGTCTCTGAGTCTCCGGCGGGTACCTGACATTAGTTGGGAGGGCAAAGTAATAGAGGTTTGGGCGTTGTGCTGGTCACACTATCCCCCTAGTATGCCGTGGCCATGTGAACGCTGCTTTACATGTATTAATCGAACTGCTGGGTCAGACGCGACAGTCTTTTTAATTCTTTTGTTGGTCAATTTTGTTTTGTTTTTCGGTTTCGGCTTCGGTTTCGGCCGAAAGTCAATTTATAACTTTTGGTATGGTTTCGTTTTCGGCCGAAACCAAAATATAATTTGGTTTCTGTCGGCCTCTAAACCTAGTAACAAATTATCAGTTATCTACATTACGCCAACTTAGAAACAGATTTATTCTGAAGAAATGCCTTTTTAAAAAAAAAATTTTTTATAAATCTTCCTAATCATTAACCACTTGACATTTTAAAAACATTAACCCACCACTACTACATCGCATAATGAATGAAATCTATTTTAAAAATTACATTCAATATATTTTCATATCTACATAACTGACTACCCAGCCACATCAATCATAAATATTATAGCATGACATGAAATGAGTTCATTTAAATGTGAATAATATATTTCTCTCCCCCCTACATTCACATCAAAATACACAAAATTTCTTTCATTTTAATCTGATGGTATGTCTAATGTCATGGGACTTTTTTTTTCTCTTCTAGCAGAGACGGGACTTAAAAATAGATTTGTCTTTGTTTTTAACAGTCATGTGAGACGTAATCAAGAACAGGCCAAGCTTAGAGACGAGGGTTTTTTTAAGAATTGGATGTTATGATGTTGATACCAGAACAAAAAGTTTTAGCTGGAGGCAGTGTGTGTAGGTAGAACCACGGCCCAACTTAGTGCAAGGCCAGTCTGCTAGTTTTTATTACGTCACTCGCTGGAGGCGACCTTCGCTTCCGTTGGCTGTGATATGACATGCAGCTTTGGTGAGCACTCGTGAATTTACGTCTTCTGCCCCGCGAGCAGGAGTACGGGAGATCGACGGAGGCTGCCCTTGAGGCAAATTTGCAAAAGCCTAGAACAGGATCCGAACCGTCAGTCCATTTGTTCATGATTAGAAAGCCTTTGTATCGATAGGTTAGCACAGGGGTCGGCAACCTTTTGATAATAGCGAGCCAAAGTGGGATTTTTAAATCATTCAGCGCGCCAAAAACTTAAAATGTATCTCTAGCTCTAGCATACAATTTCTTGTAGAAAAGACCTAAATTGCTTTTTTGAGGGTCTTCCGCGTGCCAAGTCTGGCACGCGTGCCGTAGGTTGCCGACCCCTGGGATAGCATACCGGACTATCAACATAATGATCTCCGTCTAATCTCTGCCGCCCTGCACGAGCTTGAGGCAGAGAGCGGTATAATCTTCAATCCAGAAGGAACATCTATAAACTTATAAAACATATAAGTACTGCAAAAAAAAAAGCGCATTAAAATCAGTGTGTGGCGGGGGGGGGGGGGGGGGAAGTGGGTGTTCTTCAGACAGGTGGACACAATGTTTCGAGGGTTCCCCTGGATTATGAACTCCCCATTACATTTCAGCCCTTCTCAAGGGCCAATACCAAATAGTCTGCTCTTGGAAGGAGGACCAAGCCAAGTTGTGAGCCCCCCCCCCCCACCGCCCATCTCCTTTCCCCTACCTTCTGGAAAATACTGGAAACTGATTCCTAAATCGGCAAGCCATGTCCAAATTCTATAAAAAAAAATATTATAAAAAAAATGGTGTGTTTCCGGCGAGTTTCTGCGATCATTGATTGAAACTAAATATGACTCAGTTTTTTGTGAAACAGTTTTAGAAGAGCCTACCAACTCTGATTGGTCAGTCAACCGAGTAACCCTGCTGACGACACACGTTGGTCACAGACACACAAACACACACTACAATTAATGTCAGCAAGCCGTCATAAATGTGCAGACTTATGGACAACCATCCAGGGCCCCAGTACTAATTCTAGCCTTCAACCAAGGTTAGAACTTGGGACTTTCGCTGCTGCTAGTCCGCCGTTTCCCACAATGGTTTGTCCAATGAAAGGTGTGTAAAACCTTATTAAGATAAGACTACAGTCTACACTCTACCCCAATTGCGCTAATTAGTGCTGCTAGCTTACTTCATGAGAGTGTGTTGAAATAAATTATTAGTAGCCCCTACTCAACTGATTATTTTAAACTTCCAAAAGGATTTAAAGATAATTGTATTTGTGTGTGTTGGTCCTAGGCCCTACAGTTTATTCTTGAAATATGAGTTAGTCGATGCTTACCATTGTATGTGTTACATGTGGCAGATAAAATATCGTTTATTGTTTCGTCTAGTAAATACAATGATCGAAATTGTGTGTTATTCCTTACAGTCAACTACAAAATGCTTTAATAAATGCATTAGACTTTTAAGCCTAGGCCACTATTCAAATATTTAAAAAAAAATAACAATCAAAATGCAATGTAGGTCCGATCTTTTTTTCCAAATTTAAATAGGTCACCCACACATACAGAAATATTTTTCCCTGTCATCCATTTTTTTTTTTCAATGATCTTAGAAGGTCATCCGAAAGTCTGTAAAAAAAAAAAAAAAAAAAAAAACTCTTTCAATTTCTTTAAGTTTTCGCCCCTAGTTTCGTTCTCCAAACTTTTACCCCTTGAAAATAGAAATCCGACGAGAAAAGTTTCACAAAGCGGGGAAGAGAGTTGAACGAGCGAGTGCTCGCGTGGCAACGAGAAATACTAGAAACGAGAAAAAAATAATCGAGGCCGGTGGCGCTATTCTAGCGGACGGATTCAACGAACTAACACTAGGCTACACTCCACGGTGAAAAGGGGGAGATAATTTTTTTGTTTGTTACTTCTCTCTCCGGGGTTTTCGAATAGTAGAAACGCTGGGTGTCGAGACAAGCGGGGTTGCGGGCCCTGGGACGAGCGTCGTGAATCGGTAGCGAATGGGGAAACAGAGAGAAAGGAACTTCTCTATTTTTCTGTGTGTGTAGGTCTGAGGCGTGGATTTCTCTCAAGTACACGGACCGAGGCAAACACGAGGGCTTTTTGGTCTGTGTTTTTTTTTTGTATTTTTTTTAAGCTTTTTTCTTTTCTCACAAATTCAGACATTTTTTGTTTACCTGTAAAAAATGTGTGAATTTAAAACTACAGACAATTGGTTTTAAGCAGTTGGATTATTGTCTTGGGCAATTTCTTGCATTAGTGTGACGCGTCCGCTTATCTGTCAAGTTTTTATTAATGTTGTGCTTTTTGTTGTGAATTCATTTTTGGAGATTCCTGCTTTGTTATCAACGAGATGTGAGGATCCGAGGATATGCTTTGGCGATTGATGGGATTATATTTGTTCCATTGTGACGTTTCGTTTTTTTTTAATTAATGTGTTCAAGTTATTTATTTATTGCGCTCGTGGGAAAACACTAGTTTTATTAAATCAAATATTTTTGGATAATGGAGTCTGATAATTGGCGTATTATATGATTAGTGTATGTATGTACTTCAGAAGCAAAGTTTGTCTGTCTATTTGTGAATTTATTTTAGAAGTAGAAAGTGTCTATTGGTTAATTTATTTTAGAAGTAGAAAGTATCTATTGGTGAATTTATTTTAGAAGTAGAAAGTGTCTATTGTTGAATTTATTTTAAAAGTAGAAAGTGTCTATTGGTGAATTTATTTTAAAAGTAGAAAGTGTCTATTGGTGAATTTATTTTAGAAGTAGAAAGTGTCTATTGGTGAATTTATTTTAAAAGTAGAAAGTGTCTATTGGTGAATTTATTTTAAAAGTAGAAAGTATCTATTGGTGACTTTATTTTAAAAGTAGAAAGTGTCTATTGGTGAATTTATTTTAGAAGTAGAAAGTATCTATTGGTGACTTTATTTTAAAAGTAGAAAGTGTCTATTGGTGAATTTATTTTAAAAGTAGAAAGTGTCTATTGGTGAATTTATTTTAAAAGTAGAATGTATCTATTGGTGAATTTATTTTAGAAGTAGAAAGTGTCTATTGGTGAATTTATTTTAGAAGTAGAAAGTGACTATTGGTGAATTTATTTTAAAAGTAGAAAGTGTCTATTGGTGAATTTATTTTAAAAGTAGAAAGTGTCTATTGGTGAATTTATTTTAGAAGTAGAAAGTGTCTATTGGTGAATTTATTTTAGAAGTAGAAAGTATCTATTGGTGAATTTATTTTAGAAGTAGAAAGTGTCTATTGGTGAATTTATTTTAGAAGTAGAAAGTGTCTATTGGTGAATTTATTTTAGAAGTAGAAAGTGTCTATTGGTGAATTTTTTTTTAGAAGTAGAAAGTGTCTATTGAAGATTTAATTTGTTGAAGCAGAATCTGTCTATTGGTCAATTTATTCTAGAATCAGAATCTGTCCAATAGATTGAATAGAGTTTTTATTTTAGCAGTTCAGTCTAGTCTATTGCAGTTTTTATTTTAGCAGTAGAGTCTAGTCTATTTAGTTTTTGTTGCAATCTTTAATACGTAAGAAGAAAGAAAGAACGAGTTAGATGTATGTTTGTATGCGTTAGGGGCGCCATGACATGGCCTTGCAAAAGTTCACTTATTTATATATTACCTTCAATGCTAAGCTTTCCTGTTTGGTTGTGCTTTTTTTTTCCTTCTATTTCTTCCGTGGTCACGTGGCTAAAAAGTTTAAATTATGAACTACAACCACTTATGCTAATTTTGTGCTTATAAATTCCTATAAAAAGAAAAGGTTTGCATGTGTGATGTGTGTATGTGTGGGGATCGAGACGTGTGTGTGTGTAGTCTATGTGTGTAAGTGGAGTGCTATGATTTCAAAGTCAGGTCGAGATTACCGTTAAGTCCGTCTAGGTCTAGGTCTAGGTCTAAATTCTATAAACTCTAGAAATATATATAAAGTATGGTAGAGAGTTTTTTTTAACCCTTACAGTCCCGGGCGCGTATATAGCGGAACTGAAGGCAGCATAGATAGAAGTAGGTCGGTACGGGAAGGGTTAAGTTTTTATAAATTCCATCGATTTATTTCTGGCTTCTTGTGGTTATTGTTCTTTATTATTCTTGTGCTTCTTAACCCTTCCCGTACCGCCCTACTTCTATCTATGCTGCCTTCAGTTCCGCTATATACGCGTCCGGGACTGTAAGGGTTAAAATTAGAAAAAAATATAATAATTTTATTTTTTAAAAATTCAAATTGTGATGAAAGGTAGAAGATCAAATTAAATTCTAAAAAAAAAAAAATATTTTGAAAAAAAAAAGTTTGTGGATTAAATCTTCTGGAATATTCTATCACGTGACGTGCTGCTGGATTATGATCTTTCACAACTCTGTAGGCAGCTGCTGAGAAGGCCCGGAAGGTCGCCGCGGGCCGTCGTTCTCTCGCTGGATGTAAGTGTTCTGGAGCTCTCTGTGTGGGCGAGTGAAGCCCGCCTCGCGCAGGATTGTGGATTACCCCCGAGTGCTGGATTCTCTTGGATTACACTTTATTGAAGAAAGAAAAAAAAACTGTGGATTATATTTACGCACACAGGGGAGCATGAAGGCGAGGGCGTCTGGAGCACGTGCACTGGCGCCCTTCATCTGATGACAGGTAAAGTGTTCTTCATGTTGGATGACAATGAATATTTTGTGTGTATGTCATGCATGTCATATGTCGAGCGCATGTTGAACTTAAATTGGGGATATATGGAAAACGTGAGCAAAGGGGGGGGGGGGGGTTGAATTGGTTTACAGTGAGGATTGGTGGTTTAAAATTGGGCCTGGCGTTTCACGGTTTTCACGCTTTGAAGTAGTTCTTGTTGGGCTTTTTTGAGTGGTTCACGGATGGTTATCTGGATTTTCACGATTGAGTTTTAAGGTTCAGTGTGAAGTTCGATGAGCTGTCAAAAAAAAAGAACAAAAAAAAAACAGCTTAACCCCCCCCTTCCCCCCTTCCCTTCCGCTCGGCCTCCCACTTGGATTCGCCCCTGTATGATAAAGCATATGAAATGCAATAGTGTACACACTCCAACACGAACACACACAGAATAATCACAACTTTAATAAAAAAAAAAGTATAATCATCTCCAAATTAAATTTTAAACAAAAACAGCAACTGCAACCTAATCCGTTTATTAATGAGCATTTGGTTTCACGTTAATTGGGCAAATAAAATATATTTAAAAAAAAATTAATTTAAAAAAAAATAATTAAAATAACAATAACAAAAACTTGGCAACTCAGAAATCTGAGAAAAAGAAAGGAAAAAGCGAAGTGCAGGTGGAACGCGATTGGTTTGCACACGTGTTTAAACATAAATTTATATATAATGCTTACATCAGCACAAAATTGTCAGGGGAAATATCATTAAATGTATGATACTTAAAATCTGCCGATATGGTGTCGGTAGAGGTTGTGTTATGTGTGTTGACTTTTTATCGAGAATGGGTGGTTTCGAAATCTTCATTTTTTATCTAAAATCTATCAGTCTTTTTATCAGACTATCTACCTACCTACCTACACACATACATGCCTATCTACTTTCTATCTATAAATATATCTGTCTGTCTATATTATGTCTGCCTATCTATCTGTCTGTCTATAATAATATCTCTGTCTGTGATCTATCATCTATCAAATATCTATCTGCATATATCTATCTGAATATCAATCTAACTATCTAACGTGCTTTCTATCCTAGATTGTCCTATTTAATTTAAATTCAATGCATTCCTATTGATTTCGCACACTCCGCCATAACTCACCTATCTGCCCCCCCCCCCGACCCTCCGTAGTCACGCCTCTAATTTTGCCCCCCCCCCCACTCCCGCAAACATCTACGTAATGATAGTGGGCTAGTATGTTTCCTTTTTCTTTCTCCTTCTCCGTCTGCATTCCTTCCTTCCTTCTTCGTTTCCAGTGAACCTGTCATGTGGGGGAAATAGAATCAAGCCAACAAACAAACAAACAAATAAAACAAACAACCGCGTCAACAATGCGTACAATGTTGGTCTGTTAGAACAATTTGTTTTGTGTCTTTTATTGGTGTTGTCTTTTTGTTTGCTAGTCAGCTATGTACTTAGCACATGGGTGTTTGTATGTCTGTGTGTGTGTGTGAGCGTGTGCACCTTTTTATGGTATCGTCTCCACACAAATGCGCCACCGACACATCACCCCCCCCCCCCAACATACACACACACACACCTCAACCATTTTTTTTTCTTTCAAACTTTTTAATGAGCTGGCGCGTCCATCATCTTTTAGACCAACTGCAATTAGGTCAAAGGTCAACTATTAAATCTTTGTTGTGAGTTTGTTGTAGTTGATGTTGGTGTTGTTATTTTTTTTTTTAGTGCAAATGTTGTGTGGTGGTGCTAAAACATTTCTGTCGCCGGCACCTCGCGCCACGCCACGCCTGATTGTAAGAAAGAGAGAGGAGTAGGAGAGAGAGAGGAGAGAGAGAGAGAAAGAAAGGATGGAGGGGGGGGGGAAAGAATAAGATGGAGAGCAAGAGAGGAGACAGTAAGGGAGATGATAAAGAATAAGACAAGGTAGAGAAATAGATTAGGATTTGTAGGATAGAAATATGGAAAAGAGAGAGGAAGGGAGATAATGATAAATGAACAAAGAGGAAGGGGCATAAAAGAGGGGGGGGGGGAAGGAGTGTGTGAAGCAGGCAGATTGAAAGACCCGGATTAAGACTATAGAAACATTCGCAGAAGTGGGGGTTTTCAGGGAGTCAGGGCGACCTTGGTCAGTGGCGAGTTAGGTTTAAGCGTGAAAGGTGGACGGGGAGAAGGCTGACAAAGCTGCACCCATGGGGGGCTTCCATCCAGTCTTTAGGCCCCTCATTCCTTTCCATTTCCCCTCTTTCGACAAATAGTGGTCAATGCCAGTAAGCTTTACTGAAGAGGTCTAACATAAAGAAAAAAAATCCCCCCCCCACACACACCCACTTTAAGGGCAATGCTCTAATTCGACCCTGCTCGATAGCATGAGCTTTCAATCGCCAATTCAGTGAGCAGGGAAAATTGGAAAAAAGGGGGGGGGGGGAGGCGGAACTGAACTACGTTTTTTTTTAAATAGAGACCCCTCTTTTTCTTTTCCGAGACCCGCTGAGTTTACACCAGAACTCTTGTGGAAGGGCGTGTAGCAGATCCGACCCCCCCCCCAAGCCCACGCCCCTCCAGACCCTTCCCCCCCCCCACCCCACACACCCATGTACGCCAAGGCCACCAAAAGCTTGTGAACTCCAAAAGACTAGAGTGTAGGCAATGGTAGCGAATATATTTATACATTGAATTTAAAGGGAAAAAAAGCCACAACTTAAAATCCACCTGTAACCCACCTGTGTGTATCTCGAGGATATATAAAAAAAAAGCATAAACTAGATAACTTCTAGACTATATTTAGGACGTTTTTAGTTTTAAAATAAAAAACAAATAAAAAAAAACATTTGAGCCAAAATTAATTCAGAGAGATAAAGTATTTGTAAACAATACGTATAGATCTAATGCAGGCGTATAAATCAATAAATCTATACGTATGACTGTTTTGAATGTGTGTGTGTAGATGTAATATAATTTTAGATTCCCCCCCTCCACACCCCGAAACGCCGGGCCATGGCCCGGCCCGGGCGACGGAAGCTATATTACCGGGTCGCAGGCAAAGATAAAAGGGAAAAGCTCGTATAGGCGACACACATTATTTGGTGCAGGGTTCGGCAAAGTGAGCCAAGGTAGGATTTCTAATTCATTTAGTGTGCCAAAAGCCTAAATGACATCATGCTTTAGCAGTCAACTTCTTATAGAAAGTATTTCAATTGCCTTTTATGGTATCTTCTGCGTGTCATTGAAAATAGCTCTGCGTGCCAAGTCTGGCACGCGTGCCGTAGGTTGCCGAACTCTGATTTAGTGGATCACAACAAAGAACCGGTTCTTTGTTGTATTTTTTTCATCGGTTGAAACCGATCAAACGAAAGAGATTTATTTACAGCAGCGGATCCCAAACCTGAGGATATACTGGGGGGGCCTGGATGGGTGTGGGCTAACTGATCCCTTATAATTCCTTTTTATTTCAGTGGGCAAGGAATAGGGTCTCCCTCCCCTTCCTCCCATACACACACGTGATCTCCGAGGAATCATGTTTTGTGGTAGTGTAATTCCCGCAGCACCCCCTCACACACACACAAACTCACACACACACACACCCAAACACACAACATACCAGTCAAACACTAAGACTATTCAGAGATAGAAGCATAAGCACCTTTTTTTTTTTTTGCCAAATTAAACTGAACTCCAAAGTTATCTTATCTTATTTTATATATTACAGACGCCCCTTCTATAAAGAAGATTATTGCGTCCTATGCTCATCCGTGGTCCGAGTCTCGTCTTGCAATTTTTTTATTAATGTTTTAAATCAGGGGCGGCAACCTTTTGCTAATGGTGTGCCAAACTAGGATTTCTAAATCATTCAGCGTGCCAATAGCCTAAAAGTCAACTGCTCTATTTCGATTTAAAAAAAAAAAATTTTAAGAGTCTTATGTTTAATACAATATTAACATATTTGTGATTATCATCCTTTTTATTTGCATTTATATTAAATACGATATTTTATTACTAGACTTTCACATTTATGGTAATTATTGTCTAAAGATCATCATTTGTTACTCAAGATGAGGATCTACCTATGACCTATACTAACACCTTGTTAATATTAATTATACTTTGATCTCAGTTTAACTGAGAATTCCTGTAATATTAGTGCTTCATAACAAATGTATTAAAGCTGGCATAAACGGAATAGATACGTAGTAATCATACTAACTGAGTAGTTAATGTAATTTTTAAAAATATACATATAAATTCTTTATTCGTATATTATTTATATATTTTTCAAATAATTTTTACAGTTTGATCATTTCAAAGTTATAAATTGTAAGCCATTTATTCTATTATAAAAGAAAAAAAAGAAACATTAGAAATATTAGCGCAATTAAAACGGGTAAATTATCTCCCTTTAATTAAAAAAGAACTTTACACATTTGATTCTTTAGTGATGCCAAACAAGTTATGTTTAGAAATATAAGAAATATTACTGACTAATTATTATTTCTGTATATAAATCCAATATTACGGTATTCATTGCAAGATTTAATTATTAGAGGATTAAAATAATTAACGTTAAACAGTTGTAAAAAAAACATTTCCTGTTTTAAACATGAATAATTACAGAAATTATTTATTATAGTGCTATTAAAAGAGTCTCTTATATTTCATAAATTATCATCGAACCCTTGACTGATATGTCATCTTTCTTAATTTGTGCCTATCGTGAGCGGCTCAAGCAGCCTTTTTTAATCTTATTTGTCGAACCAGCATTTCCGCTGACGGCCTCTCAGACGTCCACTTTCTACAGTGCCTTGGAGGATGGTTTTTGGCAGGTTTTATTGCCACAACACATGACCGAACTATGTCAGCTTGCGTCGTTTGATTGTTGCAATACATGTAATGGTTTCTTGAGGGCCCGCAATAGAGAATATTCTGTCCCAGACATACTCATTAGTCTTGTGTTCTAGGTAGGAGATTCGAAGGATTATTCTCATGCATTTATTTTCGAATGCCTGCAACGTGTTTTCAGTGGCTACTAGCAGTGTCCAAGTATCACATCCGTACAGAATAACGGTTTTCATAAGGGTTCTGTAAAGCCCGCGCTTTTTTGTATATTTAAGAAATTAATAATACACATAAATTGGTTTTAGAATTACTTACATTAATATTTAATTAAATATTAAAGAAGATGAGCATAAAAAACTCTTTTAAATGTACTTAGTCTGTATCAATTTATGGGCACCTTGTCTTGAATGCGTTTCGCTACTTGTTCAATGCCATTTCTTATTGGTCATGTGTAGGTGACCTCTTTGTATGCTGAAAACAAATTTCATGAGCGATAAAATAAGTTCTCAAGAGAAAGTTGAGTCAAAAGCTGAAAGTAGAAGAGCGAATGCCTAGCAGTTGAGAATAGCAGACGACTTTCCTTAGCAGCTTCCTTCCAGATTTGTTCCTCAAATGGGCACATTTGGATGCCAATTTTTTAAATGTTTAAAATTCAACTTGCTGCACATTAAAATCGCATGTATCCCTCCACTTAAAAAAAGATCTACACCTTAATAAGTTGTAGTAATATCATTCCAGTTAGGCTTGGTGTGGTATGAAACAATGAGTCCATCAATTTAAAAGTCTTGTCTCTGAATAGAAAACCCCGCTTCGAGTGCTTCAAGGTACTTCTGAAAAAGCCCAACTATATATCTTAATATATGCCTTAACATAGGGATACACATGTAGATAAATGTTTTGAAATTGATTTCACGGCAAGATAGGTCCAGTTTCAATTCAAATCCATTCCAGTGGTCCTTGTAAATGCAAGTTCAACTCAATTAAATATTTCACTATGTCATTCAGAAACATCAGCTTCAGCAACTAGTTTTCTTAATTTAGAACCGGAAAATGTGTTTTTTTCATTAATAAAAAACACCTATTGGAGGTCTCCCGCGTGCCATTTAAAATAGCTTTGCGTGCTAATTTTTCCACGCGAGCCTTAGGCTGCCGATCCCTGTTTTAAATGATAAGTTACTGGTTTTTCCGGGTTTGTTCAGGCAACCCATTCCATGCCCGAACGCCACTCGGGAACTATAATATGATTACATTAAAAACAACAAAACAATTTCTACATTGTTACCTGTTTTTATTTTATTGTTGTTGTTTTAAAATATATTTTCATATGTAAACATGTCATTATTTTTTTTTTCGTTATGTGCTTTGATTCTATCGTAATATTTTTGTAAAGAGTATGACGCCTATTGATTGATTAGTCTAGATCTTTTTTTTTTCTTCTAATTTATAAAATTTTAATAAAAACAAAAAACAAAAGCCTACTTGCCATTGTTTGAAAGGTGATTATTTTTATGAGAGATTTTTTTTTTCCTTTTGTCCTAATCAATTTTTATAACAAGGATTAGATTTGTTTAAAAAATGTAGGGGGGAAAACACACACACACACACAGAGAAAGCCCATAGCGAGGGCGGCTTCTGTGTTTGTGTTATGTTTGTGTTAGGTTGTTTGACATGTACTTATGCAAACACTACACGCAAAAATTGAAAAATTTACATGTTCGGAATGAACGCTTGAAGATTAACATACAAGACAAGCCATTTGGGGAAGGGGGGAGGAGTAGGATAGGCTGCACTTGTATACAGCTTCCATCAAGTGATAAATTGTTTATGAGTGTTTACATTACATCATCAAATGCTTTTCTCAGTTGAGTCCTTCAATTTGTTATTGTTTTGTTGTGTGTGTGTTTTTTTTTTAAAGATTTTGTTTGGTATGTTATTCAGTTTGTCTTTGTCTGCCTAGCAGCCCCAGTGCTGTCATTAATTTGGGTCAATTTTAATCTATAATCGGGGTCAATTTGAATCGATAATTGGGGTCAATTTGAATCGATAATTGGGGTCGATTTAAATCGATAATTGGGGTCAAACTGAATCGATAATTGGGGTCAATTTAAATCGATAATTGGGTCCAATTTGAATCTATAATTTGGGTCAATTTGAATCGATAATTGGGGTCAATTTGAATCGATAATTGGGGTCGATTTGAATATGCTATTCGTTTGTTTTTTTACCTACCTTTATTTTAATTTTATACTTTTTGAGGATTCGCTTAATTTTGTTTAGTTTTTTTCTTTGTGCAAAATTTTCCACGTTTAAGTGCTAGCTTATTATCGTATTCTTTTTCTTTATTCATTCGATTAAGACTTTCTCTCTATCATTTGATCGACACGGTGGCCGACATCCGGCTGGCGTACAGAGGATTCGAATTCTCGTGAAGGACGGGATTGTGGGACCAAATTGATCATAGGGCCGGTGAAGCAGCTTTCTGTGGCCATGGCATACTAGGGGATGTGTGGCCAGCACAATGCCCAGTCGCCTTGACTTTACTATGACTAATGTCAGGTACCCGTCGGAGCTGGGTACAACCTCGAGTCCAGGGGGAAAAAAAGTCCTAGTCTTCACCAGCAGTCGAACCCAGGACCCTTCGGAACGCCAGTTGAACGCGCTGCGGCCGCCGTGGTCTATTTTTTGTTGTTGTGTTTTGGTCTAATTTCGTATCCAACCTTTTCTTTCATTTCTTCTTTCAAGTTTTCAAGTTTTCAAGTTTATTTTTTTACGTTCTTTCTAGATGTAATAAAACTTTAAAAACCTAACCCACTCAAAAAAAAAAAAAAAGAAAAGAAAACTATAACTTTTAAATCGAAATGACAAGGTGAAACTTAATCTCAATCGCTTCTCACTTTTTTTTTTTTACAACTCCCCTCCTCCTCCGCCCACCTCTTTTCTCCCCTCGCTCACTCTTTCGCTCGACAGTTTATTCATCAACTTGTCAGCTTGACCTCATTGGTCGCGTGCACATAAGAAAGGGAAATAACTCAGCATTTTAAAAAAATTATTTTATTCATTTAATAAAAATTGTTTTGTTTTGACTAAATTGATCATAGGGCGGGTGAAGCAACTTGCTGTTGCCACGGCATACAAGGGTATGTGTGGCCAGCACAATGTCCAGTCGCCTTTACCAATGTCAGGTACCCATCAGGGCTGATCAGACTCAGGGACACCCTCAAGTCCCGGTAAAAAAAAAATCCTAGTCCTCCACCAGGATTCGAACACTGAACCTTCGGATCGCCAGTCGAACGCGCTGCCCCTCGGCCACCGCGCCCCCCGAATCAAACACCTATGCAAACACACAAACGCGCACACACTTCCCTTATATGTAAATGCATTTCAAGACAAACGCCCACAGCGATCAACCAGTAGCTAGCTATTCGTTACCCTTTGACCCTTGATAATCGATTATATTATTGTCCCCCGTCTATTTGCACTCTATCATCTCTCCCCTACCCCCACGGCCCCCACCGCCCCCTTTTTTTTTCTCTCCCCAATCTCCGCATGCAAGTTTCCACCAAGAACGGTCCCTACGCATTAATTATCTGTTTCTAATTGCAAGCAGGCACATGTTCGTTGTGCCGTAGACCTTAAACTTCCAGTATGAGAATCACCCTCGCTTACAAGGGGGTATTATGTTTCGCCGGTGTAGCAATTAACACGAATGCGTTTTTATTTTTATGAAGCTATTTTCGTCTGTAGGTCAATGGAGTGGGGGGGGGGGGAGGGGTCACGGTTCAAGCTCAAATATATTTTAAGCTTCCGTTAGTGCCTTGTGGGAAGATTAAAAAAGAAGATTATAATAAAAGTATCCGGTTACTTTATTGTGCTTTTTTTTTTTATCAAGCAGCTATTTCATTATTAGCGTTCATTCAGAAATATGAATTTACCGTTGAAGATTCGAGAATTTAAACTTTGGACACACATGCGTTCTATTTAGTGCACGTGTTATCGGTAAACCAACTTTAAGTTGGAGAGAAATAATAATTTGAAAAAAAGAAGGGCATTGTGCTGGCTACACAATCACACATTAAGTCGTGGTTACTAAAATCGTTGAGCCGTGCTCTTCTACTTCTAAGTAAAGTTAAGTACCCCGTTGGACCAAATTGATCCAATGTATCAACTGGAGCAAAATATTTAGTTAATGAAAGCCATAGTAAATACTTATATAATTGCTAGTTTTTGGGTTTTATCATTATTTATTTCAAGTAACATTATATATAAAGTTTGTTAGTGTGTTGTAGTTTTTTTTTAGACTTAAGTGAGACGGTTTGTAACAACACAATAATAACAAAATTAATTATAAGTATTCTCGATTCATTTATACTCGATGTTCATCGTACTACGTTCGTTTGGGCTCAACGGAACAGTGGGGTAGAGGACCACAAGACCACCACAGGTCCACCACAGCTCTTTATTCAACACTACCACATTTCACAAGTACGCCCCTCACCCCGGCCCCCACACACACACACGCACAAAAAAACGCACTACGGGCACACGCACAAGCAGACCTAATCTCCGAATCCGCACATACAAACACGTCCTGCCCGCCATTCCTAACATAAGTTGGCCAACACAAGACGTGTCCAGTGTCCATTCTAAAAAAAAACAGATGCAAACGCATCTATATAGGGCATAGAGCATAGGGAGATCTTACAAAAGCGCACACAACGCCAATGTTAGAGTTCGGCAGCATCTTACCAAAACATACAAAATTATAACAACAACCACCACAATAACAACAGCAACAAACGAGTGTCACAATACCGTTTGTTGTATGGTTCTTAAAGTTAGTCCAATTCGATCCCTGTCAGTGTGTGAGTGGGGGAGGAAGGAAGTGTGGTAGGAAAGTTCTTCTTAGTCCATAAGGGGTCGGGGGTCACCCACTTACCATAGATCCCTAGGGGAACAGCTTCGGGAAAAGTTAAAATGTGATACTGCTGCCAGGGCATTGCCATCAAAACATGTGAGTGGAGCTGAGTGGACTTCTAATAGTGGGAAGTAAACCTGGAGTTTTTAAGTGGATTGGAACGGGAAACGTTTGGAATGGAATATTTTCACCCCTCCCCCCCACCCTCCTTTAAAAAATTTATATAAGTTCCCATAGCATGCCTTATGGCTAGTATAGCACAATGGCCGAGCGGCAGCGCGTTCGGCTGGAGTACCGAGGATCCTGTGGTTCGAATCCTTGTGAAGGCCGGGATTGGTTCCTCGCAACTGGAAGGTGATCCCTGAGTCTACCCAGCTCTGATGGGTACCTGACCTTAGTAGGGGTAAAGTCAAGGACTACTGAAGACAGGACATGCAGACTTGAATTTCTGACTTAGCTAGCTAAGGCCAGTTTTTTTAACAGTAGCGATACACTCCCTTTGTCGTGCTTATATATGAAGTAAACTATTATTAAGTAACTAACATAATTAATGTCAATAATGTCAATAATGTCAATAATGTTAATGTGCAGGGCCGTTTACTAATGAGGGGTTTGGATTGAGAGGGTTTAAAAGAGCATTTGAATATTATTTAAGATCTATTTAGATGATTGAATGATTAGGGCCGTACACATGATACCCTATATATATATGCGGTTGGTGTTGACGGTTTCGTGTGGGGGGTCACCTAAGGAATAAAATAAAGTGAAAAAAAAATTCAAAAAAATCGTTATTTCTTGACCTAAAAAGGGAAAAACGTAACCCACCCATAAAATTTATCTCGCTCATAATTAAGAGACAAATGCACAGCCTCTAAAAAAAGTGATTATGAAGTAAGTCGATTATTTGGGTTGAGAATTTTGCCAAGTGGTACATGTATACCATAATTATAAATACGATAATTTGATTTCTATATCTATGGCAAAATTTATTTGTGTTTTCATGACCAAGGAATATAAAGAATGTAAATTGACTGTGATAGTTAAAAATAAACAAACATTGTGCTCTCCCCTCATATTTTCTGCTTTCAATAATGGTATACATGCACTATTTGGCACTTTAAACAAACGACACTTGTTGGCAGCATTATAATTACCTTTACAATTAACTACACCACATTTATAAGGCATGTTGATAAAAAATACACGATCGAAAAATTAAATCAGACACAGTGAAGTAAAATCCAACAACAAGTATCCATTTTGGAACCAAACTGCGCCTTCTATTCATACTCCTTAAAAAATAGTGCGCTCATGCTTGGTAATTATTGAGACATTTTAATGGCTATTAGATCGTTCTTTGTCATTAAATTAATGACAATGACATAAACCATTAATACAATGAATCATAGTAGTAAAGAATTTTGTTAGTTACTTAATAATAGTTAACATTATATCACTGCGCCAAGGGAGTGTATCGCTACTGTTAAAAAAACTGGCCTTAGCTAGGAAGTCAGAAATTCAATCCTGCATATCCTGTCTTCAGTAGTCCTTGGGTAAAGTAAAAGCGGCTGTGCATTGTGCTGGCCACACAATCCCTAGTAGCCACAGAAACTGGTCAACGCTGCTTCACCACCCCTATGATCAGTATGATCCGAAGGGTACTTTACGTACTTGCTTTATATTATTTTTCTGAGCTATGTTAATTTTTTTTCTATTTTTTAAAGTGGAAATAATATGTCGTGTGCCCAAATTAGTACGCGTTGTCTTCAAGTTAAGAAGAAAAATCCCCTACTTTAGTTGTATGTAGATATAGTTGTCTGCGTGCTGTACGTTGTCGAAAAAAAAAATAAAAAAAAAAAATAAAAAAAAGAAAGAGAGAAAAAAGGTTTTCAAGTGAAGTCAACATAAATCTTAGTGCTGGTCTTTACGGCGAATTCCTCCTTCTGACGTCACACACCGCTAAAAGGAAACATCAAAGCCAACGGTTTGTCTCTTGATCGACGTATCTTGTCGCCACGACACACAGACAACCTAAAATACACCCCGGGTGGGTGGCCCCCGAATAGGGAGTGAAGGGGGGGGGGATAGTCCGGAATTAGAAGAAAGGGATTGTGGAGTGGGGGGGGGGGGGTGAGGTCGTAATGAAAACTGGAGCGCTGACTTGGTTACAAAATATTTGAATTGAAAAAAAAATGTATTTAATGAAACGAAAGTGAAATATGAAAGTGGTTCTCATATTGTTGAGGAGGGGAGGGGGTCGGAGTCTCTGTCCCCACAGATGGTTGCAAATTTGTACGCTCTTTGCGTCATTGCGAAAATTATCCGAGCGAATTTTTTTTTATTTTTCTATTGTAGGTGTTTTACGTAAAAAAAAAAAGTGTTGCGTTGCCATTTTCAGGGTATTCTGATTTTAGTTTGTGTGAGATGGGGGGGGGGGGATTTCCGAGAGAGCACTCTAAAGCACTCTGCTACATTTACTATGTATGTCTAGCGGATGTACTTTCGACTGAAATATATCATACTCCGTGGCCCTAATGCTATTTTTTTTATTAACACCCGAGGGCTAAGGTAACCCGTAAAGGGGGGCAATATAAAGTGGTCTCCCCTCGACTCGTCCTGTTTTAAAAAAAACGATAATCCATCAGAGTTTGGTAGAATCGAAGGTTAGCCCTGAGAGTAGTGCGGGACAACAAAAGCCAACTGGACACTTGGAAAGAGCTATTTCTCTTGACCAATGTGCATTATATTGTTGTTTTCTTGTTGTTGTTGTTATTTTGGTAGTGTGAAAATTTTGGATGCCAGTTGGTTATTGTGTAGGTGTGTTCAGTCACAGTATGTATGTCAGTCTGTGTATGTCAGTGTGTGTGTGTCAAAAACGCTAAAAAAATAAAAATAAAGTATCTACCTGTTATAAATATAGACACGCCTTATCTCATTGATGTATCCGCAGCTTGTCTTTGCATTATTCAATGCGAAACATAAAAAAAAAAAAAAACACCAGTAATGGTACCCATGGTCCATTTCTGTGTCTCAAGAGATATCGGCGCCCGCACCTCCCCCGTCCGGTCCCCTAAAATGTAGACTAATATCCCGATTTACCTAGATTGTATGCCTATCTACGTCTCCAGATATCCGCAACAGAGGCATTTTGACACAACAAATCGATAAAAGAAAAGAGAAAGAGAAAGAAACAAAGAGAAAAAAGAAAACCAAGAAATATCTTCAATCTTTTATTCCAGAGCTTCCAATATGCCGGATGAAATCCAAATTTCTCATCAAATATAGCTAATATATGGGACAGTGACCGAGTTGCAGCGCGGTTCGGCGGTCGAACAAGGATCGTGGGTTCGAATCCTGGTGAAGACTATGATTTATCCTCGCGTCTGGGGGTTGGGGTTTTACCCGAGTCTACCCGACTCTGATATGGCACCTGACATGAGGGTGAAGTTAAAGGCGGCCTGGGCATTGTGCTGGCCACACAGCCCCTTTCGTCTGCCGTGGCCACAGAAATATGGTAAACGCCCCCTTCACCGGTCCTATGGATCAATTTAGTCCGACGGGATACTTTACTTTTATATCTAATCTATCCATCTATCCATCTATCCATCTATCCATCTATCCATCTATCCATCTATCCATCTATCCATCTATCCATCTATCCATCTATCCATCTATCCATCTATCCATCTATCCATCTATCCATCTATCCATCTATCCATCTATCCATCTATCCATCTATCCATCTATCCATCTATCCATCTGTCCATCTATCCATCTATCCATCTATCCATCTGTCCATCTATCCATCTGTCCATCTATCCATCTGTCCATCTATCCATCTATCCATCTATCCATCTATCCATCTATCCATCTAGTCAGGTCTTCCTCATGTCCGTTTTTATCTCTTTTTCTGATTCAACTCTCTAATAGTATACAGGAGAGCTTGAAGTTGCTTTTTAGAGCTTAGTCTCTCTCTCTCTCTCTCTCTCTCTCTCTCTCTCTCTCGCAGACGTTCTGTCTATCAAAGTGAGTACTGCACATGGTGCGTGTCTGTCCACGTACGACGTATGTATGTGCGTCCGTGTGTGCGATGCGTCTCTCTTCCTTTCTTTTTTTCTTAAGAATCGGCCAGGGGGGGGGGGGGGGGGGAGACGTGGGGGGTGTTAAGTTTTTAAAACTTTTCTGAGCAAGAACAAGAAAGAAGCCACTACGATCACAAACACCGAGACCTTTTGACACAAGAAAGGAAAAGTAAAGAATAAAAGAAAGAGGAAGATTGAAAGAAAGAAAGAAAGAGAAAAGAAAACATGTACGCTCTTCATTCTATCACAGGTGCATCCATTTGCCGGTGTTATTGCTTGGGCTCACGGAAACAAGAAAACGTTTCCCCCCACCCCCTCGCTCCCTCACCTCCTCCTCCTCCCCCCTCACCTCCTCCCCTCACCCCCTCCTCCGCCCCAACTCTGCATCGCCCTCCATGAAATGGCGAAGGGTGAAGGTTTCTGATCTGGCGAAATGTACAGCGGCCAAAGGACGCCTTTCTTTCTTCTTCTTGTCTTTTTTACTATTGTGTGTTTGTGTGTGTGTTAGTGTATGTATGTGAGTGTATGCCGTCGTGTGTGTGTAAGTTTCCTCTAGCTGACAAGGGGTCGGGTCGCAGTTGTGTCTTGGGGGGCGCTGAAGTTATTGTAAAGGCGTCTCCAGTTACTCTGCCTCTGTTGTCTGGTCGTCTGTGCTGAACAGAAAACACACACATAAAAGAAGGGGAGGATGGGTAACATTGGACTTTTTTCTTCTTTCCTTCTTTCTCTATGACATTCCATTATTTATTTTTTAATTTTACAATATGTAATTCAAGAAACGAAATATTCTTAAACAAATACTTTTTTAAAAATATTAATTATTGAAGAAAATCTGAGACTTTGGTGATATTCAATGGAACAGCTACACTTTTATAGGTCAGTGATTTACTAAGGAGGCAGCCATGTTTAATATATAAAAATACTTCTACAAAAACGTCATTAAAAAAAAAACAACCTTAAAAAAAAACTTCCTTCTAATAGCTTGACGTGCTATAATCTCTACTACATCTCAGGATGGATAATAATGTTGGCTGTTTATATATGGGCTTAGGCCTATATATAAATTATTATAAATAAATATGTAATTCCGTATCCTAGCAACCAGTGGTGTACCATAGTGAGGAGATAACTCTTGTCTATAACCAACACATAGATCAATGCTTGTTTATAATAAGTTGCTCCCCCTGTTTTTATCTCTTTTCTTTTTTTAAATACACTTAGCCCAGCAATCGGCAACCTAAGGAACGCGTGCCAGACTTTTCAATTGTTGTCGCGCTGAATGAATTAAAAATCCTTCTTTGGAACACTATTATTATACGATCCTGAATACAAGTACAAATATTAAAAAAAAAACACATAATTACGAAAGCCAACCAATGGATACAACGATAAAAACTTAGATTTATGAGGAAAAAACACAGTAATATCAGCCCTGATCCCAAATACAAGCAAAAAAAGAAGAAAAAAAATAACAACGTTGCTGCCAACTACCAACACATCCATGGGCGTAATCGACTTTCTATTTTAAAGGCCGATACTCTTATGCGGCGGATCCGATCGATACTTCACGATTGGCAACATTGGGCGGCCACTTAAAAACTATATCTACACACCTGAACCTACAATAGCCCTGGGGGTAATAAAACTCCAGAGATAGAATCTGATGTGTGTGTGTGTAATTTTCGCCTTCAATAGTTGAAGCACATATCAACAAATTATTATGCAGACGACAAGAAAATAAAATCTGATCTGCTGTAGAAATATAAAAAAAATCGCGGATTCGAATTCAATTTATTGCGTCTCGGTTCAGCTATTGACAAGGGGAGAAGAAAAAAACTCAGCACATGAAGTAGTGTTGTAGTAGGGAGTCAATTATCCAATCGGAACACGCGACTGTGTAACCGGAAATGAGACAAATGTTGATTGTGTGGTTGTTTTTTTTATTTTTTTATATTTATCATTCTTAGTCATCTACAAAACAAATGAAGCGATGAAAGTCAGCCACTTTATGTGTGTTTGTGTAATGGGGTGGGGTGGGGTGTTATTGTTGTACGTTTTACAATACCATTCCATGTTGAATTATTTTTTCTTGTATTAACAAAAAAATGTATCTATCTATCTATCTATCTATCTATCTATCTATCTATCTATCTATCTATCTATCTATCTAACGATCTATCTATCTATATATCTATCTATCTATCTATCTATCCATCTATCTAACGATCTATCTATCTAACGATCTATCTATCTATCTATCTATCTATCTAACGATCTATCTATCTATCTATCTATATCTCTATCTATCTATCTATCTATCTATCTATCTATCTATCTATCTATCTATCTATCTAACGATCTATCTATCTATCTATATCTCTATCTATCTATCTATCTATCTATCTATCTATCTATCTAACGATCTATCTATCTATCTAACGATCTATCTATCGATCTATCGATCGATCTATCGATCTATCTATCCAACATGTTTATTTTTTAGACACACACTGTGACAAAAACTTCATACGCAAAAAAAAGCTCTCATAATTTTTTTTTTAGTAACACTATGGCGTGGAATGGGTTACCTGAAAAAACAACAACGGAAAACCCAAAACTCACCCACCCCTAGCCCGTTACAGCGCGTTCGAATTTCCAATTGATGGGGTTTAACTTGACACCAAGCTTTTCTTTCAGATGAAAACTGCCGAATAATGCAGAGATTTTTCAAACCCAGAAAATTTGATCTTTTTGCTCAACTAAACTTCTTTCCACGCACAGCTTGCATACTAAAGGTCTACACTCTTTATATGAGTTCTATTAACGGTTGGGGGTTTGCTCAGGGGCGTGACCTTCCCGTCCCTATTCATTTCAACATAGGAGGATGAAATGGGAGTTGTATTTTTTTAATATTTTTTTTAAAAAAAGGAAAGGGGGGGGGGGTATTAAAAGTCGTCGGTTTAACAAGGAAGGATGGGGCGTTGGGGGAGGCAGCTGGAGAAGTTAACTGTCGTCAGTTGTGCGAAGGCGCTGGGCGACGTGCTCCCTCTTTTTCATCGCTTAACTCCCCCCTCCCCGCCCCCCTTTTCCTTATCCTTATTTGCCGATAGTCTTCCCAATGCCATCTGACACCCTGACACCCAGCGGCGTCTTTAGACGCCCCCCCCTCCCGCTCCACCCCCGGGGGGGCCAGTTGACAGATGGACAAAAAGGGGGGGGGGAGGGTCTTTTCTTCCTGGAGCCACTTCACTGGGATGATAGGATAAAAGCGTTCGGGCCACTGGTTGCACTTCTGTCTGCCTATCAAACCATCTCTCCCCCCCCCCCCCTCCAGAACCCCTAATCCAATCACAGCCATTTTAGTACTAATCGTTTATGTCAATATTAATCCGACCTTCTTTTTTTTTTTTCAACATCGTCTTCAATGAGGGAGATAATAAGTCTGTTTGTCTAAGAAATAAACCCGCCTTTTAAAAGACTAAACGTATTATCGAGCGATAAAAGGTATTATGTGTCATGCGTTATAGACACTCGGCTGCCCAGACTGTTGCCTTAAAAGCGATGCAACGTAAAACCTATTTCTTTGTTTGCATGCATTTGTGTGTGTGGGTGTGTGTGTGTTTCCTCGACAACGGAAATGACGTTGTACGCACAGAGGCGCCATACTTGGTCACGTGGTGCACACACACACACACAGAAGCAAAAGGGAGCCATGTTACGCCCAAAGATCACCCGGTGCACATACACGCATACTGGGTACAGACTAAACCATGCTCATTTTTATGGGGGGGGGGGGGGAGGTTACATAGAATTGTATGAAAGAGGAAGAGTGCGGCTTGTCATTGTTCTGGTCATGCCATCCCCTGGCACCCCATAGCATGAGAAAAGGAGGCTTAAACTTACTACTGTATTTCTAACTCTTAATTTATGCGGAAGATAATAATTGCGACCTACGCATATCCATGGTTTGACTTTGGTCACCCAACCATTACAAACAACCAGCCAAAAAAACTTCCTACAAGCCAAACTACCAACCAACCCTAACACAGCGTTTCTCAAAATCTTTTTGTTTCGTGACTCGGTTAATTTTATCTTTCTACTTTGTGACCGAGCAACATTTTCGACCGCCATCACCAATACCATATAAATAACAGCTATAAATTGTCCACACTACGCGACGTCCATGCTCTAGGGTCGGCAACCTTTTGTTAAAAGTGTGCCAAAGTAGGATTTCTAGTTCATTCAGCGTGCCAACAGCCAGCAAAGTCAACCTACACCACCAATTAAAAAAGGACTTGAATCTAGTTCCGCGTGCCATTGAGAAACATTCTGAGTGCCAAGACTGGCACGCGTGCCGTAGGTTGCCGATCCCTGCTCTAGTCCAGCATCTAAAATCACAAAATGCTCCACATTATGATACTTTCCATTCTTATTCTTGTAACCCGGTAATTTTTACTTTCGTGCCCCCCCGCTACCGGGTCACGATCCGGGCCTTCGCAAAACGCTGCCCTAACTAATCAGCGGGCGTCCCAAACGAAGCAACCAGGCAATCATTCAGCAAAGCTAACCAGCCGACCATCCCCTCCCCCAAACCATAACCATATTATTATTCCAACTTAGTCCAAAAAAAGTAGGTCATTATTCACACGACTTTGCGTCCTACGATGTCTTGGAGTATTCTTGTACGTAAAACAAAAAAAAAAAACACAAAAAACAAGGACACAAGTCTTCCGTGATAATTGTGTTGCTTGGGTTCGGTCACGTCCGGTAATGAATGAATGATCTCTCGGTTGTCAATTAACCGGACTGCAATTAACGAAATGACATTGTAGAGATGCTCCCAGGAATAATATTATTATTCATCGTTACATCCCGTAGACTTAAATTATTTTGTTTAGCGTCCTTAATATAATGTTTTGTTTAAAGTTATAGATCTAGTTCTGTTAAGGAATTTTATGTAGTTCAAACTAATAAATGCAGCAACACTTTTCAATATGTAGCCGTTCCAGTGGCGTAGCTTGGGGAGGGGGAGGGGTGGTCCAAATTCGAATGTCCCCCCCGGGCACCTACTTGAGGGGGGCCCCTAAAGGAGTGTCCGAAAAAAAGTTGTTGCTGGGGCCCCTAAAGAGGCCAAGCCCCCCCCCCGGGCCCCCAAATCCTTAGCTACGCCACTCAGCCGTTCCCCTCTTTCTATTATCTTACTATCTCTCAGTGTCTATCACTTTCACAACTTAAACATTTTCTTTCTTTGACCTTCTTTTTTAAATCTCTTTTTTAAATCTCTTTTTTTACTCTCTTTTAAATACCTTTATACCTCCCTTATTCTTTTCTATCTTTCTTTCTCGTGATCATATTTTCTTCTCTCTATTTGTCTTTTTCTTTCTTTTTCTCTCTTTCTGTCATCTTTCTATTTCTACCATTATCATCTTTATTTCTTCATGGTCGTCTGTCATCTTTAGCATTTTCTCTATCTCTAACTTTCCTTTCTCTCACCCCCTCCCCCTCTCTCTCTCGCTGTCATCTTTATTTTTCCCCTTTCTCTCTATTGTTTATTTATTATACTGCCTCTTTCCCCTTTATCTCTCTCTCTCTCTCTCTCTCTCTTTCTCTCATAAGCCGGCTGGTCTAGTGGTGAGCACACCGAACTGTCAACCAAAAACCATCGGACAGGTCGCGGGTTCTATCCCTGCCACCGGCGGATCCCTGTCACCCTGCAGGAGTTTTGGGCCTGTAAACGTATTTGCGCCAGCAGGCAGCACTATGTTTACAGCAGCGCATAGAACTGTTCCCAACAGGAACGGGATATGCGCTATATAAGTCTCATATTTATTTATTTATTTATTTATATTATGCATGATTATGGTTTTCCTTTCTATCTCTCTATCATTGTCTTTCCATCCCCACCCTCGTTTTTTGTCATCTTCTTTCTTGTTTATTCTCTCTCTCTCTCTCTCATGTTTATTACTTCCTCGTTCTCTACAATCTTTATCTTTTTTTTTCTCTCCCTCTCTTCATTATCTCAATTTTTTTCTATTCTCCTTTCCCTTTCTCTCTCCCCCCTCTCTCTATCCTCTAGCCGTCATTCAACATGCTCCCCCGTCTCTCTCTCTCTCGTTCTTGTTTTTATTCTTTCTCCCTTTTCAATCATTAGCTTACCATCTTTCCTTCAAATCCTCAACTCATTTCTCCCCTTTCTCTCTTTCTCTCTCTCTCTCCTCTCTCTCTCTCCCTCTCCTCACTCTGTCTTTCTCTCTCTCTCTCCTCACTCTGTCTCTTTCTCTCTCTCTCTCTTTAGTTATCACTAAAACCTTTCATTTCATCGAATATGTGAAATAGTGTAATAAAAAACGTAAGTTATACTTTTAAATCACATATTATTATTCAATTGTAACCAAATTTGAACCCTTTCATGACTCTGTACATACAATTTTACTGAACAGTGGCCACATAATCCCCTCTCCCGTTTCCCTGTACATTAAGTTCTCATTAAGAAGCCAGAGCACGGGGTGGGGGGGGGGATTAGTTTATCGACTGATTCATTGACTATGTTACAGGTCATGCAGACCGAGAGTTATCGCCCTCGCCTCCTCCTCACCCTCCCTATCCACGCTCTCTTGTTCCGGGGGCAGGTTTTGTGCACGTGAGTGCCAGAGCCTCTAACCGAGAGTAGCGTGAGTTGACAGTGCCACCACGTGACTGATAACACCTGATCCCCCTCTTTTGACATACTCTACCTGCCCCCCCCCCCGCGCACCCCCCCACACATAACAAGCGCCCTTTTTCTTTTTACATTCGCTAAGTATAGAAGAAATACATCAGTGTGATTGTATATGTGTGTGTAGTTGTGTGATTCTAGTCTGTTCGAGTGTGTGTAGTTGTGTGATTCTAGTCAGTGCGTATGTGTGTGTAGTTGTGTGATTCTAGTCCGTGCGAGTGTGTGTGTAGTTGTGTGACTCTAGTCCGTGCGAGTGTGTGTGTAGTTGTGTGATTCTAGTCCGTGCGTGTGTGTGTGTAGTTGTGTGATTCTAGTCCGTGTGAGTGTGTGTGTAGTTGTGTGATTCTAGTCCGTGCGTGTGTGTGTGTAGTTGTGTGATTCTAGTCCGTGCGTGTGTGTGTGTAGTTGTGTGATTCTAGTCCGTGTGAGTGTGTGTGTAGTTGTGTGATTCTAGTCCGTGCGTGTGTGTGTGTAGTTGTGTGATTCTAGTCCGTGCGAGTGTGTGTGTAGTTGTGTGATTCTAGTCCGTGCGTGTGTGTGTAGTTGTGTGATTCTAGTCTGTGTGAGTGTAATTGTGTGTGAGTTTTTCTGTGTGTGGTTGTGTGAATCTAGTCTGGTTATGGTTATTTGATTAGTATGTCACTGTATGACCTTATCTGGGAGTAAAAAATGTTCAAACTCTCACCAAAAAAAAATTACAAAAAAACGCAGACAAGGCAAAGAATAATTTGTCACAAATTGTACTGGCCATACGTCAGCGTCTCTAATTAAACTTGAAGATTTTAATGGATGATTCGTTGAGCGCTGTATATCCCCCCTTCTCCCCCCCCTACCCCCGACAGAATGTATCTCTATAAAGACCGGGTCAACGTACTTTGTGTGTGTGTGTGTGTGTTGTACTTGTATGACTCAAAGTTGTCTTTGTCAACTTGCTCTGAATTCACTCAATCTCATCACTTACGCCCCCCCTCACCTCTACCTCCAAATATACCTGTATATATACTGGTATATGTATAGACAGGTGAATAGGTAGAAGTAACGGGGGGGGGAGCTGAATTATTACTTCCCCCTCTCCCTCCCGTCCATCCCCTGCCCACGATTTCTGAATGACGGAATTGTAAATGACAAAAGCAGAAAGGGGGCGCAATAACTCTGCTCGACTCGCCCTCCAAAGTACCTGGGACTTCTCTCGTGTTTACCTCCCTCGTGCGTGAGGGGCGGAGCCGTAATGCTGGTTCCCCCCTCTCCGATTGTTTGTAAAACGGTTAGCACAAAGATTCGAACTGGGTTGGGGGCTTTTCGTTTTTTTTTTGTTTTTTTTTTTTACAAACGGTGGCCTTCGGTGAATGAAAGGATGAATGGTGAGGCGGTGGCGGGAGGGGGAGATTTAGGGCGCGCGTGTTTGTGTGAAAATCCGCTTTGCTTCTGAGACTTTGGGCAAGTCTCGCCCCGTCCCCCCCCCCCCCCCCCGTACCACATCTCTGACTTTCTTTTTTTTCATCGAGTCTCGTGCCAGAGAAATTACACAGTGACAGACAAACTAACGGACGGGCATATTTGTGTCAGCTGATACCTCTTCTGACTGTCTGTCTGTCCTGACTTGCCACTGTCTCTGTCTTGTTTGCGCACACATGGACACAAGCGCTCTGCGTTTTTTTGCCCCGCCCCTTTAACCCTACCTTCCCCGGGCTTGTGTTTGTTTTGTGTCTATTTTGTTGTTGTTGACAACCTGCCATTCTTTGTGTTCATACAAAACAACAACAACAACAATGAACGCTATTGACGAGGGCTGCCGATACGCCCCCTTTCCTCCATTCCCGCAGCCCCGTTCTGATTGTCACGTTGATTTTTACTGAGGTCGTTGTTAGCACAATCCAATTGCGCTCTTATAACTTCGCCCAAGTTGGAGGATGGCGCTTAAAATCCTTATTTCGGGGAGCAACGGGAAAATGGGGGATACAGAACGCAGCTTCACTGGGCCCTATGATCAGTTTAGTCCGACGTGACCTACACCCCCCCCCGCCCCCCCCCCCCCCCGCCGCCGCAATTGATACTATAGCATCATCATCATAAGGTGCCCAGCCGGTTGGCGTATGCCATCAAGTCTTTCCACGTATCCTTCCTTCTGACAAACTCTAGCATTCATTTCTGTTGTTTTTGTCCCCCATGCTATGCCATTCCGTTAGATCATCAAGTATCTTCCTTCTCGGTCTTCCTTTGCATATCTTTCCTTTCAGCTTTCCAGTTATCATGATATTTTCTTTGTTTTCCTTTCTTATTATATGGCCTACTAACGTTGATTTCCTCTTCATGATCTTTACAATAAATTCTCTATTAGCATTTGAAATTAGATGTTCTCTCTGCATGCCACTAGTTGCATTCTTCTATAAAGCAACATCTCTGCACTTTCCAAATATGCAGTCATTTCTTTTTTGTTCATGGTCCATTCCTTTATATATATTATTATACGCTTACTATACTAATATATAATAACAAACAGATATGACTATCGCGGCAATTATTGTGGCTAAAACGTCTCCACTGGAGAAAGGGGGTGGGGGAGGCGGGAGGAGCTATAGCTAAAAATCTAAAAAATATGGTTCAAAGTTCAAATGTCAAATATCAGATGTTGTTTTGTTGTCTTACATGTTGCAGAAAATACGCAATGCCCTTTTTACACAATCGAGTCGAGTAAAGTAATCCGGTTGGACCGAATTGATCAATGGGGCCTATGATGCAGCTTTCATACTAGGGGATTGTATTGCCAGCACAATGCCCAGCTGCCTTTACCCCCCCCCCCCACAAATCATAGCATTCACCAGGATTCGAACCCAGGACCTACTGTAAGCCAGCCGAACGCTCGGCCACCGTGCGCGCCCATAACTTTTGTTAGTGTGGGGGCCGGTTTTGGGAAAAAGCTCTTCTATTTCATCTGTGACACTTGTTCTAGGAGTCCCCCCCCTTCCCACACACACACACGCATCATTTCCTGAGATAACGAAATAACGATACAGTTGATATAGAAAAAAAAATTGTTCTTAGTGAGCTGTTACTAGTTATTATTGAGAAAGAACTTCTGCGAAATAGACTTATACTCAAGATATTAATCAACTCCCTTGTTAATGTTGTTGTTTTTTTTTTGCGAGTGTTGCTGTATTTTTTTTGTCCGACCGTGTCTAAGGAAAGATAATTATCTAGATTCAGCTGTATCATGGAAAGATAACTCGCGTTACGTCTAATGGTTTTCGATAACAATTTTTAAAAGATGGCACACAAGATAGCCAAGGGAGATAATAGTCGGTAAAGGTAACTCCACTTTTTGTTTTTTTTGTTTTTGTATACACCCTTGCACTATTCACTATTCGGTATTCCGTAGGTTTATCTCCCTTTAATGGGCTCCTCGTAAATCATGGTTTTTTTATTGGGGGGGGGGGGGGCTGATATCCGATAGAAGCCTTATGTGTAATTATAATATTTAAACATAGTAAATGGAGGCAAGAGGATTTCTCTTGTCTCGCTGTGGATTTGAAATGGTAGCATCTGTAGAGGTTACGTGGTGTAGGACAGGGGGATCGGCAACTTACGACACGCGTGCCATACTTGGCAGAGAAAGGTATAAGGAGAGAGATTGTTAAAAAAAAAAACTTACCGCCGGATAAAAAGGTCTCCGCGACTGAAAAGAAGTGAGGGCTATGGTACCACTGCACTATAGTCTAATAGTTTTAATTGATTGATTTACTGTGTACTAGTATTTTCGCAGAGCTGCGTGAGCAGGGAGTCGCTCCACGGTTGGCCGCACTAACGTATAACCAGCGCCCCGATACCCTATTTGATTCTACGTTGTACGTTGTCCCACCCCGTCCCGCTCTCCCGTTGTGTCAACGACATGGTTATAAAAATCGCAGAAGGACGATGGTCATTCCCTGATAAACACACTCACACGCACACACCATATTCCCTGCATGGAGTTATGCCCCCTTGATGTCGTTACTGGCCTGTAATCACGCCCTGTCCAATCAGAACATATAATCGCAGCCGCTCTATTAAACTTTCAACTCTCGGGCAGCCTTCCTTGGAACTATCAAAACGCCCCCCTCCCCCCCCCCCCCCACACAACAATGCCACGTCATTTATGACACAAGTTTTCCCGCCCAATCGGCAGTTTGGGGGCACCGTCCATAGCATCATCAAGGTCTGTAATTATCATTTATTTTCCTAACCAGAGAATTATCTCCCCTTTAAAAAAAAAAAGAAAGTTATTTACCACTGTTCCGGTTACTCCCCCTCTCCTTGATGTTATGGTGATGGAAAACATTTTGAATCAACGGGTCGTAATATTTATTGATCTCTTCAATACAGCACACACAACAATAAATTAATTCGGTTGATATATTCTTCTTCTCCGCCATTATCAACTCCTAGTGGAGCACAGGCCATCAACAACTTCTTTCCATGTCTTCCTGTCTCTGGCTATCTTCTCAGACGATGTATAGAGACTAAAGGCTAATAGGTTTGTTTAAGGAAAAGTTAGTTTCGGATAGTTTTTTTTTTTTTTTTTTTTTTTATAGTGAGGAGGTGTTACTATTGTTGGCTTTTGTATTGAGTTATCACCCTTACCCGTCTCCAATTTCAGAGCCGAGGGTGCACATTTTATTATATAGTTTATGTTACTTACGTTCCTTCTAGATTGAAGATGATTGAGTTCATTGCGCACAAAAATCTTGCATCGGGCTGTGGCGGGACTACGTTGACAGCCCGGGGTACTAGCCACACGAACAGCCGGTCACAGACTGAAAAATAATATTAAAAATGTTTTTCCCCGTGTTGTTTTTGTCCGGGTCGTTTCTCTTTCCATTTTTGGTACACTTTCTCTTTTTAGTCTTTTCTCGTTTTGGTTGTTCCTCTTTCTCTTCTTTGTTCAGCTAAAAATACAGGATAAAATTCTTTTCTTGACGTCCTCGTATTTAACCTTACAATAAGGAAAAATGAACATAGCGATCTTTACGATCACTCCCCTTCTTTCCCACCGTGAAAAAAAAAAATTATTCAAGCCGCAAAACCTCCATTACAATCAAAACAGATTTACAAGATTTCCACTCTCCATACAAACAATGAATCCCCCCCCCCCCATATCCCTTTTACGCGAACATAAAAACATGTTTTGTGGGGAGGAAATAAATCAGAATGAATGAGTATACCTCCATACCCCATCGCCTCACTACTTAAAAAGCCACAATTCTTTTTTATATTTAGTTGGCAGCAATGGCTCATTCAGGGAATCAAGGATCCAGTCCTAAACACACACACACACACACACATACACACACACATACACACACTCACACACGCGCGGCTGCAACCACTGACCCGGGTCTAGTGGTTTGCCCGGCCGTCCACTCGATGAAATTAGGGCAGGCTCAAAGGTCACTTCACGGGGGGGGGGGGGAGGGGGGATATTTTGAAAAACCGACCTTTGGGGGGAAACAAGAAAAGAAGAAAGAAAACCACCTCCCCATGGCCCCCCTTCCCCCCATCCCACACACACACTGCTGGACAATTTATGCACACGATTTCAAGATGATTTCAAATATCTCACCATGGTGAACAGAAGATAATGTTCAGTTGGTTTTTGGAAAGAAGGGGGGTGGGGGGGGGGGAGCAAGGCAGACCGAGGATGGACAAGAGACGTGAGGCAAGATCTATAGCCAGTCACTATATGAACGTCCATGCTTTAATATAAACGTCATTGACGTCAACTTATTATATTTGTTGTTATCATTTTATTTAGTTTCAAAATTTTTTGTTCGTTTTAAAGTTGTTGTTTTTTTGGCTTTACGGTTTGCTTTTGTGATGGTGTTGGTGGTGTGGAAATTGATTCTTCAACAACAACAAAGTATGGAGTAGAACTGGACTGCTGTTTGCTTCTTTCTTCCCTTGCCCCCTTTTCTCTCTCTTTCTCTCTCTTTCTCTCCCTCTTTCTGTCCATTTTTTTCTCTCAATCAAACCGCATCTATTTCCTTTCCCTCTATAACGACCACCCCCTCTCTTTACCATAATCTCTCTTTCTTATTTTCTTTCGCATCTCCTCCCCCCCCCCATCTCTCTCTCTCTCTCTCTCTTCCCAAATATCTCCATATATCTCTTTCTATTCTCCCTACCTTTCTCGGACCGTCGAGCACTTATCAAAAAGTTGTATCAAGAGCATATCCCCCCCCCCCTTGTTCAAACCCACGCGCCACCATATGACGCCGCCGCTGTAGTGGGAGGTAATGGTGCTGGGAAAAGAAGGGAGTGTAGAGTGGGGATGGATGGGGGGCATTTGTGGGCGTTGAAATACACACAAAAATATCCTGCTTAACCACAGGATTGAATTTAATGCATTCAGGTTGTTTTTTTTTTTTCCTGGTTTAGTGAGGGTCTAATTTGCACAATTATTTCCACCGTGTGAGAGTTCAAGTGAAGTTCAAGATCAGAGATCAGAGACGCGAAGGCAAAGGACACACACGGACACACAAACAAGGAGAGAGAGAGAGACAGAGAGACGAAGACAGACAGAAAGTCACATACTATACGGAGGAAAAGTATAATACGATAGAGATTATCAAGATATGGTTTGGGGATTAACTGCTGGGATTTCTGGTCGCCACAATTTTCCTTTCCCAGCGAATGGGTGCCGCCGTAGTGTTACAAGTACCGTTTGTCTGTTGGCTTTTAGGACTATCCGTTTCTAGCTTAGTTCGGTCTTTCTGTATTTCTTTTGCCGTTATTTCTGTAGGGCTTTCATTGTCCGTGTAACTTACTGTCTGTTTCTTGTCTGCGTCTGTCTTTTTTTTTTTTCTGTCCGTACGCTCAAAACTTTTCCTTTAGTATTAACTGTAACCCAAAAGTCCAAGTTAAAATTGGCATTACTGTGCATTTTTTTATATTCTAATGTTATATATTACCTACACTCCTTCTATAAAGAAGATTATAGCGTCCCACGCTCATCCGTGGTCCGAGTCTAGTCTTGCATCTTTTATTACTGTTTCAAATGTTGTCAAGTTACTGGTTTCCCCGGTTTGTTCAATATGCGTGAATGCTACGCTGGAAGAAATAGTTCCTTATATTTATATGCATTTGTTGTCGCATAAAGGATAAGGAAAGTGTTTTTTGTCCTGAAAACATGAGTGAAAAAAAAAGTTTTGTCAGTTCAGTGTCAGTTCACTGTGACAGAGAACAACATACACCAAGCAAGGAATCCGTAAAAATGACAACGGCAACGTAAATATAAAGAGAAACTAGCAACACCAAACACACACACAAGAAATGTATTGTCGCCTAAAGATGACATAAGCGTAGGAAGATCTACAGTAGTCTCTTGACATATGTCAGGTGACATTATCACACGGTAAGACTTGGAAAACGTCAATCTGACGGGAGTATATATATATTTTTTTAAGGGAGGCGGGTTTTGTGTTGGTTGTCAGTGCTTCTCAGTCAGTTGGAAAAAAAAAGAACCTGCTTGGGTTCTGATAGGCATTCTTTCTTAACCCTTCCCGTACCGACCTACTTCTATCTATGCTGCCTTCAGTTCCGCTATATACGCGCCCGGGACTGTAAGGGTTAACATTGATCATTAAACAATCCTTTTTACAAAAAAAACTAAGAGTTTATCCAAAGACTATAATAAGATGGACCCCTTGCTCTATTCTTAGAGCTTATACGTTCTTTTTTTTTTCCAGTGCGCAACCAATAAGGCTGTCTTGAATGACTTCTACTCTCCTACGATTGCATTAAAGGTTTCCTCTGTATACAACTTTCGATTTTAATCTTATATTTCCCATGAGAAAATCAAAGCGAATTACTAAACCGGAAGTCTAGAGGACTTAGTGCGGTCAGAAATTCCGAAACTAAGTATTTCAAGGTATCAAATAGCAGAAAAATCAAAGCAAGCGGTCCATCTTAGTATAGTCTTTGGTTTATCGCATACATTCTTTAAATCCATCTTAGTATAGTCTTTAGTTTATCGCATACATTCTTTAAATCCATCTTAGTATAGTCTTTAGTTTATCGCATACATTCTTTAAATCCATCTTAGTATAGTCTTTAGTTTATCGCATACATTCTTTAAATCCATCTTAGTATAGTCTTTGGTTTATCGCAAACATTCTTTAAATCCATCTTAGTATAGTCTTTGGTTTATCGCAAACATTCTTTAAATCCATCTTAGTATAGTCTTTGGTTTATCGCAAACATTCTTTAAATCCATCTTAGTATAGTCTTTGGTTTATCGCAAACATTCTTTAAATCCATCTTAGTATAGTCTTTGGTTTATCGCATACATTCTTTAAATCCATCTTAGTATAGTCTTTGGTTTATCGCAAACATTCTTTAAATCCATCTTAGTATAGTCTTTGGTTTATCGCAAACATTCTTTAAATCCATCTTAGTATAGTCTTTGGTTTATCGCATACATTCTTTAAATCCATCTTCGTTTGCATTTGATACTAGTCGTTCAAAACTCCTGTATTGAACACCAAACCATTTTTTTTCTTCCTCGTAAAACTGTTGTTGTTTTTTTTATTATTGGGGAGGAGGGTGGGCGTTGAAATTTCGCTAGAATTTATTGTAATCGGTAGCGAGACTATGTGCAAAATTTCATCTCGATTGGTTGACACTTAGTGGGTCAAAATTGAACACAAAACCATTTTTTTTTATCCTCGTAAAACTGATTTTTTTTTAAAGTTTGGGAGAAGAGCGGGCGCTGAGATTTTGACAGAATTTGTTGCTATCGGTAACGAGTGTATGTGCCGAATTTCATCTCGATTGGATGACGCGTAGTGGGTCACAATAGCCTTACGCAGATTTCGCTTTGTTTTGTTGACGGCCGCAAAAGCGAAGTTAATGTAGAGAATTTAAGATCTACGCATAAGGTTAATACCCCCTGTGTCCACCAAATAGGCTTAAAGTGTCAGTGCCGATGGGTGGCGTGTTTGAGGCACTGACGCCCCCCCCCCTCTTACTATCCTAACGCCACGTCAACATTACGTATTACATTAGGTATACATAATCCGTGGTCTTACCAGTACAGCTGACATTACTCGAGGAAGTGAATAGACGATTGAGCAATACGCTGGCCAGATCAGACTTTAAACCTCACTCACCGGACTGATCGAATCGAGACTAATCTCTTAGGATTCGGAGGACAAACACACTTGTACTACGTAGCACAGCCAGGTTACCATAAAGGGATGGTGCAAACTGTTGACCATTCCCATCTACTCTTTCCTCCTGCAAGGCAGGGCAGTCTAAAAGCAAATGCTCGACCGTCTCTTCTGCTTCAAAGCAGTGTCGGCACCGGGAATCGAAATTGGGCCTAAATCGTCCGAAATAGGCACCAATAGGGCAGTGCCCTGTACGGAACTGGGCTATCGTAGCCTGTTCTCTCCTGCGGAGCTTCCACCACGGATCAGCTCGATTTAGCCGTTTTAGTTGCTGCCACACACCTCGACCCTTGTCAGACTCGTCCCAACTCTTGCCCCATTGTCTTGTCTCCCACTCACGAATTGATCTGCGGGCACTCGCGAAGGTGGACGGACCCTCGGAGTGGGTGTCAGGGATCCCTTCTTGACCAAGGCATCCACTATCTCATTGCCAGCGACTCCTGCATGACCTGGAATCCACTGCAAGCTGGCCAGACAAGACTTAGACTCCACTTCTCAACGAGAATGCCAGTCGAGAATATTCTCTTAGGGCTCGAAGAACGAATTTCGCTGTATCGCGCAACTGTGACACACTCCCATAAAGGATCGGCGAAAACGGTTGGCCGAGCGGCAGCGCGTTCGTCTGGCGATCCGAAGGTTCTAGGTTCGAATCCTGGTAGAGGCTAGGTTTTTTTTCCCAGCGATTTGAGAGTGTCCCTGAGTCTACCCAGCTCTGTTGGGTGAAGTAAAGGCGGATCGGCATTGTGCTGGCCACACATCGCCTAGTTTTACCGTGGCCACAGAAACTGGTGAACGCTGCTTCACCAGCCCTATGATCAGTTAAGTAAGTCCGAAGGGTTCTTTACTAAAGATGATAACTGTGCAACTTTAGAAGTATTTTTTTTTTGTGCGCGCAATATCTCGGTATGATTAACGGTTCATTTTAAGACATTGCATAACAGCAGTCGTGTGTTATATGTAAGAATATGCATGCGCGCACTCGGTGAGTTGTGAGCACGTGCATAGCTTAGATGGAACAATGGTTAATGGCAATTAGAACCTTAAACGTCGCCGCTTTAGTTTGTTGTTAGTTTGTCTTAATCTAATGCATAGGTTCTCAACCTTTTTCGGCTCATTGCCCCCTTTTACAATTTTTTTTCCGCTCACCGCCCCGCAACTTAATTTTAATTAAACATAAATAGGCCTATAATTAATTCTAAAACAAATTTATATGTATTATTAATTTTATAAATATAGGAGACTTATTTAATAACACTAGATCTATATCATGTAGGCCTAATTTCTGTAATTATTAATGTTTAAAATATAAACTCCTTAAATGGACAAAACATTTAATGCAGGAAATGTTTATTTACAACCGTTTAACGTAAATTATTTTAATCCTCTAATAATTAAATCTTGTTTTGAATACCATAATGTTGAATGTATATAAATACAAAAAAATAATAAGTAATATTTGTTACATTACAAAACATAACTTTTTGGGCATCACTTTTGAATCAAATGTGGAAATATTTGTTAATAAAAGGGAGATAATTAACCAGTTACATTTGAGCTAATATTTCTGTTTCTTTTTTCTTTTATAAAAAAATTATTGGCTTACATTTATAACTCTGAAATAATCAAACTGTAAAAAGTATTTAATTTGAAAATTATATAAATATTATATGAATAAAGAATTTATATGTATATTTTCAAGCATTACAATAACTACCCAGTTTTTATGATTACTCCGAATCTATATATCTTAACGATAACATCCTCATAATTCTTAAGAATGAAATAAAGGACATCTCGGTACAACTGAGATCAAAATATCTTTAATATTAGCATATTTTAGGACGACAGTGATCGGTCAGCAGGGCTGGCAGGCCGGTGAATCAACAATAGACGGCCGCATACCATATTTGCCAAATACTGACCCCTAATTCATCGAAAAGTCATTGCGATTCCTATTTCTTATTAGTTTAATAATATGTATGCCTACTGTTGGGGGATATCAGATGTTTAGCAACACTTGCGTTTACATCATATTTCATCCAAAAACTAATCGATTCAAATAGCTGAGGTGTTCAAATTAGGCCTATATCAGTTACGTTTGTATCGCCTCCTTGCCCTTCACCGCCCCCCATCCAATCGCCCCCGGGAATGTCAGCGCCCCCCTAAAGCCTCTCACCGCCCCCCCCCTCGGAAAGGGGGGGGCGATAACGCCCCCGTTGAGAACCTATGATCTAATGCATGCAACTCAACCGTCAAGATAAAGAATCGGGAAAACCCCCACGAGATGCATTAGAAGTCACGAGGACTCGCTCGAGGGTTTTATTTCTTCCGTGGGTAAAAATCAACTTTTAAAGCTATAATTTGAAGGGCAAAAAAAAAAAAAAAAGGTTTTTATCCCTAGCATTCGTTTATAGGTTTTCGTAAGTAACGTCTCCTTAATCCTTTGTTTTAAAAGGGTGTTCTAGCCATAACCTATATCTTTACCCAAAAAGATCAGGTTTCTTCTAATAGACAGGTTAATCCAAATTTTTTTACCCGGAACTTTTTTTTTGTATACTCACGAGAACTTCTAACGACAATTTTTTTTGTTGTTTTAAAGTGTCATATTTAAAGGGCGCCCAGACTCGACCCTTCACCCCTAAGACCTCCACATTTTCTCAGTCTCCCTTCCCATCTCTCTCTCTCTCTCTCTCTCTCTCTCTCTCTCTCTCTCTCTCTCTCCTATCTCTTGAAAGCTATACATATAATATTAAGTGCTTTGAAAATGTCTCTATTCAAGTCCGTGGGTTTGGGGGGGGGGCGGGAGAAATGGGGAGGGGGTATCACGTGACTTTCCGTCCATTAAATCAAACCCAAGATAAGAATCTAGGAATTAGCGCACGCACGCACGCACAAACACACACACTTTAAATATGATCTAAAAAAAACAAAAACAAATGAAACAGAAACGCCTTTTCGGAAGACTATGTAACTGAAGGTTCGGGATTTTATCGTTCATGTAATGGATGCCGTATTTGTTTTCGATACTATCTTTACGGTTTTGTTGTTATTTTTTTTAGGGAGATGTTGATACTCTCCATGGCTGGCATGACTGAAGTGTTGTTCAGTCTAGTATCGATACCGCCAGTGCGGCGCAGTTGTTTGTTTTTGTAATCTTTGAGTTAGAGAAATTGTTACAGCTTGATTATGGCTGTTCGCAATACAAGCGATTGTATATCACAACATAATAAAAATAATAATAATAATAATAATAAAGGTCCTTTTGCCTCATTATCTGGTGATTTTCAATGTTGTTGGGAAAGAATCTTCAGGTCCGCTTCTTAATAGTTCGTATATTTTTTCATTTCATTCACAACATGACGCTGTTATAATATAATATAATATAATATAATATAATACAATATAATATAATATAATATAATATAATATAATACAATATAATATAATATAATATAATATAATATAATATAATACAATATAATATAATATAATATAATACAATACAATACAATACAATACAATACAATACAATACAATACAATACAATACAATACAATGCAATGCAATACAATGCAATGCAATGCAATGCAATGCAATGCAATGCAATGCAATGCAATGCAATGCAATGTAATGTAAATGTAATTTAATGTAATGTAAATGTAATGTAAATGTAATGTAATGATGTACTGTATTGTAATGTAATGTAATGTAATGTTATATTATGATATGACATGACATGACATGACATGACATGACAAGACATGACATGACATGACATGATATGATATGATATGATATGATATAATGATATGATATGATATATGATATGATATGACATGACATGACATGACATGACATGACATGACATGACATGACATGATATGATATGATATGATATGATATGATATGATATGATATGATATAATGATATGATATGATATATGATATGATATGATATGATATGATATTATAATATAACAAACAAAAGTGTCTATTAATCCTTTTTGATAGGGGAATGGTGGCTGAGCCGCAGCGCGTTCGGCTGGCATACCGAAAGTCCTGGGTTCGAATCCTGGTGAAGGCTAAGATTTGTTTTCGGGTCTGGAGGGTGCCCCTGAAGTCTATCCAGCTCTGATGGGTACCTGACCTTAGTTGGGGTAAAGTAAAGGCGGCTGCGCCTTGTGCCGGCCATACAATCTCCTAGTATGCAGTGGTCACAGAAACTGGTGAGCGCTGCCTCACTGTCCTTATTATCAATATGGTCCAAAGGGTAGTTTACTTTACTTTAATCTTTTTTTGTGAATTAGCGCATTTTATTGAACTTTTTAGTAATTGCAATTAGATTTAGCTGATTGCATTTGGAGGGGTGTGGGGAGATATGTGACGCGATGTTACTAAGTTTTGATTGCTCAAAAGTTTATCAAGCATGTGTTAATTTTTTCGTGACGTTTTTCTTTCGTTTCAGAGGAGTGACGTCATGGAGCGCACCCACCCCCCGAGATCGGCCATCCCCACGTACATCGGCGGGCGCCCTCCGCCGCACGGGCAGGAGAGGGGGGTCGGAGGACACACGTCGCAGCCCAACCACCGGGCGGACAACGGACAAGGCCCGCCCAGGAAGGAGAAGCCGCAGGGCGGCGGCGGCTGCAGCCGACAGCTTCCCCCGCGCCCGGCGGGCAACGGCCCCGGAGGAGATTCGGACGGCAGGGCGCCGAGGACAGGTCAAGGGGAGTACGCGACGTCGCCCAGGCACGGGCGCACGACCCCGGACAACGGACTGCCGATCGGCTCTCAAATAAAACACAAGCCCCCGACTGGGTGTCAAATAGTGCGTAATGGTCTACAGGTAAGTCAGGTAGAAATAAGTTATTTTACTAACTTAGTTCATTGATACGATTTATACCTTGACAGGACATGACATTTTTTTTTACAATAATTCACTAGCTAGAGAGCAAGGCCGGCTTAAGGCCCTGAGAGGCCCTAATCACCCCATCCCCCCCCCCAAACTCGACGTACTGCCATCTTGTAGCCGAATTTCGCGCTTTACTTTGGTTGTCTCTTGCGTGTTTGTTTGTTTGTTTGTCTGTGTAAACTTTAAGACAAACGTTCTTACTCGGAGTCGAATCATGGCTTACTTGGAGTCAAATCCTGGCTTACTTATAGTCAATTCTGTCTTACTCGGAGTCGAATCATGGCTTACTTGGAGTCAAATCCTGGCTTACTTTGAATCAAATCCTGGCTTACTTGGAGTCAAATCCTGGCTTACTTGGAGTCGAATCCTGGTTTACTTGGAGTCAAATCCTGGCTTACTTGGAGTCGAATCCTGGCCTACTTGATTGTCTTCTTCTCCGGAGTTTGATATCAGAGTCTACACAGCTCTGAATGTTGCCTGACATCACTTGTATAAATTGTATGTTTTGGAGAAAATACACAGACATCGTGTGCCGGTCACACTATCTCCTTGTAAGCCATGCTACTTATGGCCTAGTATGACCACGCAAAGAGCGCTGCTTCACTATCTATGTGGACAAAAATGCCCCCTCCCCTTTCCCCTAAAGACAATTTAATTTCACTCAATAATGGCGACTATAGTTAGCTTTACCGGAAAACATCCATTAAGTCTTTAAAAACAAGTCGCAGTGCAGTTCTAGAAAGCAAAAATGTTCGTGAAGTTGTTGCGGATATCGATCGAGCCCGATGGCGAGCTCGCGAGTTTTGTTTGGTCTAAAAAGTATTTGAAAAAGAAGTAAAAAAAAAAAAAAAAAGAAATCAATATGGAAATGAAACATCGCGAAATGGAAAGACAGAAGTCTGGGGGCTTTCGGAAGTTGAAATCATTAGACCGTAAAACGTGTCAACTTTTTTTTTTTAAATAATGACTGTCCCGCCGTTGATGACACCACTTTCGTAACTTTCCGTCTGATAAAAGAAGTTCAACATCGCTAATCCCTATTATTTGTTTTGTTTTAGATTTTGGCGCGCAGTATTGAAATGACTTTTTCAGTATCGATTCAATGTACATTATCGTACTTTCTATAACTGCCACATTAAAAATGTAGCCGCATGGTAAAGGCAGACGTCTGCATTGACTTTCGAGCACCCGTGTGTAACCCGGTAGTTGTGGATTCGACTCGGTTACACGTGTGGTGGAGGTTTCAACTCACACCCTTGGCTTCGTTGGTCTGGAGGTATCTTTTGAAGTCGGATGGCAGCCTCTACTGTACTTTTGCAAATTTATATTTGACACCTTTCCTTAGACGTGGCTTCGTAAACGTCTAAGTCTAACAAACAATGTCACGTTCTAACCAAACAGTAACCAACGCTGTTGTCTTATGAGAGAAAACTGTATGACTTTATTCAATAGTAGCGGAAAATGGCTAGCAATAATAATACAATGATGAAGGTAAACTATTAGCAGATGCAGGCAATTCATCAACAAAATGCAAAACTTCGTGACTAAACTGTCATATAAAATGGTGGATCAAACAATCTGAGTAGAACAATATTTACAATAGTTAGATCTGACTTCTAACTAAAATGAAAGTGTGTCTTCTTATGAGACTGGCGCTAGGACTAAATTTACAGCGAACAGTTTCAACTTATATAGCGGACATGAAGAGGGGGAGTGTAAACTATACCAATGGTTTGACATCTGGTACTAAATTTTGAGATCAACAGAAGGATCTCCCTGGCCTTAGAAAGTCGCCCAATTATGGGCCATTTGTAGAAGGCCAGAGCTATGCATAAAAATGTCGATGTCCACCGTTGGCGATCAGAAAAAAATGATATCAACTGGAATTATATTTCCTGAAACAGTGACAAGATAAGGTAGGAAATATATGGTCACCCAGGAAGGTGGAAAAGGGGGGGGGGGCGAGAGGGCGCGATATTCACGAGACTATGTGACCCTTAATTGCAATCTGGACACTGGTCGTTAAATTCGTACGCCATTCAAAGTTGGAGGGAGATGATTCCTATCTTAACAGGTAATGGGGGATAACCACGTCGCGGGTGGAAAAGGTGACACGGGAAGGTGGGGGGGGGGAAGGGCGGTATAGTATCATTTTACTTGGCCGGGAAACCCCGCTATATGGGAACAAGGTAATATACTAACATTTACAAACAACATTTATATTTCTAAACTTTCTCTCTCTCTCTCTCTCTCTCTCTCTCTTACGCTTAATCAAAATAATGTACATATATTCCTAATCCATACATGGTTGTGATGCTAATACATTTGTTATAAACATTGGCAGTTATAAAATTCGGCCTATGTGACGACCGATTCGTTTCCATTCGTCACAATATCCCCACCAACAAAAGTTCTTATCTATGATAAGAACTGTTAATAAGCGCTATTACGAGAACAATCGCGAGATTATACACCCCAAAAGTTACAAGTCTATAATAAAAAAACTAAGAGATAAATTGAGATACTTACAGATTTATGATAATGCCAGAAGATATATACAATAAACCAGGAGGGCTTCTTAGTCCTCTCCCGTTTTCTTTGCAATAGAGTGGCGGTTGAGGAAGTCTGATAGGCAGTTTTCGGGTCCTGGTATGTACGGGGTCAAAGACAGAGACTGTCGCATTAGTCGGCGGTTAAGATTTTGCCTGAAGCCATGAATGAGAAGGGTCGGTAATCTGTCTGGCCATTTAGTCGATTGGCACACTACACTCAGGATATAAGCGTCCTTATACCGCGACCGGGGGAGGGGACCTATTAGGTCTACTGACACCCGTTTAATGGGAATATCCCCCACTGGGATCTCACCTAACGGTACAGGTGGAGTGAGGCGTTTTTGTGTCATGACTTGGCCCTGGTGGCCCGAAGATACAAATCTTTTGCTGTCACCCGACATACCGGGCCAGTAATAGTCATGTTTCACTTTTTGAACAGTCGACGTCTGTTCTTGGTGGGCTCCTATATGAAAGTCATGGGCTATGTCTATTACCTGGGGCTTTTCATCTTGATCAGCGCAAGGCTGTCTATAGAGAAGGTTTGCTTTAAAGAAAACATAAGCTGTTCTAGAATCGCGCAAGCTTGTTTGGTTTTTTTCTCTAACTGAATTTAGGGAAAGGTCTTCCTGCTGAGCTTTAATAAAATCTTGGTGAGAGGGCGGAGGCTCTACTGTGGAGTCCACTGTCTCGGGGCGGGCTTGGGTGATAACCGGGGTCAGGATCATAGGGGTCTGTGGGATAGCTAGAAAAACGTACTTGCATCCCAAAATAACATCATAAACTAGGTCTTTCATGACCGCTGCATTTATTGTGCCACGCACAAAAGGAGAATTTATGTGAATACGCGCAATGGGAAGATTCTGGACGGGGGCAGAGAGGGATGGCCCTCGAAGGCTTACAAACTGACCCGTAAGGTCGCCGGGTCGTATCCGCAAAGCGGAAACAATGGAGTCGTATTGACAACCACTATCAACGTGACAAGTTGCTGGTTCCCCATTCAGTTCAACCGTGTCTGTTTCTTTGGGGCCATTGTGGCTCCCAGGGGTAGGCGAGGTTTTCGATTCATCAATCAAAGTCACCTGAGTTTCTAACTCATTAGTGCAAGTAGCTAAGGTTCCCAAATTATAAATGGGTGTCATTGGATTTTCCGGCTCCTCAGAGTCGGTTCGGACTACAACGGAGGACACGCGGGCCTGTGTGGGGCGGTCTCTCCTATCACTCGGAAAAGGGTTTGAGTGCTCTAGGCGATTGCTCCCTCCATTTGTTTGATGGTAGGGGCGTAGCGTTTGCTGATTTTCGTGCTGGGGCGGATAGCGATGTGAGTTTTTCTTATCTATAGGCCCGTTGGGGCGCCCTGCCTGGGGTTTATCAAGGCGGGGGCGTGGGGGGTGGGTTGTCAGATTTTCCTCTTGGTGAGCTGTGGCGTAGCGATCCGCTAACTCTACCAATTTGTTAAAGGTACCCACCTTACGTTCGTCCAGGAACACTTTCATTTTATAAGACATATTATGTCTCAATTGTTCTGTTAGGACTAGCTCGGCTAGTCCTTGAAATGTTTTTTCATGCGATGCTAGTTCTACCCATTTGATTAAATATGAATTTAGCCTGTCTGCAAACTGAACATACGTCTCTCCTTCTTTTATTTGTGATTCTCTAAATTTCCTATTGTATGATCTAGCCGTCAATTCGTACTTTATCAGTAGCGCATTTTTCAATGTTTCATAACTGTCTTTGTCATTAGAAGGAAGTTTGTTGTAAACCTCATAAGCTTGGCCTCTTAGAGACTGAACTAAATGTCTAACCCATAGTTCTTTGTGGACATTATGGTTTACAGCTAAATGTTCATACCTATTAAGGTAGACGTCAATGGTCTCTAATGACGGGTCAAAAATGTCAGGTGTGAAAGAGTAGTATTTGGGGGTGAATGAGTCATTTGAGTGCTCTGTTGAAGTTTGAGAGGAAGGGGAATTCGGAGTGCACATACCGGGGGCCGCTAATTCTGCCTGTCTTAACTGTATTACTTTCTCAGCCTCAATTTGGGCCAACCTAATTTGCAATTCTTTTTCTGATTCAATTTTTAACTTTTCTTTTTCTGATTCAATTTTTAACTTTTCTTTTTCTGATTCAATTTTTAACTTTTCTTTTTCTGATTCAATTTTTAACTTTTCATTTTCGGACTCAATTTTTAACTTTTCTGCCTCCCTAAACTCAGCGACCTGTTGCTTAATATATTCTAACATCTCATTACCAGTGAGGTTAGCGGCCTCAGCTTCTTCTCTAGCAACACGTTTAATGCTTACAATATCGGCCATGATATTCTAACTTCTAAATTATGCTAAATTGCCAATGATATAACAAAAGTAAAAGGATCACTTACCCTTCAGCCTTCCTAATTTGAATTACAGAAATCCATATCACTAACACACACACACACTTATACACTATTCACTAATGTCACTAGAATGTTAGAATGTTTTTAATTCTGTCTTGTGGACTTCGGTAACTATTAGCTGTGTTGTCTCACGGCGGCGTTGAAGCTGATCTATGGTGTCAGGTGGATAAACGTGTGGCAAAGGGTTGTCTACAGGGTTGTCTGGTTGGCAGTTGACACTCTTCAGGTAACAAGCAATGTTCAATGAAATGTGCAGGGTCGGTCTAGTTGACTTTCTTCAGGAGACAGGCAGTGTTTTGCGTAGGGGTTGATACAGGTTGTCACCGGGTTGTCAGGACAGTGGCTTTTCTGTTAGAGGTGAATAAGAGCCCCCAGCAAAAATACAATCAAGCTGGACCGCTTCAAATAGTGCCCAGATTCGAATCCCGGACGAGCCCCCAATTATGTAACCCGGTAGTTGTGGATTCGACTCGGTTACACGTGTGGTGGAGGTTTCAACTCACACCCTTGGCTTCGTTGGTCTGGAGGTATCTTTTGAAGTCGGATGGCAGCCTCTACTGTACTTTTGCAAATTTATATTTGACACCTTTCCTTAGACGTGGCTTCGTAAACGTCTAAGTCTAACAAACAATGTCACGTTCTAACCAAACAGTAACCAACGCTGTTGTCTTATGAGAGAAAACTGTATGACTTTATTCAATAGTAGCGGAAAATGGCTAGCAATAATAATACAATGATGAAGGTAAACTATTAGCAGATGCAGGCAATTCATCAACAAAATGCAAAACTTCGTGACTAAACTGTCATATAAAATGGTGGATCAAACAATCTGAGTAGAACAATATTTACAATAGTTAGATCTGACTTCTAACTAAAATGAAAGTGTGTCTTCTTATGAGACTGGCGCTAGGACTAAATTTACAGCGAACAGTTTCAACTTATATAGCGGACATGAAGAGGGGGAGTGTAAACTATACCAATGGTTTGACATCTGGTACTAAATTTTGAGATCAACAGAAGGATCTCCCTGGCCTTAGAAAGTCGCCCAATTATGGGCCATTTGTAGAAGGCCAGAGCTATGCATAAAAATGTCGATGTCCACCGTTGGCGATCAGAAAAAAATGATATCAACTGGAATTATATTTCCTGAAACAGTGACAAGATAAGGTAGGAAATATATGGTCACCCAGGAAGGTGGAAAAGGGGGGGGGGGCGAGAGGGCGCGATATTCACGAGACTATGTGACCCTTAATTGCAATCTGGACACTGGTCGTTAAATTCGTACGCCATTCAAAGTTGGAGGGAGATGATTCCTATCTTAACAGGTAATGGGGGATAACCACGTCGCGGGTGGAAAAGGTGACACGGGAAGGTGGGGGGGGGGAAGGGCGGTATAGTATCATTTTACTTGGCCGGGAAACCCCGCTATATGGGAACAAGGTAATATACTAACATTTACAAACAACATTTATATTTCTAAACTTTCTCTCTCTCTCTCTCTCTCTCTCTCTTACGCTTAATCAAAATAATGTACATATATTCCTAATCCATACATGGTTGTGATGCTAATACATTTGTTATAAACATTGGCAGTTATAAAATTCGGCCTATGTGACGACCGATTCGTTTCCATTCGTCACACCGTGAATGACATATTATTATTTTTTTCTATAGCGTTCTTGTGTGTGTGTGTGTGTGTGTGCTCGATCTGTGTTGTCCATCCATAAACTCAACTCTGATTGGCTTACACGCCAACCCAGTCTCTTCAGACCACTTCCGGCCTCGTTATCGATGCATTGTCGACGGCGAGCGATTTTTTCGGATATCAGTGTCCGATACTAGAGGAGGTGATTCACGTAAATCGCCAGGCGTTTTTTTTTTATACGATCGGGACATCAACCGCTTGACACCGTGAGAGATTGTGTGTCTGTGTGTGTGTGTGTGTGCACATGTTTATTTTTAATGTAAGGGATATGCAGCAGTGCTGCCCTGACGCCCGTTTGGCGCTGGAATTGTTAAGGAGGGGGGGGGGGGCGCGTCGCAGAATTATTAGAGAGGCGTGTTTTGGAAGGGAAAAATGGTTTCTGGGGTGGGGCGGCGAGATACGTGTCACAGATAATGACTTTTGATCACGCGAGTATGGTTACGCTTCGGTGGATTTACACATTTTTCTGTTTTGAATGTCCGTCGAAACAGCTGCAGTTTTTTCGCGTCTATTGTAGTGCCGTCTTTAACGACACGCGTGCACTGGCTTGTTTTATACTTTAATGAGGCATATGACAAAACCCATTAGCGACAATCGGCAGTAAATGACATTGGCAGTGTTAAAAAAAACGCGCTGACACTTTTAGTGCGACTTTTAGACATACTGCATGATATTACCAAAATCTGTTTTAAATTGTTGTTGTTTTTTTCGGCTCTACGGCCCAATGGATTACGACGGTCCGACGGGAACTTTACGTTATGCATGCCCTGGTTTACAGATAGACAGAAGAAGTTAACTGACGATAGACAGACGGGAAAAGGGGAGGTGGCTGATAGAGACACTGAACGCATGAAAAGAATGTATCGACACATTTTTGCTGAAATTATTTGATTTTTTTTTCAAACTTTTATTTTCCAATAGATTGATGTCAGTGACCGTAGCATTGTTGGATGCGAGTCCGCGGAAGCAGCCAGGGCCCCACCTCTGCAACATTCGGGCGCTGACAACACAAATACTGACCACCGGAATAATACTGGAGTGACCAGCGATGTCAGCTCCGCTAAAATGTTCGGAGACAACTCCTCTTCACCCCAGAACTCTAGCAGAAGTGGCGACGTCCCTGGGAAGGGGAACGCCGCCCCTTCCGATGTTGAGTGTCCGAAAGCACCGAGCGTGCCGGACAAGGATTACCCCATCCGCGGGACGATGTGCCCGCTGACCAACACCGTGGCGGTGAAGAGGTCGTTGGGACCCGTCGACGAGGTGTCTTTCGTGTTCGGGCGCCCGGCGTCCCCCACGAGTGACCAGGCCTTACGGTGCGGTTCGCCCACGAAGCGGTACAACCACCACGCGATGGTGAGGTGCCTGAGCCCCTCCGCGGGGCGCTACATCGGCACGCAGTACTCGGCGCGCCCGCTGTCGCCCAGCAGCGACGTGACGCCCATGAAGACCAGGATGGGGACCTGCGTGGCCCGCCGGGTGCTCTCCCCGCCCCCGGCCCTGGGGGTGGGCACGGCCCAAGAGCCCAGGATACACCATCACGGAGGGATATGCTGCGAGCAGTGCAACGGGTGCCTTGTGGAGCTGAAGCGCCAGGCCCTGAGATTAATGTTCCCCGACCACGGAGGAGACAACGGTCATCTTGCTCAGGTAAGTACGCTTTTACCCTCTCTGTGGTCAACTCCCCTTTCTGCCCCCTTTCCACTCCCTGACTCTCCTCCTCATTCAACGAGTCAGACAATTGACAGATTAGGTCTAAACAACCAAACACACTCATTCCTGGACGCTCATTCATTTAGACACACCGGAACTGTACTGTACATTTCACCGTCTTGTTCACGAGCGGTACGTGAATGGGGACCTTATAGGTGGGGAAAGGGGGGGGGTGTAGCACTTAAGGGCGCCATTAAAGAAATATCACACATGAAAAAAAAATCACCAAAAAAAAAAAGAAAACACATACCCACCCAATTATACAGTAAAAACAAAAGATCATACACAGATCAATGTGGAAAAACATACATAGGAATACATGTATATCTACTAAACAACTAGGTAACTATGGTAAAGAAGTGAAGCAACGTTTTCCCGATGCATTTTGGGAAAAGTGTGTGAGGAAAAGTGGTGGCCGGGAGGGGGAGAGAGGGGGGCGGGGGTGATTTTGGGTAAAGGTTGATTCACCAACGTACTCTCGTTACTTTTTTTTTTTTTAAAAAAAGGCTTTTCCTTAGAACTAGTGGATTTGAGAGTATCTTTTAATGTCATCGCTACGGAAAGAGAAGGGGGAGGGGGAGGGGGGGGGTAGACCTGGTGACGTAACAGCTTCCATGTTTGCGTAACATTTCCCGCAAAAAAAAACGAGAGACCAGGAAATTCTTAACGGACCCTTCCGACACGGGAAATAAAGTATTCGGCTGTGCCTGATACGATCAGTATAAAAAAAACAACAACATTGTTTACCATTGTATAGTCTGTTTATAACTGATGGCACTAGAACTTTGACACACTCGGTTAAGTTATAGAAGAAGTCTAAATGTAATAATAGACAATACAGACATAAATATTCAACACATATATCTTTTGGTTACTACTTTAATTAAACGCTCTATTAGTTACTTACTTTTAAATTTACACATTGCATTATCATTTCCCAGAATGCCCCTGGGAAAAAAAACTTAAACGTGTATCAGTATAATTATTGAGTATAAGGAGCGCCCTCTGTTGGTGGGACTTGTCACAAAGCTGATCCCGTAGTCCCGTAGGTATGGTGAACGCAATTGCATTCAGAAATACATCTAAAAAAAAAATAATTCAGAAATTATGACTTCTCAAAAGATATTTAGAAATTAGTTCATCTAAAACAACATTCAGCCATTAGAACCTCTAAAAAATATTCAGGAATCAGAACATCTAAAAAGAAATTCAGAAATTTGAACATCTAAAAAGATATTCAGAAAGTGAAACGATTGCAATATGCCCGCAATATGCCCACAATATCAGGCAGTTTTAATGTCTATACTGTTTAAAATAACGATAATGATGGTTCATAGTATAATAAAGTATATGTCAGCGTTTCCCAAATGGCGGGTCACGACCCGATGGCGGGTCATGGTAGCTTTTGCTCTGAGGGGAAAAAATGTTCTTTATTGTTGTATTTTCAAACATGTAAGCTGAAGCTATGACGTATGAACCGGAAGCAAACACTGACTTCTTTAGTGATTTGTTTTCCCAAGTTTTACGTCAGAGAGGATCGTACATAACTTCGTTAGCTCATCTCTCTTTGTCTTCTTACCTGAGTGAAGATATATCATCATCTTGTTCAGTTCACTGTTCATTAAGCTTTCTGTTGGGCAAACTCCTAAAACAAATACAACAACAACCAAAAGGGCAACACACAAAAAACACCACGTCTGCGAAGTCAACGAACCGTGAAACTTTTGCTTAGCAAAAATGTAATAAAAAGTATTTAAAAAAAAAGAGAGATACGGATGAGTGAGTTTCTGGAGAGTTGAAACTCGCGAGTCAGAACGGCGTTGGATCACTGATCAGTCTTACTTCCTGTCTGTTTACCCCCGTCACGTGCTATGGAGGGGAAATAATCCTTCTAAGATAATATGGACTCTATACTTTTTTATTTTTTTTTGTTGTAAAAATACAAAATAATGATTCAGACGAACAAAAAATAAATACGAAAACAAATAAAAAGGAACGAAAACTCAACGGTAAACAGAGTCAACCAGCGGACCATCTGTCGTGTCTATTCACAGACTGTTTTTTTGTAAATATCGTCTGCTGCTTGCCCGCTCTCGAGTGTCTTAACTGCCCGGCCATTGTTTTGAGCGTGTGTGTGTGTATGTGTGCGCGCGTTAATAGTTTCAGCAGAGAGAAAAAAAAGGGAGAAATTGGCTCCAAGTCTCGCGAGACACCTCTGTGTGTGTGAGAGAGAGATAGTGTGTGTGTGTGAGTGCTTTCTGAAAAGTCCCTACAACTTTACGCCTCGCGTCCGGACGCCCTCCATTCACGCCCCACCCGCCATCACCCGCCACTCTGGTCCCCTTTCACCAAACGTGGTATTGTTGGCGTGTTTAATCCTCCGAGGATAATCTATTGTTTTGTGTGTGTCTGCTTGGAAGGGATTATACTCCAAACTCAATGGATGAGAAATAAACTAATCGTTCTGTTGATTATACCGGAGTGTTTGGGAACCATGGGTAGGGGGGGGGGGTAATGTGAGGCGGTCTTTTTTTTGTTTATATGGAAGGCGTAAAGTTTTGTCGTGGGAAAGAGTTAGCGACTTGTTAACACACACACAGATACGGCATCCTATGAGATTGTGTGGCCAGTCGCCTTTACTAATCCCCATCTACTTTCAGGTTCCCGTTAGAAGTAAGTAGACCCAGGGACATCCTACAAAAAAAAAAACACTCCATAAAATCAACGTTTCTTTCGTAAGAATCCTTACATAGATTATAGATATAGATGCACTTTAGTTGTGCGTTAGCTTTCCCAATATTTTGCTTTGGGACACCTAAAAAAAAAATGAATGGAAATAAATATTAAATAAAGCGAATCTCTGCCCATGTTCAAAAATCAATTTGAAAGATAGATTTTTCTCCCCTTTTTAAAATGCATTGAATAAAAAAAAAAAGAAATTAAAAGAAAAAAGATGGGTGGACTGTGAGTTGTAGGCTGCGATGTATGAAAAAATCCCTGAGATTTCTATTTCACGTCATAATTTATTTCATTCATTCTTTTTTTTTTTTGCTCTTCCTATTTAGTGCACCTGTAGAGATTTCAAATCGTTTAACTGTCTAGAAAAAGTCTCCAATGAGAGAAACTGCACTTCTGAGGAAATTCTCAGAGAATTTTTTTTATCTATAACTTTCATTACATTCTAATTTGAAATATGATTAGATCTATGCGTTGTAAGTTAGACGTTCTCGCGATAACATTTTTTTCTTCTTTCTCCATATGCAAGAACAAAAAGCATATACGTTTCTTTTTTTTTTTTTTTTCATTGTTTCAAGTGGCAACCGGGGTGGGAATGGGTTACCAGAACAAATCAGGAAAACCAATAACTAGACATCATTTGAAACATTAATCAATATGTAAAACTAGACTCAAACAACGGATAAGAGTAAGACGCCAAAAAAAACAAAACACCACTTCTGTATAGAAGGAGCTTCTGTAATCTATAAGATAAGATATCTATGTTATGATATCCGGCGTTTTCCCCGCATTCTTCTTGGTTTGTTCTGCGTTCATTCATAAATCTAGGTAAAGTTCTGTTGTTTTTTTTGTGTTTTGTTTTTTGTTATTGTAGAACACAATGCCATTCTTACGTTTTATTACTGTAAGCGATCTATCATGATTCTATGTCTACTGTGTCTTTAAAGGACACACCTATTGTGTCAACATCGTTTTAATTCTTTTTATGTATATTGTTGTTGTTTTTTTTATGTTGTTTTTTTTTTTTGGTCTAGGTTTTAAATTTACACATTGCATTATCATTTCCCAGAATGCACCAGGGTAAATAAACTTCAACGTGTATCAGTATATTGAGTGTAAGGAGCGCCCTCTGTTTGTAATCGTTTCTGAATGGAATTACATTAGGTATGGGGAACGCAATTGCATTCATAGAGTGGTCAGTTTGTTCTCAGCGATAAAGTAAAGTATCCATTCGGACAAAATTGATTCATAGGGCCGGTGAAGCAGCGTTCACCAGTTTCTATGGCAACGGCATACTAGGTGATTGTGTGGCCAGCACTATGCATAGCCGCCTTTACTTTAGCCCCAATTAGGGTCAGGTACTCATCAAAGCAGGGTAGACTCGGAGACACCCTCCAGACCCGGGAAAAAAATCCTAGCTTGCACCAGGATTCGAACCCAGGACCTTCGGTACGCCAGGACGCAATCATGTGATTTGTGTCCAGACTGTTGTGCTTCAATTAGAAGTAATTGTAGTTATCTTAAATGATAAAAAAAACACTATTTTTAGAAAGAAATCACAAAAAAAAAAAATTTAAGTTTTGTAACAGTCATTCATACACAGTAGCCCATCAATCCTTCGCAGTTATACGATCGCATGGTAACATAATTACATATTAATAATATAATAGCTTGTGGTAACACAAACCAATCACACATAGTCACATAATCACACACAGTAGCCCAATGAAATATTAACATAATGACACAGTAATATATTCACAAATTGTTGTAGCATTTTCGTACATAATAACATAATCACACAGTAAAATATTCACACATAGATCTAGTAACATAATCAAACATAATAACACAATCAACCCCACAACATAACATTGAGATAATCAATGAGACATAATTCAAGGCTAGAGAGAATTTTTTCCCCTCTCTACCCGCGACCTTTGCACTGTGGCTAGTCTCGGTGACGTCACTCGTCGGAACAACACTAAAAAAATAGCACTTCCGGGACAACAGCGAAACTTTTTTTTTTCTCCTTCTTTCCTCGGTTATTTCTCCGAGCTACGAGCCGAGGGCAATTTATTTTCTCGAGTAGTTTAGCAAAAAAACAACAACACCAGACGACAATGGGCGACCAAACAAGACAAAAACATGAGATTGACTGAGAATGTGGAGGTAGTGGAGAGTTCTTCCCGCCCTTTTCCCTAGCAATTCGGTTCTTTGCAAAATAAAATTGTTTTGGTTTAAAATCTGTGCCTCTACAACGAGAAAAAAAATGCCATGGGGCTATTTCGCTTGCCCTAAATCCGGGGGGAGGGGTCTATTTGATGATAATTGCCTCCATTTGTAAGGTTCCATTGAAAAAAAAAAAAGAAACAAGAAAAAGAAAACCATACTCGAAATTGGAACAAAGAAAAATCGAAAATGCTATGGCTGTTAATTATACATGTACAAACTAACACGAACAACTGAACAAGGCATGAAACTAATAGTAGTTTGTAGTTGTGATTTCGAGGTGGGAGGGGTGGGCAAATAGTGCAAAGTAAAAGCGGAAAATTAGTGAGGATGAGAAATACTGCACTATTGGGTAGTGGGAAGGCATGAGGTTGTGTGGCCGGCACAATGCCCAGTCGCCTTTACTAGGGATGAGGGGTTGTGGGTTGAGAAAAAATACATTATATATAGCTAAATATTTGTAAATAGTTTTGTTGAAGTAATAATATTATTAACCCTTCCCGTACCGACCTACTTCTATCTATGCTGCCTTCAGTTCCGCTATATACGCGCCCGGGACTGTAAGGGTTAATCTACATGCTAACGAATATATACCTTTTGGTCACTATATTTACGTTTTTAGTATAATTATTATATATTTTTCAAATAATAAAAACAACAACAGCAACAAGGTTATGGAAATTAGTATGTGTGTGTGTGGGGGGGGGGGGGGGGGGGGGGAGATCGTCTGGAGAAAGATTCTATTTCCTTGGCTATGCATATGGCGCTATTAAAAGTCGATGAACTTCTCAGTATTGGCGTGCCATTTAAACACACTGAGACCGTATTGCTGTTTAATTTGTAAAAATAATTGTTATAATGATTATTTACTTTAAGCTTTGCATTATCAGGATTAATGTCACTCTTTCTGGTTGTTTCTATTTCGAATTTTGGGAGGTTTATGTTTACAATACCAGCAAGTCCATGGTTTAATAATGGGGACTGTGGGAGCTGGGCTGGAAGTGTATGGACTCGGGGGGGGGGGGGGCAAGCTCACTCATCCTGAAGTGATCAATCAGCCGTGTAACAATTCCTTTTTTTTCTTTTTTTTTTTCGTTGGCAGACGTCAAATTTGTCAAGCCGTGTGTGGCGCGGGCTGCTGCTGGCCCCATTTATAGATTATGATAAATTGTTCCACGCTTTATGCTCACCTTTTTTTTTTCTCTTCTTTTTATCGTTGCACTAACCCCCCCCCCCCCCAAAAAAAAAATTCATTTTTTGTTTAATCTTGTCTATTTATGAATGATAACACGAGGTCTAAAATAGACAAAAAGTTCTAAAATAGACGTTTTAGAATAGTACAAAATGTCTTGATATTGTCTAAAATTATTTGACCTGTGTTAAAACATAAGGGCTTTCAGATTCTTGGGGACACCTTTACTGTGGCATATATATATGTCAGAATATGTTAAAATATTCTAATTATGTCGTTGATTATGCCTTTATGGTACTGATGTACTTTGTGGCAAATAAATATTGTTCATTGTCATTATGGGAAGGGGGAAGGGCGGTTGCTGTGCGTTAGCGCGTTCGGCTGGCGTACCGAAGGTCCTGGGCTCGAATACCGGTGAAGGCAAGGTTCGTTCCCTGCTAAGCAGGGTGTTCGTGATAGGTACCTGACTTTAGTTGGGGGTTAAAGAAAAGGCGGCCGGGCATTGTGCTGGCAACAAAATCCCCTAGTATGCCAATGCCTTGGCCACATAAACTGGTGAACGCTGCTTCATCGGCAAGATGGATCAATTTAGGTTCCGGCGGGATATGTCGTTACCCGTGACACAGCATAGAATTGGGTATCAAGGTTGACTGTTACGTCTGAAACGTGAGCGGCCGCAGGTAATGTATGGCACCTTTTGAGTCGCTGGTGCTGCACGTGCCGCATATGTGTGTGTGTGTGTTTGAGGGGATTGGGGAGGGGGCGATAAGGGGAGAAGGAAAAAAGGGGAGAAGTTTTTTTTAAAAGTATTTTGTTTTAAATTATTATTACAATTTAGTCAGCCGTGACCAAAGGACTGTGCTGACGCATGTTTTAGTGTGCATGTGTGTTTTATCTGTGGGTATGCGTGCGTGCGTCATATGATTGAGTCATTGCGCGGGTTGTGTGCACGCCACTAGGATGTTGTCTTTAGTTTAATCGTTGTTCTGTTATTATTTTTTTAAAATATGTTCATTGTTAGCAGCGGGATTGTGTGGCCCTGGGATGAATAATCAGAAACTAGATCGACCCTAGTCACGCCACTTAGTGTCTCAATCCAATCATATCCGCGGATGTTGTATTTTTCTTTCTAACACACAAGTTCAAGGTCGCGTTCTCTCCCTGGTTTGGACGACTTACATTATGTGCGGCAGTCATTAGATGCCCACGCCCTCGTCTGAGACTCGTATAGAGATGGTAATGTCTCGTGTACAGATAAGTCTTCATATAGAAACTGTGAAGTCTTGTATATAGATTGTGAAGTCTTGTATAGACAATATGAAGTCTTGTATATAGATTGTGAAGTCTTGTATAGACAATATGAAGTCTTGTATATAGATTGTGAAGTCTTGTATAGACAATATGAAGTCTTGTATATAGATTGTGAAGTCTTGTATAGACAATATGAAGTCTTGTATATAGATTGTGAAGTCTTGTATAGACAATATGAAGTCTTGTATATAGATTGTGAAGTCTTGTATAGACAATATGAAGTCTTGTATATAGATTGTGAAGTCTTGTATAGACAATATGAAGTCTTGTATATAGATTGTGAAGTCTTGTATAGACAATATGAAGTCTTGTATATAGATTGTGAAGTCTTGTATAGACAATATGAAGTCTTGTATATAGATTGTGAAGTCTTGTATAGACAATATGAAGTCTTGTATATAGATTGTGAAGTCTTGTATAGACAATATGAAGTCTTGTATATAGATTGTGAAGTCTTGTATAGACAATATGAAGTCTTGTATATAGATTGTGAAGTCTTGTATAGACAATATGAAGTCTTGTATATAGATTGTGAAGTCTTGTATAGACAATATGAAGTCTTGTATATAGATTGTGAAGTCTTGTATAGACAATATGAAGTCTTGTATATAGATTGTGAAGTCTTGTATAGACAATATGAAGTCTTGTATATAGATTGTGAAGTCTTGTATAGACAATATGAAGTCTTGTATATAGATTGTGAAGTCTTGTATAGACAATATGAAGTCTTGTATATAGATTGTGAAGTCTTGTATAGACAATATGAAGTCTTGTATATAGATTGTGAAGTCTTGTATAGACAATATGAAGTCTTGTATATAGATTGTGAAGTCTTGTATAGACAATATGAAGTCTTGTATAATATAGATTGTGAAGTCTTGTATAGACAATGTGAAGTCTTGTATATAAATTGTGAAGTCTCGTATAGACATTAACTAAATATACCCGTCCCATAAACTTCTCCTTACTATCAACCCATAAAACGCCCCCCTTCCTTCATTATTTAACCCGGGCCACGCCGCTACGGATATCATCATAATTAACGTGGAATTCTCCCCCGTTGCTCATAATTTGAAGATTACACGTTATCTAAAACAAGGTAGAGAAATCGGAAGAGTGCTGCGCGCCGCCGTATTAGTTGTGGGCGCGCTTTCATCTCTGCTCTAATTAGACAGACGGAACAACTAATTATAAACCGCCAAACCGGAGTGGGGCGGGGGGGGGGGGGGATGTGTGTGGGTGTGTGTGTGTGGGGGGGGGGGCAGATTATTATAATTGTGTGTTTATCTTAACGTTTTTTTTTTCTGAACCTCAACAAATAAATCATTTAGAGTCCGATTGTTTTGGAAATAAACTCATTAATTTAAATCAGTTGTTTCAGCTGTTTATATGTATTTATATATCTATATATTTTTTTAATATACATAAATATTTGTAATATCTTGTAATATTATGACGAGAATAAATGTTTGATATTTTGCGTGTCTATGTGGGTCAAGGTCGTACTGACATTGGGCTGGGAACGCTTTTGGTGTGAATGTCTGACGGCCACAATGACACTGTCAGGTCACGATGACACTGACATCCACACGATGGCACTGACAACCACATCATGGCACTGGCAGTTTTAATAACAGTTGTTGGCACTTGTGAACACACCAAGTTACAAAAATTGGCAATTGCCTTATTTTGTAATTAAAATAAAGTTTCCTATTCCACCTAACAATATTTTGGAAATCATCATTAAATAATCATTTACATATCCATATTTGGACATATCTATATTTGGACATATCCATATTTGGACATATCCATATTTGGACAAAAATAAACTGTATTTTGGATGTTCACCTTATCACCTATGAACTCAATCGAAATCGGAATTTCTTACTGCTAAATAAAACCTTGTGTTTAATAAACTATTTAACGACATAATCCCGACTGATACATTCGTTATTACTGCAAGAAAACAAACAAACAATAAAAGAAACACAACAACATAATTAAAATATAAGATAACACAACTGTAAACAAACAACAACAATACAATATACATCTTCAAAACTGCATCCACGGTTTTCTGTTATCTCCTGACAGATTAAAAGTCATCATGACCTAGGGAGTATCCGACCAATCAAATCATTTATCGTCTCACTTCAACTAAATAGAAAAATTTGGCACACAGATTCACAGGATCAAAAAACCAATATCGATTTTTTTCTTTTTACGCGTCTTTTAATAATTTTTTTAAAATTAGAAATGCAAGTGTATTTACTCCCCTTATCTACGAATTTTGTATATAGAAGAAAATAATTTAATATACTAATATTACATCGTAATAGCAACCAACGTTAACGTGTGTCCCAGCATCCATGTTTGTCTGTTATAACTTTTTTTATTATGTGTCCCCCCCCCCCCCACTTGTATTTTACATTATCTTTTTATTTTCTGTTAAAGATAAGCGCATAAATGTAAGGTTTGCATATAAATTACCTGCCCTTGTAGCACAGACTTCTTGCTTGCATCGGCTAATGGAATGGAAAATTGATTTTTTTTTATTATTATTTTCTCCAATTCCCCTTCCCTCTTTCACCATTCCCTCCTAAGTAAAAGAAAGCTTCTCCTACGTTCCTCAAATATACTCCCCATCCCTCCCAAAGCCCCCACCCCTAACGCCTCCCCCCCCCGCACCCTCTTATGCCATCGTAGCATGTTCCCAAGTTCTGTAGTCTTTCTGGGGGCTAATGGTTGGTGGTGTGTCATACACACAGAAACACACATACGTACACACACATACACAAACTCGCACATTCACACATACACACTACACACACGTTCGCACAAACATTCAAATCTACGCACAGTGGTAAAATATCAATACAAGGAGGAAGAAACATGCAAGCAAAACTACATGTATGATTCCCTCCCCTTTTTCTTCTCTTGTTTCATGTTGGATGTTGGAGTTTTGATCTAGTTCTAGAAATTTCGGGGAGAATAAGAGTGTATTAGAGTTCTAAGAATATTACAGTTTTTAGTATTAAAGTTTTGGTGATTTAGAGTTTGTCTATGATTTAAAAAGAAAAGTTTTAGAAGTTTGGGATTTGTAGTTTTTTAATTATTATAAATCATAGGTTCTCAACTTTTTTTCGGCTCACCGCCCCCTTTTACAATTTTTTTTCGCTCACCGCCCCCAATTTTTTTACGCCCACTCTCCCCACCCCTCTGGAAACTAAAGGGTCAATATAGTTTCTGCATTTTATTTTGTGGCCGACTAGATTTGTGTGCTTATTTATTGTCTTTAAAAAAATGAAAAGGAAACATATTGTACGAATTAGTAGATAAAAAAAATTTCCTAAACAAGAGGCTTAACAAAAATTCAATGATAATGTGAATCATTTGCCTAGTGTGTTGCTAGTAGTTTGTCTAACTTTGTTTCAATTTTGTTTGAAAAAGCCTTAGGTCTCCACGCTTCACTATTTGCAGCTTGTCTTGTTTTTCTTTTTTAACAACCAAATGGTAGGCCTACTAGCATAAAATCCACTTTCCACAAAAGAGGGAGATAAGAATGCAATATAAACTTGTTGCCCAAACTCACACTTAGAGAAATAATTTTCTCCCAGAGAATCGCATTGGCTTTTAAAAAACTCGAGCACCGAATCCAATAATAATTCTCATACATTATATTTAAACGGTCATCTTTTGCTAACCAACGCGCTTCTGTGTGCAGTAGCCATCGCCTGTAGTCCTCGTCAATGAACAATGAGCAATATTTATTTTGCCACACAGTACAAACAATAAGAACAATAAATAGGCAATAAAGACATACATAAAGACATAACAAGAAAATTATAAAATTGGCAAACAATAAAAAAAATTATATCGAGACAATAATAGTTTTTTTTAATTAAAGGGAGATAATTAACCCGTTTCATTTGAGCTAATATTTCTAATGTTTTTTTTTCTTTTATAAAAAAATAAATGGCTTAAAATTTATAACTGATAAAACTGTAAAAAGTATTTGAAAATTATATAATTATTATATTACTAAAGAATTTATAGGCCTATCTATATTTTCAAACATTACATTAACTACCCAGTTCGTATGATCACTACGTATCTATTCTACTATTCATACTTTAAGACCTTTGTAAATGGTGTATATTGCAATTGAGATTTTAAAAAATATCATTAATATTAGCAGATTAGAAATTTAGCAGCGTTTAAATCAGGCATGTCAAACGCGCGGCCCTTTGCAAGCGCGTGTGCGGCCCGCACAAAGGATACTGCAATTGTCTCTTTAATAGCGAAAATTTCAGTTTTAATACTTTAAACTGGGTGTATAAAACAGAAATCTGGCACGGTACCACGTATAAGAAAACAATACGGCTATTTTAAGCTAGTAATGCGTGTTTCAAGACTCAAGGAATTGAAGGCTAACTTGATACAGCAACAGACATGTTTTACAAATATAGATCAAGCCAATGTCGCTTCCGTTACTGCAAGCTATGAACTCAGCCGAATGGTCGCCATTAGTGGAAAATCTTACAGTGAAGGAGATTTCGTTAAGCATTGCCTTGTGAAAGCGGCTGACATTGTGTGCCCGCAGTAGGCACAGCTATTTAAGAATATTTCGTTAACCAGGAACACTGTTGCTGGACGGATTGATGAAATGGTAGATGATTTGAAACAACAGTTGAAGGCTGCATCATCCAAATTTTAACATTTTTCTATTGCTATTTTTTGTTACCGTTGACATCACTGGAATAGCACAGCTTGCAGTTTTCATTAGGGCCTGTGACAGGAAATTAAATATTTATGAAGAACTGATTGAACTAATCCCAATGCATGACACTATAGCGAACGAAGACATCTTTGAAAAAGTCGATTTGATTCTGCATGACTATGATTTTGATTTGAGTAAACTTGTATGTTTATCTACTGACGGTGCTGCAATTATGGTTGGCAGACATAATGGTGTTGCTGCCAAGTTGCGAACAAAAATTGAGAACTCGTATTCAGATTCAATATTTGTACATTTTTACTGCATTATTCATCAGCGAAATTTGTGTTCAAATACTTTAAAATTGAATCACGTGCTTAGTGTGGTCACAAAAACCAGTGAACTTTATCAAATGCTCTCAATCATCGTCAATTCGGTCAGGTGTTAGAAGACATGGATAGTCAGTTCACCGATGTTCCATTCTACACAGCCGTCCGTTGGTTGTCGCGTCACAAAGTGCTAAAAAGATTTCATTTGCTGAAACCAGAAATTGCTTTATTTTTGGAGATAAAAGGTAAAAACAGATGAAATAAAAGATGAAAGTTGGATCCAGGATCTAGCGTTTGCTGTGGACAATACTGCACATTTAAGTTTTTAAGTGATCTTAATTTGAAATTACAAAACAAACTCACCACTCATTTGTACGACGACATCAAGTGTTTCATTACAAATCTAAGCTTATGGAAGACACAGTTGTCACGTGAAAATTTGGTTCATTATCCTAACTGCAAAGAACTAAAAAAAACCAGGCCAATGCTGAATCTGTACTTACCTTTGCTAAATATGAGCGTCACAGAGTTATTGTCAAAAGAGTTCCAGGAAAGATTTAGTGATTTCTCATCTTTGAATACCATCTTGAATTATTCTCGGCATTATTCAACTTTAATGCTGTCAAAGCAGAGGAAAACATGCAGATGGAGCTATTAGAAATGCAGTCTGATTCTATACTCAAAGCAAAGTATCTAGAAGTTGGGATACCTGGCTTCTATTCACACCTTCCTGAAAAGTTTCCAAACTTCAAAAAGTTTTTAACTAGGATTATGGCAATGTTCGGTTCCACCTATGTGTGTGAACAGTTATTTTCCTTCATGAAATTAACAAAAACTTCTCAGAGAACAAGCCTGTCCGATGAACACTGATGAAGGTCGAAACGGCAAATACATTTCAGCCAGACATACGAAAAATTGTCATGAAAAGGATTCATCAAACCTCAGGACAAAACACTGATTGAAAATGATTGAATGTTCTTAAATAAAAGTTGCATTACAATTGTTATATTTGGCGTTGTGGGGCGTTAGCTTAATAAAGCCGTTGTAGTAGGCGTGCAAATTAATTAAATATAATTCAATAAGATTAAAGTGTTTCACAGATTTGCTGGTGTGGCCCGCCGGTATACTCAAAGTATAATATGCGGCCCATGGTGCTTTTTGAGTTTGACACTCCTGGTTTAAATCACATTTCATTAAAAAAAACTAATCGATTCAAATAGCGTTGGTGTTGAAATTATATCAGGTACATTTGTACCGCCCACTTGCCCTTCACCGCCCCCCAATCGCCCCGGGGACGTCAGCGCCCCCCTTAAGCTGCTCACCGCCCCCGGGGGGGGGGGGACGATAACGCCCCCGTTGAGAACCTATGTTATAAATTTTGTAAGTTTTTTTTTTAAAGAAAACAAAATATGTTTTGTTTGGAGTTTTTGAAGATAATACAATATTTAAATATGAGACAAGAGACAAAGTATAAAGCAATAAAACAACAAAAGATAATCAGACAATAGGCACAATTAAACATTACTAGTTTCTTATCCCGTTAACTAAATGCACAGTGCTTTCTTTACAACACAAGCACAATAGCACAATGCCCCTCATCCCCCCCCTCTGTCACACCGCAATTACAAACACTTCTGTCTTCGCCAACGAACAGAAAAATCCAATTCACATGTTATTGACTGCGTTTTATTTTTTTTGTCTCAGTGCTAATGCCCCCCCCCCCCCCCCCTCCCTTCCGTAATGAAGTCTTGTGGGAACTTCTAGAACAAGTAAACAAAAGATGCTGAGATAACTCCAAACAAACGCAATTTGGGGGGGGGGGGGGGGTGGAATCAACTGTGAAAGTGTATGATGGTTATCGCCCAGTGTTTTCTAGATCACGTTCGCAATGGGGAAATTTTAATTTGTAGAAATGTTGACGTGACACCAACGGCATAAAAGAACGAGAAATCTAAGTGCCTCTAATTATTAATTATATGTTTATAGTGGAAAGGATCGATATTCATCGCTCTCGTTGTTGGGTATCGCTCTAACTTGGAGACGATGGACTCAAATTTTATTTACCATGCAGTAGAGCTTTATCATCGGCCCTCACGAGGATATACTCAGCGCCATTAAATGCACACACACACAAAAACTCAGATGGTACGGGCATGTGGCAAGATCCGAGGGCCTGTCGAAAACCACAATGCGGGGCACAGTGCGGGGGGGGGGGGTGGAAAAATGAGAGGCAGGCAGAAGAGACGATGGGAGGATGACACCATGGAGTAGACCGGCTTGTCTCTTAGTGCAACTTTAGAGTTAACATACATGGTTCTAAATAGTGAATACTCCAATACTATATAATGTCTAATTAAGAAAAGAACAACTATAATCGAACTTCTAGATAGATATCTATTTGGAATACACAAATTCTCCTCAAATTTCTTGGGACAATATATGACAATATAAGTCAAGACTAATGATGTGATGGAAGGGCATTTAGACGATTGATCGGGACATAGATCGATAATTGATTGATTTATTGACCCATGATCACGTCTTCTCTACCTATTACAATACAACGTTGAGAGTTCTATTTTTAGAAGTTAGTGAACACTATCTAGTTATTGCCCTTGGTGGTGAACATAGGAACGTTCATGGAATGATCTCTGTTTTGGTGGTCCAGCTTTCGATTAAAATTTCTAAGCCGAAAATCCACAGTTCAAATACGTGTGACTATTTAGGGGGTTCATTTAAGGGTTTAGAGAGGGTTGGGTCTCTGAACATGAGCAGTACTTAGTGAATAAAGAGAGATGTCTACTCAATCCCTTGGTCGATTTTGTTTTAGTGATAAACTCATACAACAAAAAAAAAGAAAACGCTATGTCAAAGAATCTACACGATTTTACTGCATTAAAAAAAATTAAACGGAAAAAAGTATTGTGATTCTGAGGATTTAAATCTTTTTCTTATAGCCAACACCAGAGAAGTTTGAAGAAGGTTCTACGCGTATTTTTTTTTTTTTAAAGGGTTTCTTCGAGTCATCAGCTGTGCCTTGACTAACGCTGTTCAAACAGGGAGTCTTGTCATTTTGTCAAAGGCTTATAGTGGCGAAGTTTCACGAGCCCCGGCCATGTAATCTCGCCCTCTGGAGTGGTCTCGTGAAGTGAATTCTCCCCCCACTCTCTCTCTCGAGATGGCGGTAGCAGGAGCTGTGAACGAGCTGTCAGGATAGCCTCTGGAGGACCCGTGTGTTGAGTGGCACGCTTGCAAGTGTGGCGCTTTTACAAACCAAGATATTATTGTGGTTTTTTAACGAGCCTTTGACATGGGAGTGGTGGGGAGGGGGGGGGGGAAGTGGGTCGAGTGTACAATCGGTCACTGAGACCAGAGTAGCTGTTTCGATCTGGCTGACCTATATAACAGTAGGATTGACATCTTTATCGATAATCTGCTTCTCACAAGTTTATTTATTACAAGATCTATTCTTAATATATATTGTATAATTGATTCTTAAGTAGGCTATACTTTATATTAAGGTAAATCTCTTTAACGTTTACTGGGGGGGGGGGGGGGGGAATCAATATTATGAATGAAATCATTTAAATGGAAAAAAATAATTATTAAGCATCATCATTAATTGTAATAGATAAAAAAACAACAAATTCATAAAGTTAAGTTTAAGATTGAAAGTTTTTATATATTATTAGCAATTGCTTTAAATAAAGTTAAACATTCAACCAGTAAAGGTATTAATTCAACCAGTGAAGGTATTAATTCTACCAATGAAGGTATTAATTCTACCAATGAAGGTATTAATTCTATAAGTGAAGGTAGCTAATTCGCTTTCTAACGCTTTCTCTTCTACTGATCTCTCTCTCTCATTCCATCCTTTCCTCTCTCTCTCTTTCTCTGAGATTCGCTTGAATGCCAGACTGCGATGCTCGGCCTGACACAAGCGCGCGTGATTGGCGCTCACTCGGCTCGTTAAACTCGGCCCTCGTTACGATCGCTCAGCCTCGGCTCGTGATGGACATTAGACGAGTTGGGCTATTGAATCCGACACATGGGGTGTGTGTGAGTGTGTGTATCTGTGTGTGATGGTGTGCTATGTCTGTGTGTGATTGTGCGTGTGTGTGGTGGGAAAAGGGAGGCGGGGTAATCTTCATGAGAACCGGCTTAGAGATGGTAGCTAATGTGTGTGTGTGTGTGAGTCCTTCTGTGTGTTATTTCTCGGGTCTTATTGGTGACGAGAGTGTCTAAAAATAGCATCTTCTTAGCGCCCCTTCCCCCTACACTTTTTTCTTTGTAAATGTGAGTATTAAAAGTCCCCCCCCCCCACACACACACACGCACTTTCTCGCTCATTCTCTTTGTTATTATGAGCCGACATCCTCCCTCCTCGCCAGACCGAAAACACAGAAGCCCCCATTTGCCAATAAATCAAGGCGCTGATGGGAAAATTGTTTTTGGGGGAAATTGTGAAAGTGTTGTCGGCCCTGGTGTGAGTAAGGGTGAGAGAACTGTTGTAAAGTGGTGTAAGAAATGGGGAGATAACACGACGTGCTGTGTGTATGAGTGTAACGTTGCGGGCCGATAACAAATGCATGATAATGACGAGGCTTGTACGTCATTTACCGCGTGATGATCTACGTCATGCCAGCCTCTACGTAACACTAGGCTTAATAGAGCGTTCTTAGTGGGCGTGGCTTAGGTTTTTAAGTGACGTCTTTGTGTAAATAAAGAACCCACTTGAGGTACAAATGTAACGTGGTGAAAGTGAAGTACTTCTTTATCATGCAAAATTCACATCTGAATATTGGCTATCCTACTCAAAAATAAGGAGGTAAATAGTAGTACTGTAGATTAATTGATTGATTAGGCTATGGCCGGCTAGACCTATTTACACTTTCAATTTCACTTTATAGGCCTACACTTTTAATGTTTCGTAGGCTAGGCTACGATGTCAAGTGATATTGTTGGTGAATAGGCTATCTAGTCAAGTCACTATTAGGCTCACATCGTCTATGATCTATGTCTATGATAATAATAAAATAGCCTATTTTATTTAACATACATAATACAGCATAAATCTTAATAAGACTTAAAACACAACACATCATTTAAAAAAAGCTCGAGCCTATATGAAACTTTATTAATACAGCGGCCATATTTACTTGTACACCATTACTCAAAGTAAACACAAATCACGTGCTTTTTGTCACGGGATTGCAAACGCCCTATTCTCACCGCAGGCGCTACAAGCACACCGAAATCGACGTCATATCTGGATCTATGTCATACGAGTTTCTGCGTCACATCTGCATCATACTGCTAGCCTTTACGTCACACCAGACAACATGTCATATAGGCGTCTATGGTACGCCTTGCTCTATTTCATACTAGTCTCTACGTCACACTAGACTCAGTGATCGGCAACCGTTTGATATCAGTGTGCCAAAGAAGGATTTTCCATTTCATTCAACGCGTCAAGAGCCTAAAAGTAAACCTTCCATTTCTTATAGAAGAGACTTCAATTGCATTTTTGGGAAGATACCGGGGGGGGGGGGCGGAGGTCTTCCGCGTGCCAATGAAATTTCCGACCACTGCACTAGTTCATGTCATACCAGTCTTTACGTCACACCAGATTATGCCTTACAAGCTTCCACGTCACACAATTCTCTATGTCATACTTTACGTCACACCCAGACTCTAGGCTTTCGAATACAGTACAAAGTTCCCGAGATCTGTGGGGGGGTCGGGTGGCAATGGACGGATCTAAGACTCCTAAACTAAAATTCCATATTTGCGTTTTCCCCTTCTACATACAAGATATATCTCGACGCTTTATCAACCGACTGCGTCTGCAACATTCCACACCCTTCTATTGACGTCATACTACGTCATGACGTCCCCCCCCACACACATTCATCCTTTAAGAAAAGAAAAATGACGTCACCACAGCCTGAAACTGTCTTTTACTTATTCATTCTTTGGATGCTCAAATATTTTCATTTCTTAGTTTCGCACAAAAAAAAAAGGGGGGGGGGGGCACTTGAGGGATGGGAAAGATAGGAGGGTCATAAAAAAAGGAGAATTAGACCAATAAAGGGTTTATGTCAACTTGGGGTGACCTCAAACTGGCTAGTCCACTTCCCTTATTTTGTTTGGGAAGGGGGGGGGGGTGCGACCGTTGGTTCGTGATTTGAATTTTAAAAAAAAACTTCACCGTTGACTCGATTTAAAAATAAATGTTTCCTCTTCTTCTTCTTCTTTGAATGAACTAATCGTAGCCTCTAAAATAAACTATTTGACGATCTCTCTTCCCCCCCCCCCTCCCCTCACTCGGCTACCTGGAATTACGTTGAAACAAGGGGGAGTGAATTCATGACGTGAATCAAAGTCTATTTGTCTCCCCTTACATTCAATTGCTAGGCGAGTTTGTTCGCCCCTACTTTTGTTTTTTAATTTATTTTTTTTTCAAGGGGAGAGAGGTAACGAAAACAAAGATGTTAGGGAATTTTCTTGCGTTAAATTATTTGGATTGCCTCCCCTCTTTTTATAGCGCAGGATTATATTTTTTTAAGTTCTCTATTTTTTTGTTTACAATATGCACAAATTATTCTTTAAAAACAAAGAGTGCGCTAAAAAGTACAAAGAGAGACAGAGACAGAGAGAGAGAGAGTTCATTAATGGCAGGTTGTTTAAAAGTACAATAAGGTCTCTAGCACTTGATAAGTACATCGCTTTCGATGAAGGTGATGAGGATTATATTATGAAAAGTGTCTCCCCTTTAAAAAGAGATCAAAGGTCATGTCTGGTTCTCTATGGTACAAGGTGGCCGAGCGGCGCGACTGGCGATCCGAAGGTTCTGGGTTCAAATCCTGGTGCAGTCTATGATTTTCCCCCCGGGACTTGAGGGTGCCCCTGAGTCTGTCCAGCTCAAGTTAGGGTGAAGTAAAGGTTGCTGGTCATTGTACTGGCCACACATCCCCTAGTATGCCGTGGCCACAGAAACTGAAGGGTGCTTTACTTGGCTTTAGGTCTTAATTAGATGAGACGCAGTATCGATTGCCATTTTCAAGGGTTAGAACTCCGGGTCTTTTGGCAGATTTATTTCAATGGTCTGGATGGTTGTCTGCGAGTCTACCTAGATCTGATGGGGCGTGTGGTGCATTAGTTGGGGAATGGGGGAAGCTGGGCATTGTGCTGGCCAGGCAATCTCCTCATAAGCCGTGGATTCGGAAAATATGGTGAACGCTGTTTCTTTTGGCTCCATGAACCAGTAATGGTGTTTTGGAGATTGGTGTGTCGTGTTAGTGATATGTCATGGAATGGTGTGTCGTCCCAGGGTGTGTCTCCAATGGTGCGACGCGAAACCGTGCGTCGTCCAATGGTGTATCGCGAAAAGGTGTGTCGTAGAAAGCTGAATTGTGAACCGGTGTGTCGGAGAAGGTTGAGTTGGATATCAATTATGTTGTGCCAGAGAACCGGTGAGTCGGAGCTACGGCGTGTCATGGAATGTCGCGGCGTCGTAGAATGTCGTGTCTAGCTATCGGTGTGTCGGTGTATCGAGGTGACAGGTAAGACTTAGCTTTCGACTACCTATGATAACGACACGTCACGCAACTTGTGGATAGTGTGTCTGATACCTGACTCCTGTTAAATAACCCAATAACAATAACAATAACAAATATAGATCTAGATGAAAGATGAAGAATCACACACGTGTATACATCTAAATTAAAAAATTTTACGGGGTGTCACCCAGTGCAGTCGGACACATCTGCTCCGCATCGCAACGATTCTCGCATCGATCTCGCGCGTTTAAACATTGGTCTCCGTGTGAGCGTTGATGTGCGCGTGCTGCTCTCTCTCTCTTGCATGCGCATTTTATTCTATAAAAAAAAATCAAACAAAAACACCAACCTTGGTGCTTTCCCAACCTGCTTTCCGAGACTGTCGTGTGGCATGTGTGGAGTGTGGTTCACCCATGCGGATAATGCCCGAGGCATTAATTAGAAACGTTTTCTTTTTCATAACCCCCCCCCCCCCCCCTTTCCTCTCCTCTTTGCCGCACATCGTTTCTCTTTTATTTTTCTCTAATTGATTTTCACTTCTTTCTTTTTGTTTCCTTTCGTTTCTTTTTTTTTTCTCTCTTCATAAGGCCAATATACTGGAGTTTGAGTTTTTATAATTTTTCTTCTTCTACTACGCAATTTTCGATCTTTATTATTTGTAAGAAGATTTTAATGTAAAGTTGTTTTTCTATCATGCTATTTGAACAAGTATTTTTTAAAAAGAGTGTGAGAAATTAAACCCTCGCTCCACGTCTCATAATTTGCCTTGCCTTCACATTTTTTAAAAGATGGTTCCCTTTTTTCTGCTTAACACGTGGCGTTTTAAGTAGGTCAGAGGGGAGATAATTTGTTACAAATTGATTTATTTCTTCTCCATTTCTTTGTCTGTGAATAACTTTATTATGTGTATCTTTATAAAATATAAATTGTCTCTAATTATAAAGGTACGTTGAGTGCACACTATGCTACTAAAAAAAAAGGGTGGCTAGGCATTGTGTTGGCCACACAATCATTTTTTGTGTGTGTGTGTGTGTGCTGGTAAACGCTACTCTGTCAGCCCCTAAAGGTCGAAGATGTCTGAAAGGCGTTTTCAATTATGGGCAAGTGGGGCTTTGTAAGTGACAAGGTGGCATGGTGGCAATTATTGCTCTAAGGTCCTAAATTCGATGACGAAATCTGCAAAATATGAAACCATGTCATACTTGCTTGTCAGAAAGGAAGTTAAGAGCCGTCCATAAATGACGCCAGGCAATAATTTTGGTCAATTCGTAACCCCTCTTCCCTCCCACAAACGTCGGAAGACGCCACAAGAAGTCAGACCCCCTTCCAATACGGCAGATTTTTTTTATAGCGGGGAAGGGGTGCAGTATTTTGTGATGTCATATTGGAGCGAGAGAGAGAGAGAGAGAGGCAGAGAAAGAGTATGTGTGTGGAGATAGATGATGAAAGAAAGAGGCTAAGAAATTGAGAGAAAGGAATGGGGGAGGAGAGACGCAGAAAATGAGGGGGATATAAAAAAAATAAGGAATATGAGAATGTATGTATCTATGTTAATTGAAAGATGCATCCAGATGCAAAAAGACCTGTATCTATGCTTTATAGATTATTCTAAGGCATTTGACAAAGTCAAACATCAAGATCTATTTAATATATTACAAGATCTGGACATAGATGGTAAAGACCTCAGAATAATAAGAAATCTATACTGGGAGCAAGAAGCTGCCATAAGATATGAAGGGGGAGTTAAGTGCATTCAAACCAATAAAGAGAGGAGTCAGGCAGGGATGTGTTTTATCACCAGACCTCTTCAACATCTACAGTGAAATAATACTCCGGAATATCGAACACCTAGATGGTATTAAAGTTGGAGGAAAGAATATAAATAATCTGAGATATGCAGACGACACAGTACTAATAGCAGAATCAGAAAGTGCCCTGCAAACTATTCTAAATAAGGTGGTAGAAGAGAGCCGACTTAAAGGATTAACACTCAATCTCAGTAAGACCGAAGTAATGGTTATCTCTAAGAAAAGACAACCTCCAAAATGCTCTTTATCCAGTGAAGGTGAAAACATCAAGCAAATCAGTTCTTTCCAGTATCTAGGCTATACAATAACACAGGAAGGCAAATGCAACAAAGAAATAAAGAGAAGAATCGCAATAGCTAAAATCAGCTTCATGAGCTAACAGTATCATGAAAAAACAGGAATATCAGAATATGTACCAAAATGCGCATACTGAAGGGGTATGTTTGGTTTGTTCTTCTATATGGATGTGAATGTTGGACTATTGATAATGAAACAAGGAAAAGATTGGAGGCAGTAGAAATGTGGTTTCTAAGAAGGATGATGAGAATATCATGGACTGAAAAGAAATCTAATGCAGAGGTGTTGAAAAACAGCATGTACCTCAAGAGAACTCATTAACACCATTAGGAAAAGACAGATGAAATTTCTAGGGACACATCTATAGGAAAAATGGTATAGAAAGACTGGCTTTGTGTGGGAAAATATCTGGTAAGAGAGACAGAGGAAGACAAAGGCTAACATATGTAGAAAGCCTGAACGAATGGGCCACGAACAACAACATAAGTAATAATAACTCTCTGCAAAAAGCTAACAACAGGAAAGAATGGAGAGTCATGACCGCCGATGTCTGTTTCAGACCTGGCACGTAAAGAAGAAGAAGACAGAAAGCTACAGAAAGAGGAAAAGTAAATTAAAGAGACAGTTGAGAATAGAGAAAGAGAGAGAGAAAGAAAGAGAGAGAAAGAAAGAGAGCGAGAGAGAAAGAGAGGAAAGAGAGAAAGAGAGAAAGAGAGACGGAGAAAGAGAGAGAGAAAGAGACAGTTGAGAATAGAGAAAAGAGAGAGAGAAAGAAAGAGGAGAGAAAGAAAGAGCGAGAGAGAAAGAGAGAAAGAGAGAAAGAGAGAAAGAGAGAGAGAGAAAGAGAGAGAGAAAGAGACAGTTGAGAATAGAGAAAGAGAGAGAGAGAGAAAGAGAGAGAGAAAGAGACAGTTGAGAATAGAGAAAGAGAGAGAGAGACAAAGAGAGAGAGAAAGAGACAGTTGAGAATAGAGAAAGAGAGAGAGAGAGAGAAAGAGAGAGAGAAA